>OX101795.1:1446102-1544755 GCA_944452715.1 Ophion slaviceki | reverse complement strand
TCTCATGTAAAATTTTATAAGCAAAAGAAGCGCGCGCGCCTCTTTTGGCCTGGTCGAGAGCGTTTAGCATATTTTATAGAGTGAAAGGGAAACGAAGCCGAGAACGTGAAAAAATAACGAGAAGAGAGCACAAGAGAGAAAGAGACAGAGAGACGAGGAATTTCGGAGTATTTTTTTTATTTTGAACTTCCGGAGAATATTCGTAAGACAAAAAATGGTAAAAAATTCGCCTTCATGCCAAAAAGAACCCTTGATTCTGAATCGAGTTGTTTTCCAATAATTCCAGAACGTTCCCCGTTAGATTTCAGAACTTGATTTTTATTTAATCTTTTATTTTTTTAGATAAAAATTTTAGAACCATATTTAGATTTTAGAACTTGTATATATTTTTGAGATTCGATTTTAGAACGTTGATCTTTAGATTAAAAAATTAATGAACTCAATTCGCGAGTGATTCTAAGTTAAGGGGTACCCCCACTTGCGATTTTGAAAAAATCGATTTTTTTTATTGCATTTTTTTGAAGTATAAGTATCCGGGCCCATACTTCTGTATGGGCCCGGAATAGATGACTCTATGTAAGTTACAAAAAAAATATTTTCTTCGTGTAAACTGAAATTGAAACTTTAAACGCGTTTATCTCAAAATGGCATTTCTGAAGTCGGTGACCAAAATTACTCGAACACCTAGATGAACCGATCTTCTTGAAATTTGGCAGGCTTAGTTTAATACATCAAAATGTAGTCTTTAATCGTTTCGATTTTTTTTTCGAAAAAATGGCCGTTTTATAGCCAAACAACGGCCGTTTTTTTCGTTTAAAATCGAACCATTAACTTTGACTGTCCGCCATTTTGTGGGAAAAATGAATATTTTTTTAAAATCGTTCGATAAAGACTAGTTTATACTTATATTTGACTAAATCCATCCGCATTTTTTTTTCAGATGATCCACTTCGCCGCAATGTTGGTCACCGCAACCGTGTATATAAAAAATTATTTCAATTGACGGCCATTTGCCACTAAACAATGTAATATTTTTCAATAAAAAAATTACTGAAAGTTTTTCAAGATGTGTTCTTTAAGATGGTATATTGATCGATTAAAAAAGTTTTGTAGTTTTCTTTAAAACTATTCATGAAAAAGGCCTTTTTTGCGCTACAAGTGGGGGTAACGCCTTAAGGCTTTAGGCCACAGTAACGGGTATAAAATCATGTGCGAATTTAACCATTTTTTTTGTATGAAAAAGTGATTCACTCATAAAATTAATTACACATCTATTTAGTACGAATATCAAGCAGTTAGAAAAAATATTTTTTTTTTTCGATGTACAAAATGGCTTACTTCTCTAGGTATTCTAATGTAGGTTGACGAGAACTGCTGTTTTTGGTTCTGGGTAAAAAATTGTGGATGATAAATGTCACACCGCGGAGCGCCTAAAAAAAAGATAACACAAGAAAATATTAGTAATGGGCCATTTTGTAAATCGTAAAAAAATATATATTTTCTATCAGCTTGATATTCATACTAAATAGATGTGTAATTAATTTTATGAGTGGATCACTTTTTCATGCGAATAAAAATTGTTAAATTCGCACATGATTTTATACCCGTTACTGTGGCCTAAGGCCTTAAAAAATGTCTAATAACAAATTTAGATGAATTTCTGATTCAAGCCCAATATTAAGTTTAAAATTCCTAATTAAAAATTGAACTCAATTTCCAATTCAATTCTAATATGAACTTGAAAATGTATAACTAAAAATAAACTTCTAACTTCATTAACAATGTCTTATGAATTACCGCATTCCGCAAGTAATGCTTGTACGCTATGCATTTTTAATTCAAACTACAAATTCAAAGAAAAATAATTAGTCTCCTACGGATAAATGTCCCAAATTAAATCTGAAGGTACCAAACAAAAAAAAATGACCGGGTTTGGTCGGTCGACCGTGGAATTGAAATTCAAATTAACAATCTCGAATTATGAAATTATCGTCGTAAACCGCGCTTCGGTAAGAATCCGATGAAGGGCAAGAGTGAAAGAAGCAAGAGAGGAACGCTCGCAGGATGACGATCGCGCGAGGCCCAGAACGCGTTTTGCTGAGAGCAATTTTCGGGCAATTTTGTACGGGGCAAAAATTCAGCATCCCTCATCTTCCCCCTTTCCCTCCTTCTCTCTCTCTCTCTCTCTCTCTCTCTCTCTCTCTCTCTCTCTCTCTCTTTCTCTCTCTCGCCGTCGTATGGCGTTTTGGCGTATGCATTGCATTTTTCTTGAGCCTCTCTCTCTCTCTCTCTCTCTCTCTCTCTCTCTCTCTCTTTCTCTCGCTCTCTTTTTCTCTTTTTCTGCTCCTCCCTCTTCACCTCACTCCCATCCGAAAAATAATGACCTGCTGCCTCCGGCAACCATATGGTCGCGAGCGATGGACAAAACCGTTCGCCCAGAGAGAGAGAGAGAGAGAGAGAGAGAGAGAGAGAGAGAGAGAGAGAGAGAGAGAGAGAGAGAGAGAGAGAGAGAGAGAGAGAGAGAGAGAGAAATGCAAGAATATGAGGTCTTGGGCAATCACGCAGGAACCAAGACCCTAAGCGAGAGAAAAACTACGTAACCGCATCCGCACCATCGAGCAATACCGTCAAACTGTATCTATTATTTTTTTCTAATTTTATTTTTATTTTTTATTAAAAATAAATTTAATACAATTTTGTTTCTTATGACATAATTTGATTTTATTGAAAATAAATTTAACAAAATTTTGTTTCATTGTATTAAAATTTAGATTTGTTTGAAAAATTAATTTAATTAGATGTATCTTCCTGAAATGTATATAAATATAAATTGTATATAAATGTATATAAATGTAATAAATATAAATACATTCCCTGAAATGTATTTATTTGAATTTATTCATTCATTTATGTGGGTAATTAAAAAAATGATTTTTTTAAAAGAAGATCGATAGTTATTCCTGAATATACGTAATTTTAGCTTTTCAACAGAGAAATCATCCAGCTCCCCGTCCATTCAAAGTGTAACGCGATAATAACCGTCGAAAATGAAGCATCAAAGAAACGCAACTCCTGGATCACGATCATCAATCCTCCGAGGCATAAAAGAGCTGGAATAAATGCTACCAGTGGGAAAACGTGGCGTTCACTTCGAATACTTTCAATCGAATGAAGATTGCAGCCCATACGATTTTTCAAAAATTGAAATATTATTGTTTTTTTTTAATAAAATAAATTTATTTCAATTAAGTAAATTGCAATTAAAATTAAGTTTCACAAAACAAAAATGTTAATAATTGAATGATCAAAATAAATAATTAAAATATAGAAAATCCTAATATAAATATATACCCCATGTATGTGAGAAATTATTCCTCAACGAAATCCTCCCTCCAAGAAGATTCTCCCACTTATATCTATGCATGAGATAATTTTTATCGGAGCGGTTTTTCGAGGCACGAGCTCGGCCAAAGGTTTTGAGAGCAACGCCCATTTTTTCCTCTTGATCCTCGCGCTTCTCGGCGGACGAGCATGTTTCATCCCTGCTGCAGATAAATTTAGGGGGTTGAAGAGATGCAACCCCCGCGTGCCATATGTTGAGAGAGGTTGCCATATGTATATATATATATATATATGTATACACAATGTATATAATTTCTGTCGCTTTTACGAGGAGTGAGTTTTTCCAATTTCTCGGAGGCTGCACGGCCGTGTCTGTGATCCTTTTGATTTTGGCTGCTGTTGTTGCAGGCTCGAACAGATGGCCGGGCCTGACGCCGCAAAGAGCACCATTATCGGGCCACGCTTTTGAAATTCGTTTTCTAAACTCATCACATATAATCCGGAAACCACTATATGTGCACACACATCCCTATATATATATATATATATATATATATATATATATATATATATATATATATATATATAATGAGTAAATAAAAATGAATTGAATAAGAATGAATGAATTTAATGAATAAATTAAAAAAACATACATTTGTGTTTTTTTTATATATACAGGGTATTACGAAGGTCGATGCAAAGCCTTAAGGGGGTGATTGGTCACCTCGTTAGCAACATATCTAACCTAGGTTACCTCAGTACAAAGTCTAAGGATTTCGAGTTATCATGGTAAGTATGATTTTTGGAGAATTTCCCAAAATTAGGTACTAACTCGTTTTCCTCTTATGTTATGCTATTTTTTGAAAATAGCATTAAGGCGTTACCCCCACTTGTAGCGCAAAAAAGGCCTTTTTCATGAATTTTTTCAAAGAAAACTACATAACTTTTTTAATCGATCAATATACCATCTTAAAGAACACATCTTGAAGAACTTTCCGTAATTTTTTTATTGAAAAATATTACATTGTTTAGTGGCAAATGGCCGTCAATGAAATAATGTTTTTATATACACGGTTTGCGGTGACCAACATTGCGGCGAAGTAGATCATCTGAAAAAAAAATACGGATGGATTTAGTCAAATATAAGTATAAACCAGTCTTTAATCGAAGGATTTTAAAAAATATTCATTTTTCACAAAATGATGGACAGTCAAAGTTAATTGTTCGATTTTAACGAAAAAAAAACGGCCGTTTTTTGGCTATAAAACGGCTATTTTTTTCGAAAAAAAAATCGAACGATTTAAGACTACATTTTTATGTATTAAATAAGCCTCCAAAATTTCAAGAAGATCGGTTCATTAGTGTTCGAGTAATCTTGGTCACCGACTTCAGAAATGCCATTTTGAGAAAAACGCGTTTAAAGTTTCAATTTCACAACGGATTCTTCTCTTTCAACGCTCATATCTCAGTCAATTTTGTTCGGATCGACTTGAAATTTTCAGGACATATTCTCAGATACTTATACTTCAAAAAAATGCAATAAAAAAAATCGATTTTTTCAAAATCGCAAGTGGGGGTAACCCCTTAACATAAGAGGTATTTTTATTTTTTGACAAGTTTTTAATTATTCAACACGTCCCATTTGGTTAGTTGTGTGGATACACATGATTGTATTGGTGTTTGTCGATTGAATACACATTAAGCTATAACGCAAATAAGTTTTTAGTTACCAATTATTGTCTCTTTGAACATTATGAACGAGTTAGTACCTAATTTTGGGAAATTTTCCAAAAATCACCCTCACCATGATGGCCACTTACATAGAATTCCCTGTAAAGTTGATCTTAAGGGGGGATTGTCTTTTTTTTTCGCAAAATTTACCGCTTTTTGGGAATTTTTTTGTGAAGAAAGTATATAACGGAAAACTTGTGAAACTTGGCATATAGTTGTATTGATCTGTTTACTACATGGGTCATTCCATGTCAAATCGACAAATTTTTTACCTGACCCCCTTTGATTTCGCTGAAAATTTTCTATCTTTTTCTACCCCCCGAAAGTTATTTTTCAGAATTTTTTCAAATTTTTTTTCCCGACTCAAAAAAAGTTATGAATTTTTGAAAAAAACCGCTCTTTTATTTTTAAATTGCCAGAACTTTTTCAAAAATTGACCGTTTGGGAACTTTTTTTTTTCAAAATTTTTGTTTTTAAATGTAGTTTTCGAAAAAAAATATGAAAAAATTTTCAGAATCCCAGATATATGAAATATTTTAGTTTTTTTGAAAAAACCGTAATTTTCTCAAAGTCCGACCGTTTTTTTTTTTTTTTATTTTGCTCTAAAAATACTTCAACTAATTCTGCAATGATCCCCGTTAATCAAAAGATGTGACCACAATCGCTTCTAATTTTTTTTCTTGATTATAAAAAAATTTTTGTTGAATTTTTGCTGATTTTATATAACTTTGTTATGAAATTTTTTTTATTTCCTCGTGAAACCTCAAAAGTTAAAAAATAAAATTTTATTGGAGAATTTCAAGTGATTATCGTCCAAGAAATTGTTATTTAAAAAAAAAAATAATTTTTTTCTCTCATTGACGTTATTTTTTTACTCTTATGGACGTTTTTTTTTGGTACTGAAACATGACAAAATAACGTCAATGAGAGAAAAAAATTATTTTTTTTTTAAATAACAATTTCTTGGACGATAATCACTTGAAATTCTCCAATAAAATTTTATTTTTCAACTTTTGAGGTTTCACGAGGAAATAAAAAAAATTTCATAACAAAGTTATATAAAATCAGCAAAAATTCAACAAAATTTTTTTTATAATCAAGAAAAAAAATTAGAAGCGATTGTCGTCACATCTTTTGATTAACGGGGATCATTGCAGAATTAGTTGAAGTATTTTTAGAGCAAAATAAAAAAAATAAAAAAACGGTCGGACTTTGAGAAAATTACGGTTTTTTCAAAAAAACTAAAATATTTCATATATCTGGGATTCTGAAAATTTTTTCATATTTTTTTTCGAAAACTACATTTAAAAACAAAAATTTTGAAAAAAAAAAGTTCCCAAACGGTCAACTTTTGAAAAAGTTCTGGCAATTTAAAAATAAAAGAGCGGTTTTTTTCAAAAATTCATAACTTTTCTTGAGTCGGGAAAAAAAATTTGAAAAAATTCTGAAAAATAACTTTCGGGGGGTAGAAAAAGATAGAAAATTTTCAGCGAAATCAAAGGGGGTCAGGTAAAAAATTTGTCGATTTGACATGGAATGACCCACATACAAAAAATTTTTTAAACAATTTCATCAAAAAATCCGCCTCCCACCCCCCTCGACGCGCGATGGTCCTTTTTTGATGGTGTGCACGATTTCTCAAAAACTATTCGACCGATTGCCTTCAAATTTGGACAGAATGCTCAGCTGACATCCTTTTATCGTTTGATGAAGCAAAAAAGCAATACGTTTAATAGTTTTTTATTTATAACAAAAAATCGATCAATTTTTTTCGAAAAATCGATACTTCAAGTTCAAAACGTCACCAAATCGTCAATTTTTTTTCCCTTCATCGAACGATAGCTATATGTGTCTAAAGTAAAATGCTTTTTGGGTTTTTGTTGCAGGATGAACGTGAAGGCTGTAATCGTGCACACCATCAAAAAAGGACCATCGCGCGTCGAGGGGGGTGGGAGCCGGATTTTTTGATGAAATTGTTTAAAAAATTTTTTGTATGTAGTAAACAGATCAATAAAACTATATGCCAAGTTTCACAAGTTTTCCGTTGTATACTTTCTTCACAAAAAAATTCCCAAAAAGCGGTAAATTTTGCGAAAAAAAAGACAATCCCCCCTTAAGCATTTGTATCACAATTCCATATTTTGACCGAATATTTCAATCCGTTATCTCGGAAGAAATTTATCGACGAAAAATAATCGAGCAAAGGCACGTTTCGAAAAGCGGAAAAATAAAAAAATTGTATAAGAATTTATGTAAAAATAAATTTGAATGGAAAAAAAATGTTTAGTTGAATTAAATTGTAATTAGAAAATACAAATAAACAACATACAGCGCGAAGGATATTTGAAAGGAAACGAAAATAACTGAATAACTATAGAAAAGCAGCTTTTCAAAAAAAAGCAGCCACTTTTTTCTCTCGAAATTGATTTGTCCCCGTCCTGATTGATTTTGTGTTCAGCCGTTCGGCGAAAGCTTGTACGGCACATAAAAAACGACAGATAAGGGTGAATGTGTTTTTTTTTCTTAACAGCATGAAGATCGTCTCACTCCTCCGTTGAGTGTCCACTCTTCGATGTGAGCAAGTAGCGAAAGATAATGTCCTTATATACATACATATATACATACATACATACATACATACATATATATATATATATATATATATATATATATATATATATATATATATATATATATATATATATATATCTACAGCGTCTTACGGGGCAGAAGCGACGAGCGCGTGTGTTCATTCGACCCTTAAAATCATAAGTGTGTCACAGACCATTAGAGCAATTAACAGGCGGCGAGATCTTAAGATCCACGAGATCAGCGCACTCCGAGAATAATTACTATATATAGTATACCCCACACGGGTCGTTCCGAGTCAATTGTACGAATTATTTCAGGACGAAAGTAAAAGAAAAGAATAAAATGCAAAAGAAGAACCTTAGATTTTTTGTTTACGCAGTTTGGTATAAATTTTTCAATACGTTTGTAATTTTTTTGCATCACGTATTAGCTTATATTTATTCATTTATTATTCATTAGCAAATATAATAAGTAAATGTTTATATAACGACTGGATATAATTTTTTTTTATTAGTACGTAATTATATTCTAATTATTTTATTTAATGTATTCATAAATTGTTTATGAGTATTAATATAGTAGTATTTTATTTCTTGTAAACCCTTTTTAAGGGTGGTTGCACAAATAAAAGTCTCATAAAAGCCCCATTTACATAAATTATTTTACATTGGTCTTCTATAAGTATTAATATAATAAATAAACATTAACACAACGACCCGATATAATTAAGTTTTCAATTAGATATTGCTATTTTTATTTATCAAAAATATTCAATATTATATTGGTTGTCATTTTTTCAATTATCTCTTTTTAATCTCATTACCCAACACTGAAAAAAAATATTTTCCAAATCATCGAAAGAATGTCTCGTTTACGAAAAGTTTTGAAAAATACGGAAATGAAAAATCTTTTAACTGATTGAAAAATAATTTAATTTTAAATTGAATTATTTGTAAAACATAAAATAATTTTTTTTTTAATTTTACATAAATTTTAAAATCTATCAAAATTAAAAATATTTTAATTTTAAATTAAATTATTTATAAAACAAAATAATTTTTTTTAATTTTACATAAACTTTAAAATTTATTAAAACAAAATAATTTAATTTTAATTTTAATTATTTATAAAACAAAATAATTTTTGTTTAATTTTACATAAATTTTAAAATTTATTAAAAATAAAAATAATTTAAATTGAATTAAAAATAATAATTCAATTTTTAATGATTGAAAATTTGTTTAACTGAGTGAAAAATAAACAATGTCAAAAAAGTGATCCCAGTTAATTCCTTCTGGAAGAGCCCGTACATTTTTCCTCTCTCTTTTCTCTTCGGCCCACACTCAGTGAGACGTCTTTTCGGCGCTGCGCCCATCGTGACACTCAAGACATCGGAGGCATCGGAAGATTGATAAGAAATATTACGAAGCTTCAAATGTCTCCCATGGCATAATGAATATTTAATTAGCGTGAAAAGGCTCGTGGACACGAGCGCGTAATCGCGATACCCCCCCGGGCCAGTACGTTGATACGTTTCGTCATTGAGTTCCTTGGGAAAGATTCCCGCCACCCGCTCACCTCGCCCATCGCCATGATCGCAATCGCGACTCGTCTCAGATCACGAGGATGTGTTTTTTTATTTTTCATTTTCTCACTTGTGCGATCTCCGGCGGGTGTCCTCGGGCATTGAAATTCCTCACTCGCGTGCGTTGCCCGTCGAAATTCGGTTTTTTTTGTTTTAATTTTTTTTTGTTCGACTACTTTTACGGTCGTGTCTTTTCTTCGGAAAGAGAAACAGTTGGACAATGGCACGAGCTCCGAATTCTTATATACACGCACTTTCATATACAGGGTGGACCATTTAACGTGACCACCCCAAATTAGCCGTTGTCTCTTGAGTGACGGAAACAAACCCAAACAAACCGAAATAAACCCAAAATATTTTGGTGAAAATTCATTTCAAGGTCATGACGTCATAGGTCGTTGGTTTCGTCTAAATAGAAGCTACAACGTCTTTATAATAAAAAAAACATGTTCCCATTTGAAAAACCATTGATGACCTTGAGAACGCAAAAACTATGACCTTGACAAAATCGAAATTTTCACCACTGTATCAGTCCTTCGAAATCAATCAAATTACCTCCTGACATTTTTTTTCGTCACTCAAAATGCAACGGAGATATTTGGGGTGGCCACGTTAAGGGGTTAGGCCACTCTAGAATTTTCGAAAAATCGATTTTTTAAGGTCCCCTAGGACCTCAAAAATTATGTCCCAAAAAATGATGGCCGGAAAAAATGTCGGTACTCGGTTCTCGAATTTTAGTACACGGCCGCCTGGTTCGCAGCGAGCTACTCAAAACTCCAAACGCGTTTATCTAAAACTGAATTTTTTAAGTTGGCCGGAAACATAACTCACAATTTTCAACCGATTCACTTGAAATGTTGAATATATCTTGAAAAATACATTGTCTGTGGAAGTACGTAGGATTTTTTTTTAATTGCATAGTTCATTTGTTATTAATAATTATCTGACGATTTTTTAGTCAAATTTTTCACTTTCCGCTTTAGAAGTGCGCTATTTGGCCAAAAATCAATAGATAAAAAAAATCCTACGTACTTCTAGAGCAGTTATTATACAGAATCGAAAAAAAATCTTTGGCTCATTATAATTAAAAAATTACAGGAGCTGTTTGTCCGGCGGTGGACAAAAAAATTATTGTATACAGTCACTGATATATATGATAAACACCCTTTTTGTAATCTCAATTTATTTTCTAGTTTTTGTGGAGAAAAAAATCCCCAAAAAGCCTATTTTTCGGCCTCTAGAGTGGCCTAAGGCCTTAAATGGTCCGCCCTATATATATATATATATATATATATATATATATATATACATACATACATATATACATACATATATATATCACGTTTTTCAAGATTTTGGGTTTAATGTTACTTTTTGAAAAAAAAAAAAAAATCATCTGCTTTTGGTTTTCGACAATAACTAAGCAACTTTTTAAAGTAATTGGCACGATATGCGTAGTCCATTTTTTTTACACCGCAGGCTATCAAAGACAGATGAAAATTCTGCATGAAACTTTTTTCATAAAGTTTCCTTAACATGTAAGGTTAAAAAGCAGACTTTTCTAGATAAAGCAAATAACTAAGAGTATTTTTGTCAAAAACCGGATAAAAAAGTTATCATTTGTGGAAATGGCACGCGAAAAACCAAAAGCAGATGATTTTTATCTCGAAAACCGTGGGACTTTTACTGAACTGAAATTCCAGCATATAGTAGGCCATTATCTGACCTATTGAGAGTTGCAGGACTTTCCATTCGTAACAGGACACCCTGTATATATATATATATGTGTGTATATATATATATATATATATATATATATATATATATATATATATATATATATATATATATATATATATATATATATATATATATATATAAGTTTCGTGCGGTTTATATTATTGCTGCACTCTGGTTCCTTTCTTTCCACTTTTCTTGGGTCATCTTCCATCATGAGACAATGGGAGGAGAGAAGAAAGAAAAAGAAACTTCAAGTGTTACTATTATACCTGTGAGGAGACGTTGTAAATTGCCATTATATTGGGCTCTGGCTAAATGTCCATGAAAGTAAAATATATCTAGATCTATATTTTGAAGAAAAACATTTTTCATATTTATGGATTTTATTTTTTCATTATATATTTTTAAGTCATTCTGATTAATATTGATTTTATAATTTAATATTTTTATTTAACATGTGAAAAATGATGTATATATTATTTTAAAGTTATAAATACATATAAAATCGTGTTTGGCCCTATAGTATGCATAATCAGCCGAAAATTCACTATTGGGTTTGTAAAATTGAGTTTGGGCGTTGAAAATTTCTGTAGTGGCAAAAGGAGCCAAAGAGAGGCGAAGGAAGGAAGAGGGAGAGGAGTACTCTGGGGACCTTTTGGCTTTTTGACAAAACCCGGTGTGCTGATTAGGTTCCTGAATTATATATATCGACGACCTGCTGCTGCCATATATATATATATATATATATATATATATATATATATATATATATATATATATATATATATATGACAGCAGCATATATATATATATATATATATATATATATATATGACAGCAGCAGGTCGTTTCCGAAAAAACGGTGAGCCGCAGGTGTCATAAAGCAATCGACCCCTGCAATTACGTTTCGTACGCCGTGGTCTCGCTCGGCGACAGGCAGGACGCAGCAGCCCCGGCGCGACGCCCTGGACCGATATTTGGTATTTTTTCCCCTTCCCTATTTGGCCGGGTATTTTCGAGCTTTTTGTATTTTTCGGTAGACTTTTTGGGGGATTCGTCGATGGTGTAAAAAAAAAAAATAAACGAAAAGACATCGATAAGAAATGGTAAAAAAAATCATAAACTAAGATTTGAAAAATTGATGTGTCGATGTATAGCGTTGAAAATAGTTTTTATTAACAATAAATAAAGAGCGAATGGTATGGAAAAAACGTTTATTCGCTTTCCTTGGACATATATATATATATATATATGAATGAATTTAAAAAATGAAAAAACGCACGTTTCTGCACTTTGTTCCGGATTTATGGAAAAAGCAGGCGTGTTCCGTTGCCCACATCCGGGTGGGCCCAATAATCATGCACATGCATCCGTACTCGTGCAGTCTTCAAAGACCGTCCGCAGTGGACCTGCAAATTAACATCCACATAATTTGACATGCCGTTGGGAAGGATCCGCTCTCGGCTGACCACGTTTTCGATTTTCCGGTATTTCAGCAGCGTCATAACTTGATTTTCTCTCTCTCTTTCTTCGCTACCGAACCTCTTTTTCTCGTAGCCGAAAAGAAAGAAAAACAAAAAACAAATCGATAATTCTTAAGGGTCAGGGAAAAACGTCGATTCAGCACCGCCAAAGGATTTTCACGCTCAACGATCCAACGCACCGCTGGGTTCTTCAATATCCTCCTCGTTCCGATCACGATTAAATTTCAACGAAGTAAAGGAAGTTCTGTAAGTGAAGATTTTTTTCCGTGTTTGTGACGTGACGGAATTTTCGTCGAAGGCTGAAGAGGACATCAGGTTGATGCGATTTAAAAAACACTGGCGTTTACAAGATGCTGAGCTTGGGGATGAGCGACCACGTGGACGCGCCTCAAAATCGCACGTCTTCGAAATCAATGCTGTCCTGTATGCATATTCGTCCGAAGGTTCAAAGCGACGTCGGGTAGATTCGACTTCAAAGACACTGGCGTTCACAAGATGCTGAGCTTGGAGATGAGCTACCACGTGGACGCACCTCGAAGTCGCACGTCTCCGAAATCAATGCTGCCCTGTATGCATATTCGTCCGAAGGCTCAACGTGATGTCGGGTGGATGCGAGTTTAAAGACACGGTGTTTACACGATGCTGAGCTTGGGGATGAGCTACGACGTAGACGCATCTTGATGTCGCACGTCTCCGAAATCAATGCTGCCTTGCATATTCTTCCGAAGGCTCAAAGTGACGTCGGATAGATGCGATTTTAAAGACACTGGCGTTTACACGATGCTGAGCTTGGGGATGAGCTACCACATGGACGCACCTTGAAGTAGCACATCTCCGAACTCAATCCTCTCCTGTATGCATATTGGTCCGAAGATTGTAAAGACACTGGCGTTTACACGATGCTGAGCTTGGGGATGAGCTACCACGTGGACGCACCTCGAAGTCGCACGTCTCCGAAATCAATGCTGCCCTGTATGCGTATTCGTTCGAAGGCTCAAAGCGACGTCAGGTAGATGCAACTTTAAAGATGCTGGCTCTTACACGATGCTGAGCTTGGGGATGAGCTACCACATGGACGGACCTCGAAGTAGCACATCTCCGAACTCAATCCTCTCCTGTATGCATATTGGTCCGAAGATTCTAAAGACACTGGCGTTTACACGATGCTGAGCTTGGGGATGAGCTACCACCCGGACGCACCTCGAAGTAGCACATCTCCGAAATCATTTCTCTTCTGCATGCATATTGGTCCGAAGATTCTAAAGACACTGGCGTTTACTCGATGCTGAGCTTGGGGATGAGCTACCACGTGGACGCACCTCGAAGTCGCACGTCTCCGGAATCAATGCTGCCCTGCATGCATATTCGTTCGAAGGCTCAAAGCGACGTTAGGTAGATGCGACTTTAAAGACACTGGCGTTTACACGATGCTGAGCTTGGGGATGAGCTGCCATGTGGACGCACCTCGAAGTAGCACATCTCCGGAATCAATTCTCTCCTGTATGCATATTGGTCCGAAGATTCTAAAGACACTGGCGTTTACACGATGCTGAGCTTGGGGATGAGCTACCACGTTGACGCACCTCGAAGTCGCACATCTCCGAAATAAGTCCTGTCTTGTATGCAAATTTTTCCGAAAGTTCAAAGTGACGTCGGATAGATGCGATTTTAAAGACACTGGCGTTTACACGATGCTGAGCTTGGGGATGAGCTACCACGGGGACGCACCTCGAAGTTGCACATCTCCGGAATCAATCCTCTCCTGTATACATATTGGTCTGAAGATTCTAAAGACACTGGCGTTTACACGATGCTGAGCTTGGGGATGAGCTACCACGTGGACGCGCCTCGAAGTCGCACGTCTCCGAAATCAATGCTGCCCCGTATGCATATTCTTCCGAATGCTCAAAGTGACGTCGGATAGATGCGATTTTAAAGACACTTTCGTTTACACGATGCTGAGCTTGGGGATGAGCTACCACATGGACGCACCTCGAAGTAGCACATCTCCGAAATCAATCCTCTCCTGTATGCATATTGGTCCGAAGATTCTAAAGACACTGGCGTTTACACGATGCTGAGCTTGGGGATGAGCTACCACGTGGACGCACCTCGAAGTCGCACATCTTCGAAATCAGTTCTGTCTTGTATGCATATTCTTCCAAAGGCTCAAAGTGACGTCGGATAGATGCGATTTTAAAGACACTGGCGTTTATACGATGCTGAGCTTGGGGATGAGCTACCACGGGGACGCACCTCGAAGTAGCACATCTCCGAAATCATTTCTCTTCTGCATGCATATTGGTCCGAAGATTCTAAAGACACTGGCGTTTACTCGATGCTGAGCTTGGGGATGAGCTACCACGTGGACGCACTTCGAAGTCGCACGCTCCGAAATCAGTTTTGTCCTGTGTACATATTTGTCCGAAGGCTGAACGTCATGTCGAGTACTTGCGATTTTAATGACACTGACGCTCACACAACGTTGAGCTTGGGGATGAGCTGCGACGTGAACGCACCTCGAATTCGCGCATCTCCGAAATCAATCCTGTCTTGTATTCATATTTATTCAAAGGCTCGAAGGGACGTCGCGTAGATGCGATTTTAACGACACTGGCGGCTACACGATGCTGAGCTTAAGGATGAGCTATCACGGATACGCGCCGCGAAGTCGAACGTCTCCGGAATCAGTCCTGTCCTGTGTGCATATCCGTCCGAAGGCTCAAAATAACGTCAGATTGATGCGATTTTAACGACACTGGCGTTTACACGACGCTGAGTTTGGGGATGAGCTTTCACGGGGACGCGCCTCGAAGTCGAACGTGTTCGAAATTCATCCTGTCCTGTACATACATTCGTTCAGTGTCCCTTACCGATTCCGGGCTCCAGATAATCGCTGTCTCCCCGTCCAGCTGCTGTCGCGCGTCCGTGGAAAATGGAAAATCGTGTCACGTCTCGTGGAGCAGGATGCGCCCGATCTAACGTGAGAGATCGGTAGGTTGGATAGGACGACGAGCTTGCTCTTGCGCGTAAATAAATCGATCGCGTCTGAGCTCGTTGACAAAAGGGCTTGACCCAAACAGCCCTTCGGGGACAGAGTCCTCGAGAGCCCTTTTTTCTCTCCTCTCTCCCTCCCACTCTCTTTCTCTCTCTTCAAAATTCTTCAAAATTCATGTCGCGCAGATTCGTCTGGATTCGTGATGCACATGACATTTTTGCCCACGCAGTAGTGGAAGGATGAAGAGGCTGTGCGGTCCGCGAGTCCTGAACTCGAGGATTTTTGTCTCGAGGGGCACAGGAGGATACGAGACTCTCTCTCTCTCTCCCTCTTCTACGTTCCCTTTTTATTATTTCTCCGTCCAATTCTCCGGACCGTAGGACGGTTCCCTTACCTGGGCTCTCTCCCTTCCTCAGCACAGCTAAACGCCAAAAGGGCTCGAACCATTCCCGTTCTCTATGCTGCACGATCCGGTTCCAAGTCCTTCTCGACATCTCTTTCCAAATTTCCGAGAGTCGACCTATATATCTCTTTGCTTTTTCCACGTGCTTCCTTGCGGGGCTGAGGAATATATCGTCGAGAGAAAACACAGATATACTCGGAGGACCGCGTGAGTGCCCTTAGCCAGACCGTCCTCCCCATCTCGAACTGATCTCTCCGAAGAACACGAGTTTGGTGGAACGCGATCGGGATCGGGGCTTTGGTCGAGACGTAATAGATTTAACAGTTTTCTCTCTCCCTCTCTGCCCCTCTTTCTCTTTCTATTTGGATTCCCCCCGCGCCTTTACTCACTGTAAGGTTACTTCGATCCCTTAAGGGCAACGATACCGTGACAAGGGCTTGCCCTTTTTTTACGACTACACCATCTAAAAAAATACGATTTATACATGTTTTTTAACAGTTGTTTATTTATTTAAAAAAAATATGTTTTTATGTAAATTCACATAAGTACGTATCTATCGACGTAAAGATATTTGAACCGATACATTATACTCTACATATAATAAATATAATAATAATACAAGCAATAATTTATATATATATATATATATATATATATATATATATATATATATATATATATATATATATCGAAAAAATCAAATAAAAAAAATTATTTTTAATAAAATTATAATTAAAGAAATAAATAAGAATAAAAATTACAAAGAAATAAAATAACAAAGTTAAATAAAATTAAAATCAGAGAGAAATGAAAATAAAATAAGATAAATGGATCGCAATTTATATTGAGAATAAATAAATTTATATGTGCAAAAAAATTAATAAAAATTACAAATTACAAATAAATCAAACAAAAATAAAATAAAAAAAAAATGTGTGTGTGTGTGTGTGTGTGTGTGTGTGTGTGTGTGTATGTATATATATCGAAAAAATCGAATAAAAAAATTATTTTTAATAAAATTAGAATTAAAGAAATAAATAATAATAAAAATTACAAAGAAATAAAATAACAAAATTAACTAAAATGAAAATCAGAGAGACATAAAAATAAAATAAGAAAAATTGATCTCAATTTAAATTGAAAAGAAATAAAATTATAATTGCAAAAAAATGTTATAAATAAATATTACAAATAGATAAAATAAAAATCAAATCAAAATCATAAAGAAATGAAAATGAAATTCAAAAAATGATCTAAATTTAAATAGAAAAGGAATAAAATTTAAATTCTCCGCATGAATTTTGCTTATACCTAACGATGTAAATATATATATATACTCGGAGTAGCAAAAATATGATGATACATATGACGAATGAGGAACGACGCGAAGATTCGTTAAATTCGTCGTGTCCCCTCCCACAGCCCTTGGTCCCTCGACAATCTCAATTGCGAATAAATATCCGCTCAGCCGGCGTTTTCTTCATCGTCTTGGTCGAGGAAGGGCGAGGGTCGGAGGGACTTGTTTCTTCGATCGCGGGTTTTCATCAAGATCGCGCAACGTGTGCGGGCAATCCCGCTCGTTTCTCAGACACAAACAAGCGAAATTATCCCGCGGCAAAGGGAATATGTGGATCTCATCGCGATGAACGAGTTACGATTCCCTTTCTCTCCTGGACGCATTGGACTCCGTCCTTCCGGCCCGTGATTAATCGTCGACGATTCTCTCGTATTTTGTGCCAACGTTTCGCGTATCACAAACGTATATATGATATGATGATCGTTGAATTATTCAGGCAATATCGAAGCGCGGGATTATTAGGTCGCATTTTCTCGATGAGGAGCCTTCTCTCCCTCTCCCTACCTCTCTGTATTCTACCCTTCTTCTCCTGAAAAATAATGTACGATTTCGTTCAGTTTTATGGTTTTTTTTCATGAAAATGATTTTTTTGTTCGAGAAATTTCAGATAATTTCACGTTAATTTATATATATATATATATATATATATATAATGTGTTTGATTAATTTTTTGTTCATTTTTACTTGAATTCATTTTTTTGTCTATTTGAATTTATATATATATATATATATATATATATATATATATTCATAGACGAAAAATGAATTCAAGTTAAAATTTTTTTAAATTCAATCAAACATATTAATTTATTAGAATTGAAAATTAAAACTAAAAAAAATTGATTGAATCTTTACATAAAAAAATTAGTTTTATAAGATTATTTTTGAGTAAAGAATTTTAACACATTGATGTATTTAATTTAATTAAATTTTCAATTTTAATTTTGATCGATTTTTTTCGATGCTTAGTATATAAACGTTAAATTATCCAATATCTTAACAAAAGTATGTATATATATTTTTTAAATTCTATTTATATATTTATTTATTTGTTCAGTTTATTTTATGAAACTATTAGATCATTTAACGTTTATATATATATATAGGAATTTGATGTCCCCCCTCCCTCTGCCGCCCTTTCTGGCTTTTGCTGCTCCGATGTTGATTTTTTGACTTAGCATCATTCCGGCTGGTGAACTACCGTTGTTCGTGACGCGGATCCCCACGGGCACGTTTATACATCCTTTTTCCTGCGACGGGAACAAAGCTGACACGTTAAAATCCAGCGCGCGGATCTCAGCGTTGCGTGTACACACAAGCTTACAAATATAATGGCCAGCCCTTAGTCGGGGAATCCTTCGGATCTTATAAATTCATGGTCCAAAAAATCTTTTCTAAAAAGCGACCGTGAGAGATTACGAGTAGAATGAAGAAAAGAAAAAAAAAGAAAAACAAGTTACGAACGAAAATCTTTGTACCTCGCGGGCTCTCATCTTTCTCTCTCTCTCCCTCTCTCTCTCTCTCCCTCTTTCAGCGTAATAAATTTCTCGGCACGCCTAATGAACAAATTAAATAAATTCACCACCGTCGAGAACGGAATATTGTTTTAAAGAAATTTTTAATAACAAATAAACAGAATGAAGAAAACATAATTTTTAAATATCCCCCAATTTATTACGAAATATTGTTAAGGGGAGGGTAGGGGTTTCAACGTGAAAAAAAAACACTTTTTTGCGAATTTTTTTCATCTACATGGATAGAGTAAATTTATTGAAAATTTATTATTGTACATTGTTAAGTGTCATTTCAAGAACAATCCGTGAAATTTGTACGCGAAAATATCCACAAACAAGCCGGTGACAAAGCTTTTCCAAGATCGCCTTTGGAAAAACACGATTTGCGGTGTTCACTGTATCTCAGCTAGAAATTATCTGAAATCAAGTACCATTAAAATTCAGTCAAAGTATCAACAAATCCTCCCCCCAACGGTCTTCGATATTTTTTTTTTTCATTTCTAAATTTTTGGTGGTCATGTAAAGTGAAAAGTGCTATTTTTCACGAAAAATTCCGCCATTTTGAGGGTGGAAAACCCCCTCAATGTAAAAAAAAATCTCAAACTCACCGTTGGGGGAAGGTATTTTATATGTAGAAAGTGTGTACCAATTTTGAAATAAATCGGTCATGTAGTTTTCAAATGGCAGTGAACACGGACTTTGAAAAAGTGATTTCGAGAAAAACGCGGCACCGGCTTGTTTGTGGATATTTTCGCGTACAAATTTCACGGAGTGTTCTTGAAATGACACTTAAGGGATTACCCCCACTTGCGATTTTGAAAAAATTGATGTTTTTAATCGCATTTTTTTGAAGTATAAGTATCCGGGCCCATACTTCTGTATGGACCCGGAATAGATGACTCTATGTAAGTTTACAAAAAAAAAATATTTTCTTCGTGTAAACTGAAATTGAAACTTTAAACGCGTTTTTCTCAAAATGGCATTTCTGAAGTCGGTGACCAAGATTACTCGAACACTAATGAACCGATCTTCTTGAAATTTTGCAGGTTTATTTAATACATAAAAATGTAGTCTTTAATCGTTCGATTTTTTTTTTCGAAAAAAAAATGGCCGTTTTATAGCCAAAAAACGGCCGTTTTTTTTTCGTTAAAATCGAACCATTAACTTTGACTGTCCGCCATTTTGTGAAAAATGAATATTTTTTAAAATCCTTCGATTAAAGACTAGTTTATACTTATATTTGACTAAATCCATCCGCATTTTTTTTTCAGATGATCCACTTCGCCGCAATGTTGGTCACCGCAAACCGTGTATATAAAAACATTATTTCATTGACGGCCATTTGCCACTAAACAATGTAATATTTTTCAATAAAAAAATTACTGAAAGTTCTTCAAGATGTGTTCTTTAAGATGGTATATTGATCGATTAAAAAAGTTTTGTACTTTCTTTTTAAAAAATCATGAAAAAGGCCTTTTTTGCGCTACAAGTGGGGGTAACGCCTTAACAATCTACAAAAGGTTTAAATAAATTTACTCTATCCACATAGATGAAAAAAATTCGCAAAAAGGGTTTTTTTTTCACGCTAAAACCCCTACCCTCCGCTGAAAGACGAAACTAATTTTTTATTTACGAAAGAAAAATTTAAAAAATACTTTTTCACTCGCTAAAAGTTTGCTCGGAGAGGACGCGAGTGTTGCACTCGCGGGAGCCACCGGAAATGCAATATTGTGCGACGAGCACTTCGTTTCTCTCTCTCTCTCTCTCTCTCTCTCTCTCCCCCTCTCTCTCACACAATAAATCCGGTCCTCCTCGCGCCGGGAAACCCTCCTCGAGTACCAGCCGCCCTGCCATCGAAGCATGAGACATCGAGAGGGTCGCGTCTAGCTGAAACTTTTCGTTTTTTCTTTGCTCTCCTTTCGAAGGGGCCTTCTCGGGCGTCTGGGATACGTCAGTAGGACAGGACGCAACGATAATGCTTCGCGAGGTCTGTTTATACTTACGTTTGGAGTGTGGCACGTGGTTCGTCTCATTTCACTCCATATGTATAGGTATACACGTGAATGCACATACATACAGGGTGTCCTGTCACGAATGGGTAATCCTGCAACTGTCGATAGGTCAGATCACGTCCTTCTATATGCTGGAATTTCAGTTTAGTAAAAGTCCCACGGTTTTCGAGACCCTTATGTTTTTATTCTCTTATGTTAATGCCATTTTTAAAAAATAGCATTAACATAAGAGGTAAACGAGTTAGCACCTAATTTGGGAAATTTTGCAAAAATCATACTTACCATGATAGATAAAAATCCTTCGACTGGACTAAGGCAACCCATGCTAGATATGTTCCTTTCTAGATATGACTTTCCTAACACCCTGTATGTGTATATACGAAATATATTTTTTGATTTTTTTTATCTGTGTATATGAATTGTTATGTGTATATATGATTGTTATATTTTTATGAGTCTATGTAGAATATATATTTTGATTGCTTTTTGTTCAAAAAGATTGGAATTCTACCAAAGATTTCCACATTTCGTAAAATTTACAAAATTTAATGCGATTTCAAATTCAAACAAAACAAATTTGTCATTTCTTCGAAACAAATTTTGTTTGCATTTTAACAAGGATCTTGTAAATTTTGTTTACGTTAAAACACGTTAACATCTCAAGTTTGAAACAAACCAAATTTTTACATTGCAACAAAAGAAATGTAGCATTTGTTTAAAAAAAGACTTGCTTAAAATTTACCGAGGATTTTATCAAAATTAGCAAGGATTTTTTTTTGTTATGTATATTATCTTTATTTTTTCGACAATAAAAAATTAATATCCTAAATAAAAATAAACATTTCCACAATGGAATATTTCAACAATCATCGTCGTATCCTTGCACGATTATATTTGGTACACTTCGGTTTCGCTTCTTTTCCTTTTTTTCTGTCCTTTTTAATTTTCTTTCTCCCTGTCTCCTATTCTCGAAAGGTACGAGCAAACAAACCGGTATTGTCGAGTTGTATATACATACATACATACATACATACATACATATATATATATAGACATATATAGACATATATATATATATATATATATATATATATATATATATATATATATATATATATATATATATATATATATATATATTGTTGATGCACATTCGAGAGTGCACGACCCCGGAATAAGAAATGCGTGCATGAATATATTTTTTTCTTTTTTTTTTACATTTCACATTTTATTTCTTTTTTTCTTTGTTTCAAATCTTTTGTAGAACGACCTCTGCGAAGGCCCTTCCGGAGCCCTCTTCTTTATCTTGGCAGGAACAGAGAGAGAGAGGGAGACAGAGGCGTTCTCTACCAAGGATCTTCGGCACGTTTGCTCGGAGAGCAATAGAGATCTCCTGCGATAGTGACAAGGCCCCGAATATCCTCCCCCCCTTTTTTATACCCCGACTGAATGTCAATGGAAAAAAAGTCGGTCTCAAAGCGAAGGGCGAATGTCTTTGAGCCAGAAATTCATTTGGGTTTCTTTGGGTTTAATTTAAAGAAAATAACGAAAGAAAAAAATCTTGCAAAACTACCCCTTGAGGGGCCCTTGCCCCTTCAAGGGGTAGTTTTTTTCGTCGTTTTTTTCAACTGCCAGGATTTTTGGATCGCGGAGAAATCTCCGATGTTGGGAATTTTTTTGGAGGAGGTACAAAATGATCACGCGGTCACCGCACCGAGTGGTGGCTCGTTCGACCTAACCTCAAACTCGTTGTTATTCGTCGCCTCGCTCGCGACGACGTCACGTGCCGAAATATTTTCGTGACGTTTGTCGTCATCCCCGTCGGGACGAGAATTATTGTTCTCCGGATGTTGCGCCTCGAGGCTGCTCGCGTCGCGACGCTCCACCTCGGCCCCGTGAACAGCGTAGAAATGCCGCGCGGCGTAGCACAGGAAAACCATCTCGATTAGCATCAGCGCGTTGTAGGTAACTGGAAACCAGACGGAAATCCGAGACTTTGCGTTTTACTCGATCTCACCATAGTTAGCGTGCGCCAAGGGCGAAGGGGGGGGCTACGTGTTTTGCTTATTGAGGGGTTCGGAGGGTGGAAATTATTTTTTCGACTTTTAGACCTTTTCGAGGGTCCATTCGATGGGAAATTGTCCGCTGATTACGAATATCACGGAGTTTTTGCCCAAAGCTCGAAATTACGCAGGGAAAAAACGAAAAACGTGATTTTGAAAACTTTTGACGATTTTTTGAAAAATTGAGGTTTTTGGGGGATATTAATGGTGGATTAAATTTCAGGGGGTAAAAGATGTCAAAATGGAATTGGAATAAAAATGTTAAAAATCCAAAAAAAGTCGCGTCGTGGCAAAAAAAAATAAATTCACTAAATTCGCTGTCATTTTTTTTTTGGGCGGTCTTGAAACTCCACTCTGGGATAATTCTCTTCGTTGTGGTTTTCTCTTTGAAATGCCGCTGGATTCATTGAGTTTCGATGATTTTTCGATTTTTGGCGGAATTTCAAAGACGGACCACCGATTTTTGCGATTTTTTCCATCCCCTTTGCCTGTTTTTTTTTCGACAAGGGTTGGATTTTTTTCAATTTTTTGCCCCTTTATGGATCTGATCGATGGGACATTTTTCGTCGATTAGGAATATCGCCGAGTTTTTATCCACAGCTCAAAATTTTGAGGGGTAAACGCGACAAACGTTATTTCCGGAGGCGTACTCACAATTGCTGTAGACCTTCGGCGTAATTGGGGGGTTGCAGGGAAACAATCCCGTGCCCGCGAGACTCTTGATGATGAAGCCTTGGAGTTTGGAGAAAAACAGTACCATCTGGACCACGCTTGTCTTGAGTCGCAGACTTGCGCCTGGAGAAGCCCGAAAGAAAGAAAAAAAAAACATTTGAATCAAGAAACAAACAAAGCAAGAAACATTTTTTTTAAAGAAAATAAGAATTTTGGCTTGAATAATTTAAAAAAATAAAAAATCTTTCTTTGAAAGAATTTTTATTTAAGAAAATTGCATTTGAGAAAATGAAAATTCTTTCTTCGAAAAAAATACTCTTTGAAAGGATTTTCATTAAAAAAAATATATATTTGAGATAATCAAAATTCTGTCTTCGAACGAAATATTTTCTTTCAGAGAAGAACTTCTATTTTCTTTTAAAGAAAGAATTTTTATTTTCTTTCAACGTAAGGACTATTTTCTTACAAAGAAAGAATTCTTAATTTTCGTTCAAAGAAATAACGTTTTATTTTCTTTCAACGTAAGAAAATTTGATCGAAGAATTTATTATTGATGGAAGAGTTTACTATTACTATTACTATTATTATTATTATTATTATTTGAATCAGTCCAAATTCATTATTATTTAAATTATTACCATTTCATTTAAAAAATGAATTATTATTTAATTGGGGCCATTTTTAATTTAAAAAACATGGATTATTAAAAATTGGATGATGATGATTGTTATTCTTTAAATGGTTAAGAATTAGTTATTTTCTGATTATTACTTTATTATTGTTCGAAAGGAACTATTATTTAAATTATTCAGCTCTTGTGATGAAAAATGAATGATCGTTTTTTTTTCAACGGTTGTGATGAACTTCACTTTATTAATTATTGAATTTTTGTTATTAATAATTCATTGGTTAATAATCGAATGAAGAAAAAAAAACACGAAGGCACTTTTGGAGTGTTTTAATATATGTAGGATCCTTAAGGGCTTCGACAAATTCCACGATTCCCTTCTCCATTCATCCCGGGCTATTTTCCTCGGGATCGGAAAACGCGTGTGGTCCAACGCGAGTGCCTTCGTCAATGTTTTCCCGCGAGTGAAACTCACGCTTGCGTTTGTGTGCACGAGGGCACGGGGCTCTCTCGCCACTTGTCGTGAATGACACTTTTTGAGCTATCACCGCGTACGGGCGACTGGTTTTACACACTTCTTTTTTTCACGAGGACCCTTCGGAACGAAGGGCTCACTCGAGAGGACTTTCGAAGGGTCGTAAAAAAAATGAAAGACAAAATAAATCTTTCGGACGTCGATAAGAAAAAAGGGGAGAAAAAAATTATTGGAAAAAAATCAAAAAGTCCAATAAGGCGTTGCTCGATACGTCTCGATAACGAGGACTTTTCGGGTCGTGTCCCTTCTCCCGATAAGAGGAGAGATATCGTCTCGGGACTACGATAATTAGGCACGATCGGACCCACGCTCGAATAAATGCGAGACTCTCGTCCGAGGCTTCCTCGTGCACGAAATTTTCTCGCGAGAGCCGATCCGAGATTTTTCGTTTTTTTCTCCAATGGAAAATAGAACTTTTTCGATGGGAAATTGACAAATTTCGTTGAGATATTGTTAGGAAAATCTTTTGATGTTTAATGGAATATTTAGTAAATTAAATGGAATATTTTTACTAGGAAATTTGAAAAAAATTATTGAACTTTTCCTATAGGTAACTTGAAAAATGTGATCCAAGATTATCAATAGAAAATTAATAAAATTACATCGAAAGTTTCAAATGGAAAATAAATAGAATTTAATGGAAAATGTTCTACAAAAAATAAAAATAAATGAATAGAAAATGTTGTATAGAAAGAAGAACATTTATTAGATTTTATTTTTTAAAAACCGAAAGCCCATGAAAAAAAAAATTAATGGAAAATGTTCTACCAGAAGTAAAACAAATTTTAATGAAGAATTTTCTACAGAAAATGAAATAGCATTCCATGAAACACTTTCAATAGGAAATTAAACGAAATGTAAAAAAATGTTCATTGAAAAACAAACAAAATTTAATAGAAAATGTTCCATAGAAAGGAAAACATTTTTTAGCTTTTATTTAAAAAAAAAACAATGGCCAGTGCTTTTTTTTAAGTTATGAATCTTGAATTTTCGAAAACAAACGTCCTGTTTACGCTTTTTCTTTTTTTCACCTGAATTGACTTTCTGCAGACTCATAGTCGTTATCGTCAGTCCATAGAGGCCTAGAAGAATACTAGTGATTGATAAGGGCTGGAGGAATATCGCATATCTGGTGGCGTACATCGGATTTTCCATGGACATGAACACAAGCGCGCTATAGATGAGAGTCTGCAAAAATAAAAATTATGCAATCGGACGATTACCTTCGACAGTTCACAAAGAACGAATGTTTATTTATATCGAAAATAAAAAAAGCTAATAAAAAAAGGCCACTGAAAAAAATGTATATATTAAATCGAGAATATAAAATTTCATATATTGATGAGACCATTTTCAATATAATTGTTGTCGTAAAAAAATCATAAAAATTCATAAAATTAACTTAAAACAATTGATCGAAGATTTCCAATACGAAATAAACAGAATCACATGTAAAGTTTCAAATGGAAAATAAATAGAATTTAATGGAAAATATTATATTTCATTAAATATAAATTTTTATTTGTTTTATTGTTTATTGAAGATTTTCGATTCGATTTATTTTCCATTCAAGACACTCGATCGAATTTTTTAAGCTATTTTTATGAATCTTTACGAAATTTCCATTCCAAAACGAATTTTTTTACAAATATAAAATGTTGTATTGTTTATTAAATGTTAAGTTTACAAAAACCATTTTCAATCGAACTTTTTCCATAAAAAATACAAATATCAAATCGTGTATTATTTCCTGAATGTTACATTTACAAAAATAACCAATTTTTAATGGAAATAAAAAAAAAATCCAAGTAGAACAATAATTCCAGTAGAAGCGAAAAAGCCATTAGGCAATTGCGTGGACAGCCGGTGAGCGGAGTTGAAAAACGATTACCTGAACGATGGGAAGTTGAAGAACGATTATTTGTAGCCAGGACAAATTGGTGGGAGTCATCTCGAGGTCCGGAAAGGGCAGACAGGGCCAGCAGCAGCACGGACCGACGCGTAACTTTAGAGACGGTGATTTCTTGACCTCCCGTCTCCCAACGTCGATTAAGAAAAGATAGAGACGATAGAGGGACATCGCCAGGTATATTTGTGTTACCGCCTCGGACAGGAGCTGCGTTCTTTCATGAACGTGAAAAAGAAAAATATACACACTGAAAATACGTACAAATAGAGAACGAACAAGACGATGAAAAATCGAACACCTAAAAATGGTAAGAAAAATAAAGTAAAAATAATTTTTTCAATCGTAAAAAGTACACAATGATGAAACTCTACCATAACGTTATTGTTATTATTATTATAAATGTAATATCTAAATAGTAATATATGAAATATAAAAAGATATTAAAAAATAATAAATAGAAATTCAAAGGATAAATGATAAAAAATACTATATTATAAAACAGTACATAGAAAAAATAATAAACAATCATATATACATATTTTACATCCACAAGCCTGTTAAAAAAAGCCTATTAAATAAATATAACATCTGAATAGTAATATATAAAATATAAAAATACATAAAGAAAGAATACACAAAAAATGAAAAAATAAAATATAAAAAATACTATCTTATAAAACAGTATAATGAAAAAATGATGAAAAATCGTAAATATTTTATAACTATAAGACCATAAAGAAATGAAAAAAAACGAATTAGAAATAATTTGAAAAAATGAAAAAGTAAATGAGAAAAAATACTATGTTATAAAGTAGTACAATAAAGAAAAGCTGAATTATATATTTTTATTTTCTTTTGCATAAAATAACAAATAAATTTGAAAAATCCCAAAAAAACTAATCAACGTTCAAATGAAATAATGGTTCAAACGTCGATAGTTCGTTTTCGAGAACAATTTTTCCGCATCGTTCCGAGGTTTTCCTCGTGTCGCAACGAGATAACGACAAGATTCTAAAAAAAAAGCGCCGGTCTCCGAGAGAGGAGGAGGACATAAAATATAGGGGTAGAAAAGCATACGGAGCACATTTATTTCTCTTCTAGTTTCGTCGTTCTTGTATTTCTGTTTTTTTTCCCTGTTTCTCTCTTGCTCTCTCGTGAGTCCCGAAAAAGCTGAACCTCTTCTGGTGCGTGTAGCACCGAAATTCCAAGCCTGGGGACAACTGTGTCTCGAGGCCTGGATCGTGTCTGTCGTTCCAGAAGAGAGAGATAGGGAGAGAGAGTGTTTCGGAGACAGGGCCACCGGCTAACATGGACCAAATTTTGGCGTTAATGGACGCAGATCTTTCTCGCTCTCTCTCTCTCTCTCTCTCTCTCTCTCTCTCTCTCTCTCTCTCTCTCTCTCTCTCTCTCTCTCTCTCTCTCTCTCTCTCTCTCTCCCCTCCCTTCACAGTCCAAGATTTCACCCTACGGAGATAAGTATCGGGATCTCCGTTTCTGTGTGGCCATATCGCAAAAAAAACAAAAAAAAACATAAAAAAAGAAACGAGAACCATTACATGCATAGACACCGGAGTTCCAGTCGCAGGATATATCCTACAAAAGGAGAAACATCGAGTTCTTTATTTTTCTAGACTAATTTATCAGAGTCCCCAGAGACTGGAAAAAAAATGTCAACGCTCGGATTTGTCTCATCCAGACCTGCCCCGAAAAAGAGCAAGAAAACGAAGAGGAAAAAAAAGGAAAAGATAAACCAGATAGAGAAGGGGCAAAAAAAGGATCGACAGGTGCCACTCTTTTTTTCATTAACGAGTGGAAAAACTGTCGCGAGCGATCATCCCCAATGGACGTTCCCTTTTCCCGTGTTCTTTGTCCCGAATTTTTATTTATTTTTTCCTCGGCCCTTTCTGAAGGGGGTTTAAAGCTCCGATAGCCCGAAAGATTGTAAAATATCGAGAGATACGGGGCAACGATGAGTCTTATCGGAATTTTACGCGGGCCTTGTGGAACACGACTTTGATCTTACGGAAGACAGAGGGAGAGAGAGAGAGAAAGAGAGGGAGAGAGGGAGAGAGGGGGGAGGAAAAAGGGATGAAGGAAAAATAACAAAAAAGGACGCGATACGGGGGAGAAAAGAAAGAGAACAAGGAGAACGAGAGAACGAGATCATTAGTGCGAGAGGAGGCTTCTCCGTTCCTCCTCTTTCTATCCGCACCGCTTCACTCGTACTCCCCCCTCGTTAAGAAAACTCTCTTTCTATCGAGCCGAAAACGTAATAGCCCTTTTTCCGACTGAATTAGATTTATATATATATATATATATATATATATATATATATATATATATATATATATATATATATATATATGTATGTATGTATGTATGTATGTATGTATGTATACATATATATCGCTAATGGGAATATTTATCGCTTTAAATGTCGAACTATATATAAAGATTTCCCATTGGCATAAATCTAAATCGATTTTTAAGTAAGTCTCATGACTGTTCTTTAATTATCACCTTTAACGAGCCAATGGCGGTGAAAAGGACAACGAACAACATTATTTTGGACGGTTGATAGAATGCGGGATTATCCATTCATAACAGGACACCCTGTATATATTAAAAATGAATTATTTAAATATTTATATATTATATTTGTATTATATTTAATCATAAAATATTCGTAATATTTTCTAATATACAGGGTGGCCGGAACATTGACGTCCAAAAATAAAATTTAGGTCCCTTGTATCGTGGGGTATCTGAATCACCCCCATGTATGTTCCGCGACTTTTAATAGTTTTCGAAGTATGCATTTTTTTCTGAATTTTTGAGAATTTTCGAACCGACCAAGTTTTTTTTAATCTAAAAAAAAGTAGAAGGCTTTGTCGAGATTTTGTTTTGCAGCTGAATCTTCATGAGTAGTAGTTTTATGCATAAAATAATCAGCTTCGTAACTGTGACGAAAGTTATGAAAATGTTGGTCTAAAGTGAAAAGTGTACGTTCGGTAAATTATGACTTAAATTTTCAACTTTAAATTAAAAATCTAAACAGGTGACTTCATGGTTCCTAATTAGACCTCAAGAATGCGCAACATTCATTAAACTTAAATTAAATTAAAAAAATAAACCTCTGAATGTTTAAATCTTAGCTTTCCTGCAGTCATTTTTGGTTAGTGTGTGTGTGTGTGTGTGTGTGTGTGTGTGTGTGTGTGTGTGTGTGTGTGTGTGTGTGTGTTTTATATATATTGTTTTTCTGTTTTTTATTCCATTTCTATATATAGAAATATATAGAATATATAGAAATAGAATAAAAAACAGAAAAACAATATATATATATATATATATATATATATATATATATATATATATACTAAAATAATTTATACGAAAAAAAAATCCAGTAGCATTTTAAAAGAAATAAAATAAAAATGTATATATATAAATATATGTGTATCAAAATATTTTGTATCTATTAATTTTTGCTCATATGTACGTACATATATATGTACAAGTATACATTGCCAGATTTTTTTCCTCCGAGCTTGTACACACTTCAACGACTTCTTACTCATAGCATTATCTGTTCACACTCTCGTAATTCACAGCCCGGGCCTCTCTCGCCTCGCGTGAAGAATCCCTTCTAATTTTACCGGAGCCACCCTTTACCAGATTTCCACTCGAACGCGAGGGAGCCGTCGAGCTCACTGAATTTTCGGAGCTCTCGACAGCTCCGCACAAGCGCATTCAAGAATTTTCATTTTTCAAACGAGGGCTGCTCAACGATGAGAGCAGAAAATTCGTGATCGGTAATCGATTTTGTGTGAACGATTAGAGGGGGTAATTAAAAATGGCCAAAAATGGGACATTCGGGGGTGTGGATGGAGCAAGTTTCATTTTTTGGTCTGAGCGATCGGGATCGTCTTTAGTTTTCTAGTACGATCGACTAGGACCATTTTTCATTTTGTAGTCCAATGGATTGGGACCATTTTTGGTACTTTGGTCCGAACGTTTGGGACCATTTTTGGTACTTTGGTCCGAACGTTTGGGACCATTTTTGGTACTTTGGTCCGAACGTTTTGGGACCATTTTTGGTACTTGGGACTGAAGGTGCGGGACCATTTTTGGTACATTGGCCCGAACGTTTTGGGACCATTTTTGGTACTTGGGACTGAAGGTTCGGGACCATTTTCGGTACTTGGGTCTGAAGGTTCGGGACCATTTCCGGTACTTTCGTCTGAAGGTTCGGGACCATTTTGGTTCTTTTGTCTCAGTCTATATCTATACCTCGGTACAGCAAGTGCCACAAGACTGCAGATGCTCGTGACCGGATAAACGAAGAAAATTATGGAAACGTTTTTCTTCCATGATTTGGTCTCCTTCGAGTATATTATCGTCCACGTGACGTCCAGGACGAAGTAGATCGTGATCGCGGTGAAAATGGCACCGAGGCTCACGAACACGATCGCGAATACTCCCAAACCTGAAAAGAAAAAAATTACCGACTCGAAATACGATTTTTTTGAAATCGCAGAATTTTTGAGATTTTTTTTGCTCGTGTGCAAAAAATAAAATGATTTTTTGTTCTTTAAGTCGTGACTCGATTCAATCGATTTTTTAACGACATCGACGAGATGGGAGATTGTGAAAAAAAAATCAGCTGAGACCAATTTGCAATTCTTATCGGTGCTCGGCTCGCGCTCACCTCGCAACGATTATTAGCGCTGCGATCGTGCATCTCCTTTTTTAATTTACTTCCCGCTCGCTCGTTGATAGCAACGAGAATCGTGGCGCACAATCGCGAGCTATCGTCAAGATTTTTATTCCCGGATATTGCGAAAAGTTATTAAGGCTTATCAAAGACTGGCGGAATCTTTACGCACCTTTGTTGTTGAATGTCAGTAGCCCTGTTTTATTCACTCGCGAAAATCAAGGCTCAATTTGTCGATATAAATAAAATAAAAAATAAAAATTGCGATATAAAAAATAGGGAATTAAGATATACAAAGTGTGAATATTAAAATTGAAACGGAGGAAATAAAATAGAAGTACGAAAAACAATGATAAAGTTGAAGAAAAATAACATGATTGCAATATTAAAATAAAATCAATAAAAAAACATTATAATGTTGACAAAGTAAAAAAGAAATGAATAATATATAGTAAAAAAGGGATGGGCATTATTTGTTATTATTTTTTATTATTTGTTTAAATTAACTCATTATTATTATTGATTATTAGTGTTTAAATTCATTTATTACTCTTATTAATGATGATTATTTTTTATTAATTTATTAAGATATTTATTATTATCTAACTCACTGTCTTTTTTATCTGCAAGCAAAACAAACGGATGTTGAGTTGAAAAAGAAAAAAATTAATAAAAAACGAACCCAAATTAACTTCGCTACAGTCAAGTCCTTAATCGAGTGATGGGTTTTAGGTTTCTCGAGACTCGAAGTGATACCTGGAAACATGACAGTGGAAATAAAAATCGTGCTCTAAGTGGTCCTGGTTCTATAAAATAGTAGGTTTCCTTTTTTGCTCTCGTGCTCTCAGGTCCGCGGTCACTCGCTCCCTTTTATTACGTCGAAAAAATAAAAAAATAAAAAGCGAAATAAAAGTGGATCCTTCATTAACCGTTGGTCGATGGCGAGGTTGAGCTTCCCGTCGTTGAAATGCGATTTGTCCCGAAACAGCGCGCCGGATGTGACGAAGAAGAAAGTGAGCTCGCCGGAAGAGGAAATTTGGAAAGTTACATTTTTTGGCTTTTGAAATCGATGTACTGTTATTTTTGCACTCACTTTCTATGTACTCGATCGCTGGCGGTACGTAATCGTAGTTGCAGCTAGCGTTCGCGGATTCGTCACTTCCGGTAGACACGTAAAGTGACCGCGCATCGATCCCCATGTTCGAAGAGAATCAATTTTTGAGAGTTAATTTTTCGCTGAATTTTTAACGCACGAACAATGGTGTGTATTTTTTAAGCGATAATGAGCACACTCGCGACGTGAACGTGATACTATCGCACAGCTATAGAGAAAGAACTCGTTTGACCGACCAGCGACCAAGTGAGAGTAAGTTTCCCCACCTTTTTTTTAACATCCACGAGGCTCGACCGACGAGACCGAGCGTATTAACATTTCGCAATTGCTAACGTCAATTTAACGACCGTTCGCGTTGCCGAGTCGCCGAAAAATAATTAACAATTTTTCAGCCACTCACGGCACCCTCGAGTGCCGCTTAATTTTTAGAAATTGGGTCACAAGTGGCTGAATTTGCGGAAGCGTTCGCGAACAGAAATGAAATCGGTGAAGAGAAATCTCGGGAAATTCTGACGAGTGTATTCCCTCGCAATGAACGGAGAGGATTTTTTAAGATTTGGAGCGCTTGGAGCGCGAGAAATAGTGGAATTTATAGCCGGTCGCTGTATTACCGACTGTAGGTACAATACCGACTGCTGGCTATTTACCGACGATCGATAAGATACCGGCTGGCATCTACCTTGCCAGCGGTCGATAAAAAGACAGACTACATTCTGCACTATCGATAGCATCCACTTTCTGTCGATACTCGGCTTCAGTGCGGAAGCAACGTTCCGTGACTCACAGCTTCTTACCGACGCACGATAAGCTCGATTCCCACTGCATCGACGGTAGGTTCCGTCATCGGATTTTTTTTTCGACCTTCGAATATTTCACTTTCTCTCGAAGCATTTGCTAGCATCGAAAAGAATTTGAGAAACAAGTTTTCGAGACTTCCTCATCTATTTGCACTTTCACATTTGAAGAGAAAATACTTTTACTTGCTTTTTTTGCCCGAGTAAAAAGTTTCTCCCGCGCATTCTCAATTGAATTTCTATCGATCGAGATTGTCACGAGCTCGAAGTTTAACGCAACGGGGGGAAAATGCGATAAATCTTCTCATCCTCTGAAGGTCAGTGCCATCTCAGATTGACCCTGTTCCTGTGAAGATGCTGCGTCTTCTCGTCCGAGCAGCGCGAGAGCCGAGAGAACGTGAACTTTCCATTTCTCTGAACTTTAAGGAGATAGATAGATCTATAGATCAATAGAAAAGAGGGAGAGAGAGAGACAGAGATAAATGAAAAACTTTCAGTGACGATGGGAGATACGATACCAAAGAGAGAAAAGTAGCTCTCCCGCAACTATCGTTTCTCCTTATCGCGATCGCATCGATCTTCTCCATTCCACGGCACCGTTATTTATTAGATAAATAAACAATGCTGGAAAAATGATCGTGAGGTCCAGTAATTCATGAAAAGCAGCTGAAGTCAAACATTTTGCCAACAAACGGCGAGAAAAAATTCATTCTATATTTCAATATTTTTATACAATAATAATAAAATACATTTATTATTAAAATAATTAAAATAATAATAATTTAATAATTTATGAAAAATAATAATTAAAAAACAGTTTATTGTCAAATCATTTTAAAGAAATAATTGTACATTAAAAAATGTGTACTTCCTATTATCGTTATTATATATATATATATAATATATATAAATTATATTATATTGAATTCTTATTTTCAAATATGTATTATAAATTAGAAATAAAAATAACAAAAATTGAAAAACGGTAGAAATATATTTAAAAAATAAATTATATTTTATTCGAAATGGGAGAGATGCTTTTTTTAATGTTTGAGCAAAAAAAGTTCTTTTATTTTTTTCAACGGTGAACGTGAGGTCATGTCGCCAGCTCCAGGACCATCGGCAGTCCTTCCTGACGGATGAATTAATCATTCTGAGGGCCAGAAGGGCGTAAGGGCAACGAGATATTGCGACGGAAACGACCGGGGATGCGAGGAACAGCGACCCGTACGTTCTATGGGCAAAGGTACGAAGCGTGGTAGGATCGCGTATAAAAGTGCGTGGTGGTGGCTGCATACAGCTCGTGCGTTGAGGCACGGAAGGAGGAATCATCGAGACCCCGTGGTGAGAAGCAAAAAGAGAGAGAGAGAGAGAGAGTTTGAAAGTAGGCCTTTGGTCGTTCAGTCAGTTGTCGACTGCGTCCTCGGACGATTGGATAGCGACGATGGTGAGTGATTTATCAATTAATTCTTATTTTGCTACTTTACGCTTATTTTGATTGGCAAAATTAATTTAAAAATTCTGCTAAGCTGTCATCAGGTTCGAAGTACACTCAAGGCAGATTTTGAAGTTTGAGAATTCGAAAGACTCTGCCGGGGTCATCTGAGGGTACTCCACTTTGGAAGGGTTCACAACAATGACCATAGAAGGGTTTGAAAAAGTTTTAGGGCCATTGGGATGCCATTGCTTGGATTTGCTAGGGTTTTAGGGACCTTAGAAGGATTTTAGAAGGGCTTTCCAGCCCTTTAGATGCCATTGCTTGGGTTTGCTTAAATTTTAGGGACCATAATGGGTTCTAGATGGGCTTTCTAGCCATTGAGATGACATTGCTTGTGTTTGCTTGACTGTTAGGGAGCTTGGAAGGGTTTTGAAACGGTTTTCTAGCCATTGGGATGCCTTTGCTTGGATTGCTTAGATTTTAAGGGCCTCAGAAGGGTTTTAGGAGGGCTTTCTAGCCATTGAAATGTCATTGCTTGGGCTTGCTTAAGTGTTAGGGAGCTTAGAAGTGTTTTGAAAGGATTTTGTTAGCCTTTGCTTTGATTTTAGAGTCCTAAAAAGGGTTTTAGAAGGGCTTTCTAGCCAGTGAGATGTCATTGATTGGGCTTGCTAGGATGTTAGGGGGCTTGAAAGGATTTTTGACGGGCTTTCCAGCCATTGGGATGCCTTTGCTTGGATTTGCTTAGATTCAAAGGGCCTCAGAAGAGTTTTAGAAGAGCTTTCTAGCCATTGAAATGTCATTGCTTGCGCTTTCTAGCCATTGAAATGTCATTCCTTGGGCTTGCTTAAGTGTTAGGGTGCTTAGAAGTGTTTTGAAAGGATTTTTTTAGCCTTTGCTTGGATTTTAGAGTCCTAAAAAGGGTTTTAGAAGGGCTTTCTAGCCAGTAAGATGTGGTTGCTTGGGCTTGCAAGGATGTTAGGGAGCTTGAAAGGATTTTGGAAGGGCTTTCCAGCCATTGGGGAATTTGCTTGGCTTTTAGGGACCTTAGAAGGATTTTAGAAGGGCTTTCCAGCCATTTAGATGCCATTGCTTGGGTTTGCTTGAGCTGATCCTTGGAAGGGTTAAAAGGGTTTTTGGGCACGTTGTTTGGGGTGCCATTTGTGTGGGTTAGTTTGGTTCTAGTTTGATGCAGGAAGAGTGTGTCGTTGCTGAAGAATGAGAACGTTGCGTTTTGAGATTGTACTTAGAGTGTGCAATGAACCGGTGCGCGAATGCTCATTTTTCTCTTCGCGAATACCCATCGCGTGTGCGTCATTATATCGGGTCGAGCGTAGTAGTTTCACGCGACTCGTGTATACACGCATCGTCGTCGTCGTTGTCCAACTGGACTTTCTCGATCGCTCGTACCGAGCCAGGAATCTCGCGGTAGCTGATGACCAGTGTGCCTTTTTTTTAGTTTTGCCCCACGAGTCACGAGTATCGTGCGTGGCGAAAAATGACGGATTGTACAACGGTGAGCCGGAAATTGTTCGTGCAAAGTCGAAATGCTCGAAGTAGGCGCTTTTAAGTTAGGAAATTGCTTTCTTTTCCCTGTTCAATTTGGTTCTCGATTTTTTTTTGAGTACTGCTATACTGGGATTCAATCATTATTATGGTAATCCTATCCCTCGTTTGGGATAGGATTAAGGGGGTTTGGGATGGGATTAAGGGATTAAGTGTGAACGCCGAAAATTTGGGTGATTTTCGGGAATTTTTTTTAAGAAAAGTACTCCATTAAATGTTTCGGAAAATTAATAATATATTTGGCTATATTTGACCTATATTACATAATTTTTTCATAGAAAAATATTGAGATCCAAACGACTTATGCGCTGCCTTCGGAGGCGCCAAAAAAGGTTCCTCCACTGCTGATGTAATTCCGGCCGATTGAGTAGCTGAAACCGAAAAAGGAAGGAATTTCGTTAAAATGGAAGGTATTTCCTGTACAATGACGTAGGATTTTCGAAAAATATCAAAATCTTTTTTTCACGAATTTTTTCTTTCAAAATTTTTTTCAAATCAAGAATTTTTTAAAGGCCAAATCGTCAATTTTCATCCAATCAAAAATATCCTACGTCATTGTAGAGTAAATATATTCAAGAGTACTCAGTTCAAATTTCAAGTCAATCGGATAATTGCTCTTTGAGTTACAATGCCAGCAAATTTGAAAAATCTCATTTCGAGAAAAACGCGTTTAAAGATTTAACTATCGATTTTTGCAAGATAAAATTATATTGATATAAATGATAATGATATTCTTGAACGTATACACTATCGAAAAAATCGATTTTTTGAAAGTGTCACACTGGCATAGCCCCTTAAATTGCATTTTATTCTCGTGATTTTTGCAAAATGGAATGGGGCAACGAAATTACAGTTTGTTACTATTTAATTTTACATATGTTTTTTAACGCTCTTTGGGAGGCTAGAATTGAATTATTTTGATTGATTTTATTTGTGGTTGAATCTTATTTTAAAAAATGAAATTAAACAATATTTATAGTTGTTATTCAATTTTTTAGCAGTAAATGTTTATTTGAATGCATAATTGTTTGTTGAAAAAAAATCGTCAGTTGGAGGGAGCATAATTAGCTGGAGAAGATTTTGAGGTGATCCAGGTCAGTCTTCCATCGCTTTCTGAATGGAATAACCAAGTGAGTGCATCGTCCAATCTAGCAGAGAGAAAGAGAGAGAGAGAGAGCGCTGGCTTCGCCATCTTTCGAAATTGTCCTTTGCCCCACATGGTCGATTGGCACGCGAGAGCAATTCCTCCAAAGAACTTTGGACCTGTCGCAATGGGCTCTCTTGATTGTCACGTTCCGTCCACCTGTGTTGCAGGCCCCACTGATTTGCCTCCTGCTGATCCTGGGAATGGGCAACTGCCTGGAGCAATTGCCGACGAGACGAGAGATCGAGACCTCGATAAATCGGACGATCGAGGAGGTCGAAAGGATGGTCAAGGACGACCCGAGTCTGCCGAGGCTCACGAGGGACCAGATTGTCGATATTCTGTTCAACATAACTGCCGCTGACATGAGGAGTTACGAGAAGAGCGTGGAGAAGACTAGGCAGGATTATCAGCGAGCTCTGATGATCGTGCTGCCTTACAACTCGAATGACACGAGGGAAGAGAGCCTCAAGGAACTCTACACGAAGGCCCCGTTGACGAAAATCATCAAGGAGCCATCCAAAGACCAGGAGCAAGCCTTCAAGGGCCTGGGCCAGGTATCCAAGAATGGGGACCAGTCTTCCAAGGACCCGGACCGGACCTCCAAGGACTTGGACAACGGAACGGACGCAAAGACCGGAAACCAGGTATCCGAAGGTCACGAACGTTACGACAATCATCGCGACACCTATGCGGACGTCGAGCCTGGAACGTCAACTCAGGAGAGCCTGCGAATCCTCCTGAACAAGGAGAACAACAAGGATCCAAGACCGGAAAAGTTTAGCCTGACTTTGGAAAACTTTGGCACATCCAAGAACGCTCAATCATACGGTAGACCGATTTTCAGCAATGTCTTGACCGAGCGTGATCCAATCAAGGACAATTCGAATGTGGAGATCGTCTACAGTACCAGCGTGACGCAGAGACCAACCACGAAGCTGGCGGAAATCTTTGCCGACACGGAGGATGGTTTCCGGCCGACTATGCCACCCGTCAAGTCGACGGAGAACGTCCTGACGTCGGATCAGTGGCGCTACAACGCCCCGCCGTCATCCACGACCAGCAGACCAGCCGTCTTCACCGAAAATCCCCGACAGTCCACCGCGGTCCCTTTTCTACCGACGATGATGACGGAAAAGGAGCCGGAGACCTCAATGGGTGAGTCCCGAGGTCAGGAGGATCAGGTGGCGTCATGGGAGATGGAGAAGCCACGGGTAGTTGATGACCAGAAGAGAACAGCTCCGCTCTACGTGACCCCAATGTCGCCCACGGGGCAGCCTGGAGCTTCGTCGGTCGCCAAGAACGAACCGAAAACTACAAAGATGGCAATGAGGGAAGAGGTCCAGGATCTTCTAGCGTCGATCGGATTGCATCCGGGTGGTGTCAAAGACAGTAACGTTGGAACGAGCAACCGTGTCGGTGACGTACACGACAAGCTATTCGGCACGAATTTCCAGATTCCCGAATCCACCAATGTCATTGGGGGCCCAACATCCGGACTAACAGCTGTTGGGGACTCGTCGCCATCGCTCAGCAGCCAAAACACGTTCGAGAGGACACCCCAGGAGGTGAAGAAGGGCGTGGACAATCTTTCGCCCGACGTGCAGTTACTGTTTCAACGCTTCGGTCTCCAGTCATCGGCAAAGGATCTGGAGTTCGCCACCGAACGAACAACCGAGAAACCACGGGTTCACACTACGAGGACCAGCTTTTGGAACAACTTCAAGCCACTTCCGGACTCGCAGGTGAAGGACGAAGGCATGAGAGACTTCCTGGCTAAATTTGGCCTGGGAATGGATGACAGCAGGAAGGAGAAATCGATGAATGCCGAGCCTGACAGGAGGCCGTCGCTGATAGAAGCTGTTCCAGCCGATATGAAGAGAATCCTGGAGAACATTGGCCTGATAACGAAGTTCAAGAAAACAGCGGACATTTCTAGGATCCAAACTACCGAGACACCTCATCTTCATGTATTCAAGCCTCACGAGACGGCGATCGACGATGACCAACAACGTGCCAAGATCAACGAACTTCTCGACACCGTCAAACTTGTCCAGGATGGCAGGGCCGACGTCACGGAGGTGCAAAAAGTCGCCAAGGAACTACTGGAGACTACAAAGTCCCTCAAAAACGGCCCAGACCCGCAGAGCCTCGAGGAAATACTCAGGATCTACAACAACGACCTGAAGAACGAGATCAAACGCCAGCAGGACTCGAAAGATCTCGCTGGCATTGCGATCAGCGGTATTAAAAGATTAGCCATTTACGCACTGGGAAGTTCGGAATTGTGGGTTGGAAGGATCATTGCTGGACTAACAAGACTCAAAAGCGTGCTAACCAATGTCACTAATCAATTGAGGCTTTCAGAACGTCGTTCAGCCGTGCCTCAGCTCTTTGATCCCAGCTGATCTGCTCCAGGTCCGTAATCAGCTGTACCGGCATGATGCCATCGTGGCAATTTTGAAATTGCACATGGCCATTGATCGTCGCTGCACTAACAAGTCTCTAAAACCGCCTCTGCTGATTCATTGAGGTCTAGAATGGAATACGATGATCAGGAATGATATGGAGGGGCTCGGTTCATCAATCCAGGCCCTGCAATCATTGTATTCCATTCCAAGACTTGCGCCAGCTAACTGTCCGGTCCCCATCATAATCGCCATCGTTGCACAACGTCTTTCAAGACGTGCCCAACTTTCCAATGATCCCTCATTCGACATCAGCTATCCAGACGTTCTTTCGTCTTTGATCAGTCGGCTGCCATTGGCGGATATTAAGATTTTGCGTTACGTGGAAAACTTTCACCCTCTAATTAGCCCTTTTGGCGGGAAAAAAGCGAACACTCGTGATCGCGTGCGTTCCGCTGCACGATCACGTTGCAACGGCCTCTTGGATGACGGTCCAAAGATCACCGGAGGCAAAAGTAAAAGTGTTAGGCTCGTGTGACCGTTGTACACGTTGCGTCTTGCTACGTCATTTGTCCCAATTGTCATATCGGTATTTCGCAAGTTGTCGCGCTACCATGACGCTGCAAACTCACGCCTGACGATTTTAATTGGCAGAGATGGAGTCCACTACAGAACCGGAAGTTGAAACTTCGTCAATGGGGTCCCTGGGCGTTGTCGAGCCTTCAGGCGCCTCCTCGGATGCGGCCACGACTTCGACCAACTCCACCAACGAGCCCAAAGACTCTGCCAGCCTTCTGGCCACCCTGCCAATCGAAACTGCCAATCTTGGATCACTGGCGGACTCCTTTGGAGGGACAACGTCAGTGCCTGATACAGCTCTACCCACACCGAGGAAAACTGGCCTCTACTTTCTCGTGGATTGGAACACCTTCCTCGAGGTCGGCGAGGACGGGAAGGACAAGGTCAATCTGAGGTTCCAGCCCAAGGTCGGGGACAGAACGAGGTTCCTTCCGGTCACCGTGCCCTGAGGACACCTTAAGGGGCTCCTTCCACTCGGAGGAACACAGTCACTTTTCTCTAACCCAAACGAACTTAAAATTACAAAAAAAATGTGTTTTTTTATCTTAAGGGGTTAGACCACTCTAAAGGCCGAAAAAATAGACTTTTTGGGGATTTTTTTTTTTCAGAAAAACTACAAAATAAATCGAGATTACAAAAAAGAGTGTTTATCATACATATCAGTGACTGGATACAATAATTTTTTTGAAGCGATTAAGTTCAAAATGGTGGTGCAGCACTTATCTCCAAACGGAATTTTTTAAGTTGGCCGGAAACATAACTCCGACAATATTTAACCGATTCACTTGAAATGTTGAATGTATCTTGAAAAATACATTGTCTACGGAAGTACGTAGGATTTTTTATATTTCATAGTTAATTTGTTATTAACAATTATCTGAGGAAATTTTTCACTTTCCAAAAATTTGCCTAAAAATCGTCAGATAATTGTTAATAACAAATTAACTATGCAATATAACAAAAAAATCCTACGTACTTCCATATACAATGTATTTTTCAAGATATCGGCTGAAAATTGTCTGTTATGTTTCCGGCCAACTTGAAAAATTCAGTTTTGAGATATACGCTGCACAGCCGACATTTTGAAATTAATCGCTTCAAAAAAATTATTGTATACAGTCACTGATATGTATGATAAACACCCTTTTTTGTAGACTCGATTTATTTTGTAGTTTTTCTGAAAAAAATCCCCAAAAAGCCTATTTTTTCGGTCTCTAGAGTGGCCTAAGGCCTCAATAAAATAAATATGATAACATTATTTTTATAATATTGACAATATTTAAAATAATGATAAAAGTGATTTTTCTCAGTTTTGAAGGTGCGATGAGAATACAAATTGCATCAGGAATCAATCAAATGCGCCCAGTGATCTTGTACCTTATTTTTTGTTTTCTCTATTTAACTAAATCTTCTAACATATTGCTATAAAAAAATTGTAAAAAGAGTTTACACGACGTCGATTAATTTAAATGTTATTTATAATTGTGTACGATTTATTCGTGAATGAATAAGAAATAAATCTGGTCCGCAGTGACTCGCCAAAATTACGATAGTAATAATAATAATCACAATTATCATCACACTCGTCCCAGTCTCTCCCGCTAATCCCAGATGACAAATATTTTGCTTGGACGGAGACTCGTGAGGAATGATCGAAGAAAATTTTGCCTCAGTAAGACACGCGACTTTGTCCATCATGGAGCCTCATTTGTTCGTCCCGTTTAATTTATCGCTGCTGATTTTGATGGTCGTGCCGGTGCCCGGTTATTTGTCAAAAGTGGACCAAATTTCTCGGAGGCTGGACGAATTTCTCGTCGATGTCGAACGGCCGGAAAAATCGAACGATTCCGAAGAGCCTGTGGATCTTTGGCAGCGTTACGAATTCGACACGGGGGTTGGAAATCGCGACGGTAATTTTCAATCGCGACACAAAAATTACGAAAAATCGTCTAATTGACGAATAATTAATTGGAAAAAATTCAACTACTCTTGCAGAGCTCTGGATAAAAAATATCACGACTAAGATCGATCCCCGATTGTTCGGTGACATTGACAATTATCAGTTCGTCGAGGCGAACGACGATTTTTTTCTGGCTGGCTCGAGCGAGCATGATTTTTATTTCTATAAATTCGATTGGTCCCTGGCACGTACGATTTTTCGTCTCGACGTGAACGTGACCAGGAAAATTCAAAGTTTCAAGCTCCTCGCAGTGCCAAATGCCTCGTTGGCGGAACCGGAAGTCGTCTTCGATGTTCTCGCTATAATATGCGTCGAGTCTCCACAGGGAACTGACATGCTTTGGTACAGATTCGACGGAAAGGAACTCGTTTATCTCGATCCCTGGCCCATACGAAATCGAGTCGAGAGCTTGCAATTTCTTCATCACGAGGGACAAAATCGTTTGTTGATACTGCGAGAAGAGATTTTGGAATTGGAAAAAAAATTCTCACCTATCGATATTTATGGGTTCGATATTGAGGGGGAGAAATTAAATTTGTGGTGGGTTATGAGCCGCAATGATTTAATCAATTTTTGGAATGAATTGTACAGTAAACGATCATATTTATTAATTTATGAATCTATTCATTTATGAATTAATAAATTAATAAATTAATAAAGTAATTAATTAATTAATTAATTAATTAATTAATTAATTAATTAATTGCTGTATTATTTAATTTATTTATAAAAATTGGGACATAATTTTGATTTTTTTTCGCGCTGCATGTTCCGAGCAGGCTAACGCGAAGATCGAACGTCCCAAAAACGTTCGACATCCAGGTGTGTCCGTCTTACGAGAACACGATCGTGGCTCTTCGTCGTAGAAACGTCGTTGCTATTTACGAGTACGAGGTCGATGAGAACAAGGAGGACCTCTTCATCGAGACTCACAACGTCACTTCCAATAATTTGAAAAATACGCTTTGCTTCGAGAGCGGCCATGTTCGTTACCTCGTCACTTCCGGTCCCGAAGCGGCGCTCTTCGATTTTTTCGTCAGCGAATTTCAACACGACTCGTACTCGGAGCACGTTTTCAACGGTGAATCGAATCGCAATAAAAATTACTAAAATCCACTTGTTTTATAATATTCTCGAAATCTCTCTTTACATTATGATCATTTATTTTAAATCTTCATATGCTTATTCGTTCGATTTTTTAATTAAAATTCTACTTTTATTTTTCCCATTTAATAAATTTAATGTTTTATTTAATAATGTCATATTATTCAATTTAACATAATAATTTTCACTGCATTATTTTGGATGATATCATTTTATTCAATAATTATAGCCATATTTTTTGCTCAATGAAAAGAAAATTGTTTATTTTGTTTACCTCGTATTGTTATTTTATTTTCATTATTTTTCGGCTGTCATGATTTATGTTTTTTTTTCTGGAACGCAGAATTCGGCGAGACCGCTTGGATTCAGAGCATGCTGGTCGACAATTACAGACAAGACTCTATATTGCTCGTTCAACTGAAAAATTCCAGTGTCATCGTTCTCGCCTGGAAAGGACGAGGCTTCGAGAAAATTTCACTGCCCAATAACGAGCTGGAAAATATCGATCTCTCGTCGTTCACTGTTATACCGAGATACGGTTTCGTTCGGGGAAATAAATTGGTCAAAATCGAGACGAGCCTGGTCGAAAGTGAGAGACCGGTGAGACACGAGGTGGAAAAATTATTGCGAACTAAATACGCTTTGGCAGTGAGTTTTGCATTTTTTTTTACAAATTCAAAACATCTATCACACATAATAATAATAATCATAATACAGCATATTTGATTAAGTAAAAAATTATACAATTTAATGTTGCAATTTGTCATTATTATTGTCATTGATATTATTGTTGTTTCTGTTGCTGTTATTATTATTTTCAAAAATGTATGTAACATTATTGTTATTAATATTAGAAAAAATAATTTAAAATTTGTATCGTTACGATCATCATTATTGTCGAGCATCAAAATTCTCGTATGCAAAAAATGCATTTTTTAAATAAATTCAAAACATGTATGATGTATAATAATAATAATAGTAAACCAAATGTTATCAAGTAAACATTAATACAATTTAATATTGCAATTTGTCGTCATTATTGTTATGATTATCATTAATATTAGTGTTGTTTCTGTAGCTATTCTTATTATTTTGAAAAGTTATGCAACATTATTATGATTATCATTTTTATTAATAATCGAAAATTGTTATCTTTGTTACGATCATCATTCATCTTGTCGAGCATCAAAGTGCTCGAGGATTTTGATGCTCGACAACCCAAACAATCATTAATATCATTCCTGTTATTATCATTATTGTTGTGATTATTCGTGAAATTAACATTATTAATTATGAATTGACTAATCAATTTGAATAAATGAATAAAAATTTAAATTGATTAAAAATTCAATTTAATTTGAAAATTAATTAATAAGTTTACAATTATATAAAATTATTATTATTATTATTATTATTATTATCTGTAAAATATATTTGCTAAATTCGTCAAAAAAATAGTGAAAAAATTTGAACGTCTAAAAGTGACGATTAATTTTATTGGTAAAGCGATTGATTCGATTCGATCCATTATTTCTTACCGGTAAGCCCCAATAATTATTGTTATTAGTATTATATGTAAACTATATTTGCCAAAAACGTCAAAAAAATGGTGAAAAAATTTGAACGACTAAAAGTGACGATTAATTTTATTAGTAAAGCGATTGATTTGATTCGATCCATTATTTCTTACCGGTCACCTGACTATGATTTAAAAAAATAATTGGAAATTGTTATCCCTGATACGATTATCATTCATCTTGTCGAGCATCAAAATGCTTGCGCATTTGCTGATCGACAACCCAAACAATAATTAATATTATTCCTGTTATTATCATTATTGTTGTGATTATTTGTAAAATTAACATTATTAATTATGAATTGACTAATCAATTTGAATAAATGAACAAAAAATAAAATTGATTAAAAATTCAATTTAATTTGAAAATTAATTGATAAGTTTACAATTATATAAAATTATTATTATTATTATCTGTAAAATATATTTGCTAAATTCGTGAAAAAAAATAGTGAAAAATTTGCACGACTGAAAGTGACGATTAATTTTATTAGTAAAGCGATTGATTTGATTCGATCCATTATTTCTTACCGGTCACTTGACTATGATTTAAAAAAATAATTGGAAATTGTTATCGTTGATACGATTATCATTCATCTTGTCGAGCATCAAAATGCTTGCGCATTTGATGGTCGACAACCCAAACAATAATTAATATTATTCCTGTTATTATCATTATTGTTGTGATTATTCGTAAAATTAACATTATTAATTATGAATTGACTAATCAATTTAAATAAATGAATAAAAAATAAACAGATTAAAAATTCAATTTAATTTGAAAATTAATTGATAAGTTTACAATTATATAAAATTATTATTATTCTTATTATCTGTAAAATATATTTGCTAAATTCGTAAAAAAAATAGTGAAAAAATTTGCACGACTAAAAGTGACGATTAATTTTATTAGTAAAGCGATTGATTCGATTCGATCAATTATTTCTTACCGGTCACTTCAGGACGTCGTGGAAAAGCAAAAACTCGTACTCGACGAAACGGAGTCTCGCTTGAACAAGAGTTACTTCACGAATCCACGTGTGACAGGTTTTTGGAATTTGTCAAAGATCGAAACGGAGAATTTGGAGATCGGCAAGGGCGTGATCGTCGACAAATTCGTGCTAGGAACGAGAGAAACGAGTCTCGACGATTTTTTGTCCGATCAGAGCGAGACGATCGATAAGTTGAAGGATCTCGAGTCGAGAATCGACGAGATCGGCGAAAATCTGGCGAAATCGCTACCGATCGACGAACCGGAAGTACGCGTGAACGGCGATCTTTTCGTGGATGGAAATCTCGACGTTCTCGGCACAATGCGAGTCGATAATTTAACGTTCGAACGCTTGAACGGTTTTTCGCGGGACGAGATTTTACGGGATTTCTCGAATTACGATGACGAGCACGTGATCGAGGGTGAAAAAACTTTCGAATCGATCGAAGCCGACAATCTCAATGTACTATACGTCAATGGTGTACCGATCGAGGATATCAAATTCGATCGCGAGACGCGCAATTACGCGGACGTTGATTTTTCCAAATTCACCCGATTGAAGGTCGAGGGAAATTTAAACTTCACACGCGTCAATGGTATCGAGTGGGAAGAATTTTTCGGACGTGTCATACTCAAGAGTCAATCTTCAATCGTTCCGGGCGTTACGATCGTTCAAGGGGTAAGAGGATTTTGAAGAACAAAAAAATCCCAAAACAATGTCAAGATCTACTTATCGAAATAAATCTTTTTTAGCATAAATGATTTGTTATAGAAAAAAAATTAACTTAACGTTTATCATTTTGTTTATTTTTTTACGATTTTTGAAAATTTAATGTTACAAATTTTTTCTATTCAACTGCAAATTTTTAAATAATTTTTTTTATTAAAATTTTTATTTAATATTTATGATATTATTTATTCATTTTATTAATTATGAGTTATCAATTTTATTGTCAATATCTATTTATATAAATATTTATTTATGCAAATATTTAGAATATTGTTCATTTATCATATTTATTTATTTGATGAATTATTAATATTTATTTATTTAAATAACTTACTCGGTTTCATGACATAAGTAAATAGTTATTTTACTATTACTATTAACGAAACTTGTAAATAATAATGACAATAATCATGATAATGTGTAATCAGTCTAATGAGTTGATTCAATAAACTGAAAGGACCTGATAGCTGAAAATGTGGAAATCGACCGTTTCAACGATCAGACCTATCCTGAAGGATACGTTATGTCAGAGGATCGAGAACCCGTTCTGTTGACCGGTAAAAAAAAATTCGAAAATCTGATCCTCGGTAATCTCGATGTCGACACGATAAAAATGATAAACGGCGTGCCGATCGACGATTACGTGACCGCAACCGGCGATAGAATCCTCGAGGACGAAGCGATTTTTGACAATTTGAAAATAACGGAAAATTTACGAGTAAGTTTTCCCGATCGAATAGCGAAGGATTTTCGTCATGATTTTTGTTTACGAGCTTTTATTTAACTTGACTTTCTGTTAAATGCAAAACGGAAATTTGATATTTCATCCACTTCCCGACTACTTAGAGCTCGGGAATTTTGCAAACATGCACCTAAAAGGTGACAATTCATGATTAAAAAAAATATATATATACATAAAATGTTGAACTTTTGATGTAAAATTAGCGAGATCTAATTATCCCTATAAAATTTTACTAACGCATAAAAACAAATTCGTAGCCGACTAGGTTTGTATGTGAAAAGTTTATATGCAGCAATTAATCATAAGTTCAATCCCAATTACAGTCTTCGTTATTTTTTACAAGCATTGCATATTTCTAACGTACAAACTCGTAAACTAGTAAACTACTAACTAGTAAAATCAATTAAACTCGTACAAAGTACTAACTAGTAGCTACTAACTACTAACTAACTACTAACTAACTACTAACTAACTACTAACTAACTACTAACTAACTATTAACTAACTACTAACTAGTAACTAACTACTATCTAACTACTAATTAACTGCTAAGTAAGTACTAACTAACTACTATCTACTAACTACTAACTACTAACTAACGACTAACGACTAACTAACTACTAACTAGTAAACTACGGACTAGTCAAATCAATTAAATCCCACAAACTCGTAAACTAGTTAAAACTAACTAGTAAAATCAATTAACGACTAAAACTTCATTTAATGTACTAAAAAGTAGAGAATAATTTACTTTTTAGTACACTACATAAAAGCTTGTTTTAACTTACTGGTTAGCTTGTTTGTAAAGCTTGTTTAAACTACTAACTAACTACTAACTAGTAACTAACTACTCACTAACTACTAACTACGAACTAGTAAACTACGGACTAGTCAAATCAATTAAATCCCACAAACTTGTAAACTAGTTAAAACTAACTAGTAAAATCAATTAACGACTAAAAAGTCGAAAAGAATTTATATGTAAAAAAAATATTTTTTAGAAACGAGCTTTCATTTAATGTACTAAAAAGTAGACAATAATTCACTTTTTAGTAGATTACATAAAGGCGTGTTTTTTTTTTAATTTTTTTCACATATTTTCGTTTGCCTCATGTGAACATTGTTTTTATCGATCGTGAAGATCGATGGAAGAGTAACAGGTTTGCCGGAGGATCACAGAGCATCGCGGCTGACATTGAAGGAAACGTCAAGGGTGACCGGTGACGTGGTGATCGACAGTTTGACAGTGATCGGTAAGTTGGCCGTGGAAAACCCATTGAACGGAATGACCTGGTCGGAACTGGACGATCTCGTGACGATCGGCGATCCCGAGGTCGAGATAACCGGAAGTAAGGTCTTCTCCAGTCGGGTCGAAGTGAATGGCGAACTCGCGATCGACAGGAGAATCGTCAATGGACAATCGATCGACGATTTCGTTACTTTGGATACCGATCAAGTCTTGCCAAGTGAGATATTCCAATTTTTTTTGTTGCTTTTTTTGTCATCGTGGAGGTACACTGACTTAACATTTTTATTGATATTAACTAGATGAGTCTATTGATTTTTTTTAATCAACTAATTTTTGCGTGAAATCAAATGTTTCATCAGAGAATAAAATAATTTTAGAAGGCCAGGAAATGACGAATTTTAATACAACATCATTGTGGTAGAACTCTAAATTGAGTATTTAATATCATTTTGGATTTACGAAATATTCTATGCATAAAATACACTTGGATTTGCAAGCAAGCAGGTAAAGGTTTATTCGAATCGACTTTTTATTTACTTAATTTGAACATGTTTGATAATTTGAAAAAATAGCTGAAAAAAATAAAAAATATATTTGAAAGAAATTGGATCGTAGTAGGCCTCGAGACAAGGAAAAAAACCTATTTTATTTAACCCTTCGACTGCACACTCCCGTCATGAACCTCTGACGGCATATGGGGTCGATCTGACCCCAGACGTTTTTCAGATCGTTGTATTTCGGTGAATATGCATTTTTTTTGTAGAGACGTTTTTTGTAGTCAATGATCCTTATCATATGGCCCAAAATTTATTTTTTAAGAAAAACAAAAATGAAGTGCTTAAGTATTTAAAATATATGAACATTTTCTATCGTGCCTTACATGTAGCAATAAAACACCAAATTTCACACAAAAAAATGTTTTTACTTTCACCGCAACACTGCATGAGCGGGGTCGTTATGACCCCAGGCGCTTTTTCGACAGCTGTACTCAGTGCACGAGCAGGATGTAGGATGGGGGCCGAGTGTCCGCCTATAGAGCAGGAGTGGGTAAATGTTCGGCCAAATAGGTTACCTGTTTGGCGATACAGGCAGTTGAAAAAAGTGGGGTCAAAATGACCCCGTGCGCAGTCGAAAGTTTAACTATAAATTATTATAAAAACTTGAATAAATAAATAAAAAATAAAATTGAATAAAAATACAATTTAATTAAAAAAATATACTGAAAAATTTAAAATTATTATCATTATTATCATATGTAAAATATATCGGCTAAATTGGTAAAAAAAATAGTGAAAAAACTTGGACGACTAAAAGTGACGATTAATTTTATCCTATTCCAATTAAATCCTTTTTCTTTGGCAGTGTGTAGATCGTAATTTTTTTTTTACCGATCACGATCCCAGATTTGACCAAGATATCCGGTAACGTCAGTTTCGGTCACGTGACACGAGAAGACGTCGAGGACATGAAGAGAGTCCTTGCCGATCGGCTGAGCAATTCGAGCGCTTGCCTTGATAAAGTTCTCGTCTTCAAGATGGCCCCGGTGGTCGATCAGCTCTTTTTCAAAATCGCCAACGACAACGTGACCTCGTTGGCATTCATAACTGCGACTAATCGAACTTTCGCAAACGTGCGTTTTCAAAATTTGCAAGTCTCAAATTTGCGCGGCCGTGAGTATTCGCCGTTGCGCGTAAACGGCGCGAATTTCGAAGATTTCGCGAGATCGGCAATTTCCCGAACGCAGCCCCAAGTGATGACGGGCAGCTTGGAGATCGGCGAATTGCGAGTGAATTTTTTGAGCGCCCGCACGATCGACGGCCGTTCGGCAAATCGGCTGGAAGAGCTGAGGGCTGGGCTGGACAATTTTTACGATCGTGCAGTAAACGGAAGTGCGCCGATCGGTAAGTTGACGATCGAGGGCACGCTCGAGGCGAGGACAGTCAATGGAAAATCGCTGGAAGACTTTTACGATCTCGATACAATGGGAGAGGTCACCATTTCCGGTGATCTCTGGGTGAAAAATTTGACAATCGGCGGCCGTGTCAATGGTATCAATTTCACGAGTTTCGTGGAAGATTCCGTGATGAAAAACGATCGGGATATCGTTGTCGAGGGGAGGAAAACCTTTGGAAAAGTCATCTGCGAGTCACTCCACGCTTCCAGGATCAATGGGAAATCGGTCGACGATATTTTCGATCCGGACAAGCATCAGCTTCTCACAGGATTGATTCGTGTACGAGGTGGGCATTTACTTCAATGACATTCTGATTCAATCTCGTTTTCACGCAGCTACGACGTAGCCTCGATTCTAAATAATAATTAATTGATTTGCTATTAATTAATCAACTGCAATTCATTTCGAGTGTTTTTTACTGAATTTAATTACGTTTTGGTTGAATTTGTCGTCAGGTTGAGTTTCGTTTTACATTAGCTTCACTTTATTAAAAAAATTAATTAAAAGTTAATTGAATTACAATTAAATGAAAATTGATTTCAATTTAATTGAATTTCAATTCGATTCCGATTTATTTCAATTTGATTGAATATCAATTAAATTTTCATTTCACTTTCTTCAAAAATTGCTTTCTTAAGGCGTTACCCCCACTTGCAGCGCAAAAAAGGCCTTTTTCATGAATTTTTTAAAAGAAAACTACAAAACTTTTTTAATCGATCAATATACCATCTTAAAGAACACATCTTGAAGAACTTTCAGTAATTTTTTTATTGAAAAATATTACATTGTTTAGTGGCAGATGGCCGTCAATGAAATAATGTTTTTATATACACGGTTTGCGGTGACCAACATTGCGGCGAAGTGGATCATCTGAAAAAAAAATGCGGATGGATTTAGTCAAATATAAGTATAAACTAGTCTTTGATCGAAGGATTTTAAAAAATATTCATTTTTCACAAAATGGCGGACAGTCAAAGTTAATGGTTCGATTTTAACGAAAAAAAACGGCCGTTGTTTGGCTATAAAACGGCCATTTTTTCGAAAAAAAAAAATCGAACGATTAAAGACTACATTTTGATGTATTAAATAAGCCTGCAAAATTTCAAGAAGATCGGTTCATTAGTGTTCGAGTAATCTTCGTCACCGACTTCTGAAGTGCCATTTGAGAAAAACGCGTTTAAAGTTTCAGTTTCAGTTTACACGAAGAAAATATTTTTTTTTTGTAAACTTACATAGAGTCATCTATTCCGGGCATAAAAAAAAACTGCACTTTAAAAAAATGCAATAAAAAAAATCGATTTTTTCAAAATCGCAAGTGGGGGAACCCCTTAAGAAGGCACCTTTGAAAAATTGAAAAAATGCGATTTCAAAAAAATTGTCGAAGGAACCGCAAAAGTTCTCGATCGTTTCGAGACGGACGGAAAGATCGGTAAGATTTCGTGGCCCGAATTGAGCATGAGATCTCATTATCTGGGAAACGACACGTATTCACTGAACGGCAACGTCACGTTCGTCAACGAGTCCGTGGAGGTGGACAATCTCCTCGTTACCGATTTCATACAAGGATTCAACAGTGCCGATTTTTCGCGATCGTTCGTACGAAAAAAGAACGCGAATCTGACGATCGACGGTCCGATCGTTTTCAAGGATCCGGTCACGATCGATTCGACGTTCACGATCACCGATTCTTTCAACGATCTCAACGTAAAACACTTTTACGAGCACGCGGTGCTCATCGATCGTCCGCTCGACGTCAAATCGAAAATTCGCTTCGCGAGGACCGTCCTGATCGAGAAAGATCTACTGGTGGACAAGGAACTCGAGGCGAAAAAAATCGGGGGTGTTGACCTGAAGGAACTTTACGAGTGCGCGCTCTTCGTCGATCGACCGACGTCTATTCCAGGCAATTGCTTTTTAACTCCTAGACTTATTTTCGGAACGAAATCTAACATTTTTTAAAGTTCGAAAATTAAAAATACCGAAATGTTAAAAAAAACTTTAACTCTGACTTATTTTCGGAATTAAATATTTTTTTTAAGTTAAAAAAATAAATATACCAAAAATATTATTTTTTTATCTCATCATGGTAACCAGGGGTCAACATGACCCCAAGCGCAACTTTAAGCCAAAATTACTTTAAGTTCGTTGGTGACCAAGGCGACTGGCCTGCCTTCTAATGGTGCTCAAATTATTTCCCACTATGAAGCAATTTTTTTCCTTAAACTATCATATTTCAGGAACATCACCCCAACATTTTGTGAAAGAAAAATGAAAATTTCAAGAGTTATGATTTTTTTTGATAAAAAAAAGGCTTTTTCACGAATTGATCGCTTGCCGATTTTTTTCCGCCATTTAAAAATTCGATTTACATGTAATACCGAAAATGCTATATTCTAGAATGTTCAAACTAATGTCCTGAATTTTTATGAGTCATTCGGAATGATAGGGTCAACGCGGCAATCGTTTGAAACATGGCTGGGGTCATTGCGACCCCCTGTGACCAGCGTGTTTATAGCCAGAACGTGTGACCGCGAACGGTTAAAAACCTTTTGACATATTTAAAAAAATGAATTGTTTTTTTTAATATAAATTATCGGTAATAGTATTTTTTTAATTACTAGTGTAGTAATTACTACACTAGTGATTAAAAAAAATACTATTTTTAATAATTATTAAAAATTACTGTCGTAATTTAAATTTCTAGTAATTTATTTTAAAAAAACATTTTGCCTCTCGGCCTCTAGGCTCAGTGAGTGTCGGTAATGTAGTTTTCGATTCGGATATCGAGGTTGAGAATCTGAACGGTATTGATCTGAGGTCCGTGATAACGCTCGAGGGCGAGCAAACTTTCGACGGTGCTCTCGACTGTCGGAACATCACGGTGGGCAAGTTGGACGTCCTCAGAACCGTCAATGGTCTCAGTTTGAACTCCCTTTACGAGAATACTCTCATGGTAAGTTACCCACAAAATGTCCTACTCTGGAAAATTCTCCGATAAAATAAAAATGCGAAAATAAAAAATCAAAAATAAAAAATCCAAAATAACAAATCAAAAACCAAAAAACCAAAATCAAAAATCGAAAACAAAAATCAAATATAAAAATGTAATAAAATATTTCAAGTTGTCCGGAGATCAAAATATATCTCGCCACGTGATCTTCCAAGGAAAAGTTCGTGTTCGCAAAAATTTCGATGCGACCCTGGTCAATGGGATCGATCCGAGAAAAATAATTTCTCTCGATGGCAACGAGACCCTGATCGGTAACGAATCGGCCGAAAAAATCCAGCGATTATTCCTCCTCGCTGTCTCCCTCTCTTTTCTTTTTTAATTTCGATTCCTCGACAGGCAAATTCATTTTTGATCAACCGATCGTCCTCCACGGTAATTTGAACACGCGAGGGCCGATAAATGGCGTCGATCTCATCAAGTGGGAGGCCACGGTTGTCACCAAACAATTTCCCATAAGACAAATCGTGAAAGGAGCTTGGACCGTTCGTGGAAATGTTTATTTTGAAAAAAACGTTTATGGCAGCGATCATTTCGACGGTGTCAATGTTACGAAGTTTGCAGACGATTTGTACAGACGTGATATGGAGATGGAATTAAAAATAGATGATATTAAGGTACTCGGACATTATTATTATTGTTATTATTATTATGATTTTATTGTAATTATTTTTCATAGCACTTAGTTTTTTTCAATGTATTTTAATTGTTTTATTGTGAGTTAATTATTCAATTATTTTATTATTTTATTGTCAGTATTCTTTACAGGAGTTTAGTTATTTTTTTCTATTAATTTTAATTATTATTAAATACCTGAATATTAATATATTATAATTATTATTATTATATAAAAGAGTTACTATACAAATTTATTATTATTTTTAATTTGTCAAATCACTTTTTTTATTAATTGCAACTTTGAATAATAACTTTGTTATATAAAAGTAACATCATGATGTTTTTCTTATTATTTTTAGTATTATTGATGTCATTATAATTTTAGTGATTTATTTATTATTTATGTTAACTATTATTGCATACCTGGCCATTTTTATTATTATTATTGGCATAAAAATAAGTTTTTTTATATTTTACTGTTGTTTTTCAATTTCCGTTAATCGTCAGAAAGACCTGCGTAGTTTTTGCGAGGATTTAAGGATATTGAAAACGCTCGCCGAGAATCAAATCTACAGATACGAATATTTCGATTATCTTCAAGTAATGAATTTCGAAAATCGGATCACGAGTTTTCATCACTACGAGCTCGGGAGCTTTGACTATTTGTTGATAAATTTTGAGAGCTGCCATTTGGACATTTTCGTCTTTACCGGCGAGGAATTTACGAAGGTGGCGAGCTTACCCAACGTTGGTAATATCGAGCGTTGGTACACGCTGAGCTACGACGGAGAAGCTTACTTCCTTACAGTTGGAAAGCACGGGTGCGACAGAAACTCGGGAAATTTGTGGAAAATAAAGGACGATCGGTTTGTCGTAAGTGAATTTTTTTATTTATTTTCTTGGTCGGGCTGGTAATTATTTTTGTGACCATTTGCAGTAACGAGCTTTTTAGGGTTCCGTACCCAAAGGGCAAAACGGAATTGCTGTCACTCTGCTGTCTGTCCGTATGTCACGGGTCTCTAAACGGAATGAGTTAGAGATCTGAAATTTTAATATTTTTTGTAGAATGTTGATACGAAACCGAATATTGAATTAGAAATTCAATTGAATTGTTTTTCATGTCCCATACATTAAAAAGGAGCAGAACAAAAATTGGGTGTAGTTCCGAAAATGACGTACATCCGATTAATTTGGAATTTCGTGTACCCATGTATTTCGACTCGCTGATTACGGATATGACATTGAAAATACCCGAAAATTTGATTTTCGAGGTCAAAACTCACTAAAACTGATATTTTAAGAGTTTTTCTACAATATTTAAATAAATGTTGATCTTAGAGAAAAATGTTTCCTACAGAAGTTATAGCTTATGAAAAGATTGATCTTTTATCTTCTGTAAAGTTTTTCTCTAAAACCATTCGATTTCGAGAAAAATGGGATAATGTTCCAATAAGTACATTTAGCTAAACTCCATTAGTTTAGATATCATCTACTTACGTACTTTATCGCGGGAAGTTTGAAGTTTAGTATTTAAAGGGCATGTTTATTTTTTGCTTTTTTTGTATTTTATTTTATTTTTCATTTTTTTGTTCGGGTTTATTTGGGTTAGAAGACTGCACTTTATAGACTAAACTCAAGCCGTCCCTCGGTAAAGTGCGTAAGTAGATAAAATCGGGACTAATGGAGTTTAGGAAAATGTACTTTTTGGAGCATTATCCCATTTTTCTCGAAACAGATTGGTTTTAGACAAAACTTGTATAGAACATAAAAGATCAATCTTTTTATGGGCTACAACTTTTGCAGGACATATTTTTCTCTAAGATCAACATTTATTACAATAAAATAGAAAAACTTAAAAAAAATCAGTTCTTGTGAGTTTTGACATTGAAAATCAAATTTTCGGGTATTTTCACTATCATATTCGTTATCAGCGAGTTTTTTAATATCCAAAACGAAGAAGTGAGGGGCCGTGAAAGTTGCCAGTTTTAGACCATTTTTGTTACCGGAACTATCTCAAAAACTAAACTAGTTAGGAATTTGGAATTTCTGTTTATTATGTACTGTATTTTAACAACAAATCCTGAAAACACCGTTTCATAATGAAGTATATATAATAATTTATTGTCTACATAATACAATAAATTTAAAAAAAAACTGTAGATCGTATATTTCATTTACTTTTCTTCGCCTCGTCTTTTTCTGCGAAAAATGTGACAATATTGGCAATTGGCTGGTACCGACTCCAAAAATAAGTAATTTGGTATTGTTAATATTCAAATAACAATAATTTTATATATTTTCATCATTAGCTTACAGCAGGAGTATAAAAAGTTTTTTTTAGCTATCATCACCCCATATTGTTTCAGTTTAGTACTGCCTAAGATCTGAGACAGAAAAAAGCATTAACTAATTAAATATCTAGTTTTTAAATAAAACTTAACTAATAGAACGAGGCCCGACGCGCACTTGACCGTTTTTTTTGCGTTCTGTAATTTTTTTAAGCACGTCGAGGACCTTGGGAACGTCACGGACGCGAAGAAAATCAAGGAGGACGAATTTTTGACGATTTTCGAGGGTAAAATCGTTCGCAGATCGATAGGCGAGATTCGTCAGAGATCGTTGAGCCAGCCGCAGTCGCACACGATCGGGAATGAAAATTACAAATTCGTGGCAGGAAGCGGTGAATTGTTGTTGGCGAATCGTGACACGATCGTCGAGCTTGAAATCGCGAATCTCACGGAAAATCGAAGAATCGGCAATGTCTTAGGCACCGGTGACATTTATCGATTTCTCTTGGGCATTTACGAGCGCGAAGTTTTCGTTTATTACGATCGCAGGGTCAGCGAGGATTATTTGTTCGTGAGTATCTTTTTTTTCTTTACGAAATTGATTGCTAAATGTATTGTTTTATTTATTGTCGGATGGTTCTATTGATTTTTTGTTTCGATTTTTTTATTAATGATTTTGTTGTTCTATTTTTTTTTCGTTACTTTATTACTTTGGTAATAATTGTATTATTTTATTAATTATTTCATTATGCGAAGACTTGATCAACTAATTATTTTTATTATTGAAAAGTTGTTTACTTCTTTTTCATGAACGAAAAATTGTTTACTAATTTTTTTGATGAATAGAAAATTATTGAAAAATAATTTGACCAAATGAACGAATTTTATTATTATTATTATTATTATTGTTATTTTATTATGATTTTCATTATTGGAAAGTTGTTTACACAATATTTTTTTTTCCATAAATGAAAAATTGTTTACTAATTTTTTTTATAAATAGTAAATTATTGAATACTAATTTGACCGAATAAACGATTTTTATTTTTATTTTTATTATTGGAAAGTTGTTCACTAATTTTCTTTTCATGAATAAAAACTTATTTACTAATTTTTATAATGAAGAGAAAATTATTGAAAAATAATTTGACCAAATAAACGAAAAATTAATCGTACCCGCAGATCTCCGAAAATTTGCGCCAGCCCACAATTCTCCAGACGATAAAAGCGCAAAATCCTTCGTCTATCGTCGTCCTGAATTTCGATGGGCTCGTTGAGAATTTGTTGATTTTTCTCGAGGATCAGAGATCCCTTCAAATTTACGAGTATCGAGGTGATCAAAATAAAAAATGAAAAACACAATTAAGAAACGTCCTCGGATTAGGGAACGATCGAAGTAAGTTTCAATCCGTGTTATTTTTTCAGGAATTGAAGGTTTTGTGTACAGGGAGACCATAAGGATAAGAGCCGAAAAAATATTCGGATTTAGGCTCCGAAGGTATTCGAGACTCGCGAAAAAACATTGCGTAGCAGCGATCCAGGGAACGAGATTAGTGTTGGTGGAGGCTAAGATGCAGGGTGAGAAATTGGACATGGGAAATTTGAACTGTAATTAATTAAAATCGAATTAAATTACTCCGATTGAAAAAAATGGTTCTAATAATCGATTAAATTAAATTTGTAAAAAGTGTATCATATATAATCGATCCATAAAATGGACATTAATGAAAATAAGGTATAATGTTAAGATAATTATGAATGGATGAATAAAATAATTAGTTAATTGATTGACTGATTGAAATAATCACCAATTAAATCAAAATCGTACTGCCTTTATTTCACTGCTCCTATCCTCATTGTTCGTTGAATTTATTACTAAATGATCCTGCGATTCCTTATTAAATAAATCAATAAAATAATTACTCGATTGATCGACCGATTAAAATAATGATTCATTTTTTTCAAAATCGCAACTACCTTTATTTTCATTGCTCTTGTTTTTCTTCTTTGACCATCGAATTAATGAGGAATTTATTCTGTGATACGTTATTCAATAGATCGATAAAATAATTCCTCGATTGATTAAAATACCGATTCATTAAATGAAAATCGCAACTACATTTATGTTCATTGTTGTTATTATTATTCCCTGGTAATTGCATTAATAACGATTCGATCGAACGATGTACAATTAAATACATCGATAAAATAATTGATTAATCGATTGATCGATATAAATATATAAACGTAAGGATAACCGAGTACTGAACCAACGAACCGAGCCAAATTCAGTAAATTCCTCCTCCCCGTTTGGCTCGATAAAACGCCAATATTTCCTCATCTATTTCCGGATCTCCGGTCAGCGGTAATTTCCCAAAATTCTTATCGACCACACTGGCCTCGTTGCTCCCAGTGATCTTGTTCACTGGGGCTCGCGTATCTTCGACCGAATTTTTCTCGATGCACAGCATGTTTCGCAATATATTTGGTGTTTTTGAGCCACTTTTCGGAGTTGGATTTTCGTTCGATTGACGAGTGCACGAGGTCCTTATCATCTTCATCACGTTTCGCGGGAATCCGGGACTTTTATCTCCAGTGGAATTTTTCCCTGGGGATTTTTCCTCTCCCCCACAATTTTCCAATTTGTCTCGATTTTTTCTACACGATTTTGGCAGCGGGCTCTCGTTTTTTCGAGTCCCTTCGAGGGCCCGTGTACTTTTTGGGGTCGCGATATTATCAGTTTCTAGTGGGATCACTGGCTCGTAACTTTTTCCGGTCCCTGACGTGTCCCGGTCGATCCCAGGTCCTGAAAAATCCCCAGTCCCCTCCTGGGCCTCCAAATAATCGTGGCTCTCGATTTTGTTAATTTCTACTGAGACCGCTGGCTCGTCACTTTTTCCAGTTCGCGACGTTTCCCGGTCGGTCCCAGGTGCTGAAAAATCCCCAGTCCCCTCCTGGGCCTCGAAATAATCGTGGCTCTTGATTTTGTCAATTTCTACTGGGATCGCTGGCTTGTCACTTTTTCCAGTCCGCGACGTTTCCCGGTCGGCCCCAGGTCCTGAAAAATCCCCAGTCCCCTCCTGGGTCTTGCAATAATCGTGGCTCACGATTTTGTCAATTTCTACCGGGATCGCTGGCTTATCACTTTTTCCAGTCCGCGACGTTTCCCGGTCGGTCCCAGGTCCTGAAAAATCGCCAGCCCCCTCCTGGGCCTCGAAATAATCGTGGCTGAGAATCAGACCAGGAACTTTTGGAATTTCGTGTTCAAGGCGCTCAATTTCGTGCTCAATTTTTCGCCTCGCTCGGGCCACCCTCGGACTCTTGCGTGACTTTGTTCTCAGTGAGTTGATCGATTCTCTGTGAGCTTTTCCTCTCGTCGGCGAGGAAGTCGCGAGGATTTTCCTCGGAGAACAACCAACACTGGGCACTTGAGTGGCTTTTTGCTCTCGCGGGATTTCGATGGATATCGATGATGGTCCTTCTTCGGAGATAATTTTTTCCTCGAGGACTCTCTCTCGTTTCAGCATGTCCAGGAGACGGGCTTCCCAGTGATCAAGGACTCTCAATCTTTCTCATTTTTCGACTTATTTTTCTTTCACCTTTTTTTCTCGATTATAAATCTCAGCAAAACGCAAACGAAACCCAAACAAAGGTCCTTTCAAATACTTTTTGTGACATTGCGAAGGTACGAGAAAAAGAAAAGTAATTATTTTCCAATGTTTGTGGACTGATAAAAAAATATATAAATATCATAAATAATACATGTCAATATAGTGATAAAAATAATATATCATATATCATATACATTATATATATATTTGTTGTAAATTGCACTCGCAAAAAAGCTATATTTACAATAATGAATCGTATAAATTATATATAATTATAATAATATATAATATATAATATAACAATAAAAACGATGTGTAATAAAATATCATATGTATATATTACTTGGAAGGATTTTTTAAAATGCTATATATATTTTTGGATATTGTAAATAATATCAAAAAATATATATAAAATTAAATAAAAATAATGTCAAGTAATATATATGATATTTTATTACACATTGTGATTATTGTTATATTATATATTATATATTAATATAATTATATATAATATGTAATATACACGATTAATTATTGTAAATATAGCTTCTTTTTAAGAGTGCAATTTACAACAAATAGATGTATATATCATTTATTATAAACGTATATATATATATTTTTTTTTCTTTCAAAGGATACAGATTTCCTGATCCCTCTGGAGAACCAAATTCTTGTAATATTCGGCACTTCCGGTATCGTCATTTGTCCGGATAACTTCGCCAATACTTCGTTTTTTCAAATCCTCGATCTGCTCCCGCAGTCTCGCGTTCTCCATCCGCAACAATTTGTTTTCGCTCCTCGGGTCCATTTTGAACGTCAAATTGACGTCGTTCCTGACAAGGGCGACTCTCTGAGCGAATCTACAAGTGGATATCGTTTCCTATCGATTACCAGGGGCGAAGAAAAAAACAAAGTTGTTAGTCGCTACATTTGAGCGCGATTATTTTTATTTCTCAATTTGTCGTTCATTTTTATTTTTCGAGCAGGCTGAAAAAAATTTTGCGGATGAATTTGGCAACCTCGAGATTGAAATTTGACACGCTGAGATTGGCAAGCATCGTCGTCAGGCAATTTCCACCGAGGCTGTCACGTAGAATCGAAGTTAGCAGGGAATTTCTGTAGGGCACGTGGCTAACGTTCTCCTGGCCCAGGGAGACGATAACTTGCTCGAGAAAATGAAGGCTCAGGTTTATGTACTTTGCCTCGGTTAGAATTGTACCGTGGATAGCACATTTGTAAACTCGTTCGGATCTGGGAACGGACAGGGGACGAGTATTACAAATTTTGATAAAAAATGGTGGAATTTTTTCTACTCGACTCTCATTCACGAAAATTTAATTTTCATTATCCTCGTGATATGGGAATTATTTTTATTTAATTAAAATTCAATTAGTTAAATTAATATATGAATTATTTAAAAATATGTACGAATTTGTTAAATAAAATTGTATAGTATATTCATTTATATCAAAGCATATGCTATTATTCATAATCAATAATCAATAAGATATTTAAACTTAGTTTTGATTTTTTTTCTTTATTTTTAGTAGAATTAAAAAAAAATACGTTTATCTGTATATACACATATATCCTAATTTAGATATTAGGATTTTTAGATTGTTATCTAATTTAAGATATTTATACTTTTTTGATTACTGATTTTTTTTTATTTTGATTTGATTTGATTTTTAATAGAAAATTTCAATCAAATACGTTTACATGTATATATACATATATCCGAATTATTGTGACGCAATGGAATAAGATTATGATTGAATTAATAAATAAATTATTCTTGACTCGATTTAAAAATAATAATAAAGTGCTTTTGGACTTGATTAACCGACTGACCCAGCGAGGTCAACGAGATGCATCTTCGCGTTGCTGTACCGATCAGCGCCAAATTTCTTCACCGACACCACAATCGTGAATATGCAATGAGATCTCGAGGACCGAGGATTCATAGGAGTCTCGGAAATTGCTCTGAAATAATGGCCAATTTTTTCATCGTTAATTGGCCCCATCTAATTACCATTACAATATTATTATTATTATTATCGTCATTACTCGACATTGATCCGATAACTCGCCTATAATTATCACCGTCGACCAAGAATCGAAGCGCTTCGTTCTCGTTCTCGACTACTCTGAAGCTGAGATTCTTAAGGTGCATTGCACCATTCTCGTCCTCTTGAATGGTCACGCGTCTTTGCCACGAAAACAAATTCACTCCAGATTAATTTTATTCTCGTAATTGATGGAGTCATTGAAAAAAAAACAAAAATTAGAAAATTAATCAGCTCGTGTATACATATATTTATTTTTACGATCGGAAGGTCTTTGATGTTTGCCACATTCGTATTCTCCGATTGAAATTAGCTCAACGAACCGGCATATCGAGAAACTCACGTCTGGTCAATGTATGGGAGACTCCGAGTAGAATCGACCTCGCTCTGGCATTTACTTTCGATCTTTGACAATTGAAATATTTCAAAACAATCTATTCCAGTAATTAACAATTTAGGGAATAATAAATCTACCTGACATTAATGAATTGTGCGAAAAAAAATATACAAGCCAGTAATTGTAACATAAAATAAAATGAAATAAAATGAAGCAAAATTAAATTAAATTAAATTAAATTAAATTAAATTAAATTAAATTAAATTAAATTAAATTAAATTAAATTAAGTAAAATAAAATAAAATAAAATAAAATAGAATAAAATTTTTTTAAATTTTTTTTCGTAGAAAGATCGATTTGACTCTGAGCGCCCCATAACACGGACACCTTCAAATTCCCTAGTGAGCACGCTCCAACCGTAATGGGAGTTGTGCACGCAATGTTTTTTTTTATTTGAATTTTTTTAACGAGACGATTGCCCCCATATGCGTTTAGAATTCTTGGTCTGTCCGGGATTTTACGTCACTTGAATGAGAGGGAGAGAGGGAGAGGGGGAAGGGAGGGAGCGATAGAAAAAAAGTACCCTCTGGTAAGACCATTCAGACTTACGGTAGATCCTCGAATCTTGGAGCTGCCTCTCGTTGCTTTCGTTCCAGCAATAGATCGTAGCCATTTTCGTTGTAGATCTCCAGGTACGCGATCTCCACCGAGTACAAATTTTCGGGGTTCTAGAAAAAAGGGGTAACAAAGAAAGAGACATTTTCCTCTAAAGCGATAAAAAAATATTTCTCAACAGATTTTTAGCATTTAGTTGTAAGAAATTATTATTAAAAATTGTTCACTTGTTGAATTATTTTTAAACGAAATAAGTTAAATAAAAATTCAATATTTTTGTATAGAAATAAATATTTACTTCAAATAATTTTTCATGAAAATAAATATTCAAAAAAGAAGAAATATTATTACTCGAAAGTAATACGAAATACTATTTTTCTTAATTAAAAAATGTATTCTAATTTATGATAGTTGACGGGAATATTGCTGAATAAGATTATAATACGATAATGTTAATTTATGTGCATTTGTGCAATGTAGAAACCTTTCGGACAGTGTCGAAAATATACTGCAAAGTACGAGGTATAATTCCACGCTCCGCGTGAATTCCGAGCTCGCCCCCGATCGTGTATGTCTTGCCACTTCCGGTCTAAGAATTTTCGCTTTTGTCACTTTCGTTTCTCTCTTTCATTATTTTTGCTTTAACTCCTTATTTTCATTATGAAAATTCAATCGCGTATCTTTCACCTGTCCGTAGGCGAATATCGTCGCGTTGTATCCATCGAAGATACTGTGACAGTTCGATGGATTGATTATTCGTTGATGGAACGAGTCGATTGATCGGCCGATCGGGACGATCGGAGAGAATTTATTGATTATGCGTATTGCTATGGGACGATCGAATAATGACGAGTAATTATGAAAATTGGTCAACGAATAGGAATTATTAATTCATTTAATAAATAACTGCAATAATTTATTCGATAAATAATTGAATTAAATAAATAATAGACGATAATTGCAATTGAAAAATTTGGCCAATGATAATGACGAATAATTGCAATGAATGATTATAAAGTATGATTATGGTCGAAAATTGTCATTGATGATTATAAAATAATAATAATGGTTAAAAATTGTAATAAATTATTGAAATAATTGTAATGAATAATCTACATGGTAATAATAATGAATGATTAAACATTCGTATTGTAATAATAATTAATAATAAATAATTAGTGAACTAGTGAATGAAATAAATTGATAATAAATAAACGGGTAATAAATTGATCGAATTTCATCCGTTAATAATCATGAATTGGAAAAAAATCAATCGACTAAATTTTTTTTTCCTAAAACATTAATTACGTTATAAATTTTATGTTAGTTATTAATGTTATAACTAACAATTAATCAATGTCATTAAAACATCAATAATTTCCTCAAAATGTACAACATTTTATTGAAATAAAAGAAAATTAGTTATTGATGTTAAAAAGTTTGTTTATTTTTTTTTCTCATTATCACACCTGTCGACGATCGGACGTGCAACATTCTCGAAAATATCGTCCTGTCGTACCTCATGACCGAAGATCCTGTGAAAACTGCGAAAAGAGGCGAAACAAAATCGTCACGAAAAATCTAACCAAGAAAATAAAATCATTACGAAAATCTAACCAAGCTTTTTTTCTTGGTTAGATTTTCGTAATGATTTTATCGGGAAATAAATCGTCACGCAAGTATAGTTTTTTTTTCTTCCATTGACAAAACGAGTCTTACGAAAAATTCCAAGTCTCGGGACGATTATCGACGTACTCCGACGTTTTATGGGGAGCACTAAGCACGAGAAAGTCCTCGTCGGAGTGTTTCCTCGGTCTTCGATGTATCTTGTAATTCTATCGCGATATATATATATATATATATATATATATATATATATATATATATATATATATATGTATGTATGTATAACGAGAAAAGCGGCTTCAGCCTCGATTAATATTCAAATATCGTATCATTTATTTATTTTCATTTCGCCTCCCGCGCACCACGAATTTTGACGATTTCTTTCGGGACGTCGCGGGGGTGGGGGCCCACTTTCACCGCACGATTCTTACCACCATTCCCCTACGGTTTTTTTCGGGTCTCACTCTCGCGAACACGGTTATGGCGTTTTTCACCATAATTATACGTCGCTCTTCATCCGCACGACCACCAGCGGATTCTCTCATTGGGCAAAAGGAATAAAAAGAAGACCTCGCTCGTCGTATGTTTACAAAGCCGCGAATCGTACGACGCGTCGTCTTTGGATTCCGGTGAAGTTCGGATCGAGATGAGAATTGGAAAAAAAATCATCAGAAAGGAAAAAGAGGGAGAGAGAGAGAGAGAGAGAGAGAGAGAGAGAGAGAGAGAGAGAGAGAGAGAGAGAGAGAGAGAGAGAGCGAGAGAGAGAGAGAGAGGGAAAAAATTACGAAAATAAAAATGACAATGCTTGTTGTATAAAGAATATTAATAATAATTTTAAAAAAGTATGAGATGGAGTATTTTTATCGTTTTTCGCTACTATTATATTTTTGCGTTGCAAGATATTATTATTATTGTTGGTATTGCAAATCTCGTTGTACATTATTATGATTATATTTTTATATTTTAATGTAAAAATAAAACAAAACGATATTGTGTTATGTAATAACAAAAATATTTATAATGAAAATCGTCATATAACATATTACGTCCATATACAGGGTGTCCTGTTATGAATGGATAATCCTGCAACTGTCGACAGGTCAGATCGTGTCTTATTTTATGAGAATACAGATTATAATTCTTGGATTAGGAGTATGAGGTAAATTTGAAATATGTGTTTCTAAAGAAAACGGTTGATTATTTTGAAAATTTCACAAAGCGTCAAATTTATGAGTGAGAAGAGTAAAAAAATATATAATATATGTATATATACCCACTATATATGTGTGTGCATACACGAGCTGATTAATTAACTAATTTTTGTTTTTTTTTTAATGACTCCATCAATTACGAGAATGAAATTAATCTGGAGTGAATTTTTTTTCGTGGCAACGACGCGTGTCCATTTGAATTTATAAGTGGGAAGAGTAAAAGAAGGCGAAAATTGGACATTTCGAAGCTCTTGAGCGACCACTAAATATTTATTTACCGGCCAGAGCTTTCGCAAGCGTAATTTTCAAATTATGAAGCGAAAATTCATGGGTGACAAGTGAACGAAAAAAAAAATCGATTTTTTAATGAAAATTTGAATTTTTGGAAAGCTCGAGCGACCTTTGCATATATTTTGACCGCTCGCAGCTTTCGCGACATTTTTTTTTCTTTAATGAAGATAATTGGATGGTGAGAAAAAGGAATAAAAATAGGGCTCAAATTTGTGACACACTAATATATATATATATATATATATATATATATATATATATATATATATATATATATATATATATATATATATATATATATATATATATATAAGAGCTGATTAATTTTATAATTTTTGTTTTTTTTTAATGACTTCATCAATTACGAGAATAAAATTAATCTGGAGTGAATTTTCTTTGGTGGTAAAGACGCGTGACCATTCAAATTTATGAGTTAGAAGAGTAACAAAAACAATTGACGGAAATTGGACATTTCGAAGCTCTTGAGCGACCACTAAATATTCATTTTCCGACCAGAGCTTTCGCGAGCTTGATTTTCAAATTATGAAGCGAAAATTCATGGGTGAAAAGGGAACGAAAAAAGAAATCGATTTTTTAATGAAAATTTGAATTTTTGGGAGGCTTGAGCGACCTCTAAATATATTTTGACCGCTCGCAGCTTCCGCGACATTTTTTTTTTCTTTAAAGAAGATAATCGGCTGGTGAGAAAAAGGAATAAAAATTTTTTGCCACCCCAATATATATATACACATATTCAGCGGATCGACGTCGTCAAGGCAACGCCTTGACGGACCGGCGCAGTGCCACCAACGTCGCCTCCATTGCACCGTTGGCCAGCTCGTTTCTCCTCGTCGTCGTCGTCGTCGTACCCGTTGTGAATTTCGTCTCGTTTCTCGCGACGTTCGTCTCCCATCGAGGCCGTAGAATTCGCCCGTCAGCTTTTGATTTGCCCAAAAACTTCGCCAAAAACAAACCCAAACGAGGGCGTCAAAAAAGAGAAAAAATAAATAAAAAAATCTCAGCCAAAATCTGTTGTCTGATAAACTTATTTCCCCTTCCCGCCCCCGTCTCCACGCCCCGTGGAATATAGGCTCGGAAAAGGTTCAGTGGTTCGGGAAAATTCCGCGAGATCGCGCGACGGTGGTGCGCGAACTGGATCGTTTTGTGTGAAAAAGTGCATTCGTCCTTCCACCCCCCCCCCCTCCACCGCACACAGCCTCCCTCATAGCCTGGTCGCCCTCCGTCAACTTTTGATCGAGGAAAAGCGACGATTTTTTTTCGCCCCCCTCACAATGAGGAGCCCCAGGGATTTGCGGATTGTCATCGCGTCGGCCGGCGTCACGAGAAGAAGGAAGCAACTTACGGCGCTGATGAAGATACGCGAGCTTGCAATGCTGTGAGCCGAAAAACGATAGAACGAAAATGTGCCTTATTTTTGCCGTCTATTGATCTGGTGGGATACCGGCTTGCGAAAACGACGCGGGGGCAAGGCCTCGGAGGAAAACGCCGCTCTTGGTGAGCAAAGATTTTTATATTGCAAGCTTTTATTCGACTTGACTTGATGTGAGATGCAGAACGGAAAATCCACATTTCACCCACTTCTCGATCACTTAGAGCTCTGAAATTTCGCAAACATACATCTGGAGGTGACAATGCATGAGGCAACTTGAAGTGAAAAATATCTTCTAAAAAATTAATAATCTTAAAAAAAAATTAATAAAAATTAATTTAATTTTTTAAAAAATAAAAAAAAATAAAGTAAAAAAACTATAAAAATAATCTATAAAATTTTCAACTCAAAATTTCAAAATTGAAAATTGAAAAATCTATAAACTTTACAAAATTGAACATTTCATAGATATTTTCAAAAAATATCTATGAAATTTCCAATTTTCAAAAAATGTTTATAAAGTGTTCAACTTTTCATGTAAAATTGGCGATATCTAATCATCCATATAAAATCCCACTAACACATACAAACGAATTCGTAGCCGACCGTGTTTGTATGTGAAAAGTTTATGTGCAGCAATTAGTCGTTCAATACCAATTGCAGTCTTCGTTATTTTTTACAAGCTATTTATTTTCTAAGTCTTCGTCAAAGCTTTTACAATCTTTTTTACGAGCTATTATACAAGCTTTTTTACAGGCTATTATGCAAGCTTTTTTACAAGGTTTTTTACAAGCTTTTTTACAAGCTATTTTACAAGCTATTATTTTTTACAAGTTTGTATGTTTTCAACGTACACACTCGTGAACTAGTAAACTACTATTAACAACTAACTAGTAAAATCAATTAAAGACCAAGAAGTAGAAAATAATTGACATGTAAAAAAATCTTTAAAAAAACAAGCTGTTATTTCATGTACTAAAAAGTAGATCATGTTTACCAACTCTATATGTGATTATGAATAACAGCCTGGGGCGCTCGAAATTTACACATCTAATCTTTAATTTACATAAATTTCGTTGGTATATCAACTGTATTTAATTTATTGTAAAATAACCTCAGATTTATCAAATAAAAATCCTTAAACTGAGTACAAACGTGTGATAATATTTTTTTCTCTAATTACTATTGTGCCAAATAAAATACGGTTGATGAAATTGAATTGATCGAATTGATTAAACATTTGAAAAGTTGAGCGCCCCAAGCTTTTATTTATAGTCACATATAGGTGGCTTGGTAAAAACATTATTTTATGCTTTTTAGTACATTAAATAAAAGCTTGCTCAAAAAGAAATATTGTCTTTATTTGTTTCCTTTCGTTGTTGAACTTCTCGTCCGATCCAGCGTTATTTTTTTATTTTATTCTTTTATTTTATTAAATACTAGATTTCCGCCCGCGGAATATTTTTTTACCGTACAAATATTGTTACCCCTTTTCCCCTTATGGATTAAATTTCCAAAAACGCTGACACTTCATTAATTGCACCTAGGAGCAGTAAACCAAAGTTTCAAGAAAATTTTACGATTTTTTGTCATTTTTCATACAAACTTTGCCACCCCCTTCTGTTTAGGGGTTAAATTTCGGAAATCCCAAAATTGCGTGTTTCATCAATTGTGTTGACGAGCTTTAATACTAAGTTTCAAGTAAATCTTCTGACCAGATTTTTTTTACATAGAAACTTTGCCACCCTCGTTCGCCCCCTTAGGGGTTGAATTTCTAAAAACTCTGAAATACGTATTTCATTAATTGTATTATTGTTAATCTCAATGTTATAGTAATATTTGTCATAATAATGGATCTTGTATTTGTTAATATTATCAGATAACAATTACATACGATTCGACAACTTGGAATCTTATTACTTTAAAATGATTTATTCTTTTTATTATTGTAGAATTATTATTAAAAAGTGATTCACGATTATTTCTTTTTTCTCAACCATTAGGTTGGCGAGAAAGTCTTTGCATTTTATCACCAAGAATAACATAAAAAAGCAGTCTTGAAATGAATTGTTTAATTTCATTCTATGTATCCATCATCGGATTATAAATAAAATTGATCTCTCTATATATCTAAATAAAATTAATCATTCGTTTCAAGACTGCTTTTTCATTTTATTTTTGGTGACAAAACGCAGACTTTCTTGTTACTTGATTATTGCTACTTTTTATTATTATTATTTTTTAAACTATTTATGATTGTTATTATTATAATTGTGTAGATCACATTCACAGTAATGTATATAATAATAATAATAACATTATTAATAACGATGCCTTTTAATATGAATAAAAATAATGATCGTATCGATGTCAACGACATTGCCAATAACGAGATTAATATTAGTAATGGCAATAATAATAATAACGATGATAATGAAGAAAAAAAACGTGAGAGAAGGAAGCATACGTCAATAATCCGCCGACGCTTACGGAACGTACTGCCACGTTTCCGCCTTTCTCTCACTCCCACAGCTCTTGGCTCGTGACAAAAAGAACAATAAAAACGACGAAACAAAAAAAAGACAACGGTCGCGGATACTTCCCAATTATGGTGTCGAAGTTTGCATCGTTGAAATGCAACGAGAATTCTTTTTTCCATTTCTTCATCTTTATCACCATCTCAACCCTTTTTTTTAAGTTTAGGTAATCGAACCCTAATAAGGATCTCAAAAAAAGTTTCAGTGATTTTTGTAGTCTGAATGCAAAATAAAAAAAATAGGGCAATACGAGAAAAAAATGTCGTTGCATCCCAACGATGCAAACTTCAATTTCAATCCCAATTAACAATTTTCTTCCTCGTGCAGCGAGTTTTTCACTCGTGAAAAGGGTAATGAAAAGAAAGAGAGAAATTATTCTTATCTGTCGTGAATTTTGCAGTTGGAGGTGGGAAGGTAAAAGTTGGGGCTCGTTTTGCTTGTCGGGCCAATAATTGAGTCACTAATTCATCCCGACGTGTATCTGATGACACCGGCGTTGGAAGATCGAATTTCCAAATCGGCGCTTGTGGGGTTTCGACGGCTCGAAGGAAAAGAGAGGGGAAGAGAGAGAGAGAGAGAGAGAGAGAGAGAGAGAGAGAGAGAGAGCGGCCTTGTTGAGTTTTAAGTAATTAATACATTAGGCGAAATGACCAACGTAATTGAATTGTTGTTGGATTCTCGAAGCCATATCTTTTTCTTTCTCCATATCCTCGACCTATAGGAATTCGGGTGCCTCAATTTACCTCTCAGCAATTATTATTTAATCACTCGTTGATTTTGACCGTGAAAATACTTTGTGAAGATACTTTCCTGCGAATCGGATTTTTGTTCCACGCAACTTTGCATCGTGAGATGCAACGATGTTTTTTTTTCGAAATTTTTCATTTATTTTCGTCATTGTCCTAAGCCTTTTGTTTGCAAATTACGGTCGTACGTTTGTAACCAGAATGCATAAAAACGTTGTGATTTTCACAGTTTCAATGGGCGAAATAAAGTTTGTGCAATTGAAAGAAAAATATTTTTTTTTTGCTTTCCAACGATGCAAGCTTCAGCGTCATTTTATTTTTGCGTATTGTGTTTTTGTTTTCATTTTTGAACGTTGAAGTTAAATATGTGGTTGGGTTAGTTTGGGTCTGTTTGGGTTAGTCGAGCTGGAGGTCGCTGATGAAAGTCGACTTTTCTTTCGTCTAGTCAAGGACATTTATATTTAATCAATTAAAAAAAATGTAAATAAATTTGTTTATGAATAGATAAATTTATTGTGAAATTAATTAATTTGTTATTAAAAATAAACACATTGATGTAGAATTTGTTGTTAAACATTTATATATTGTTATTATCGTTGTTGCTGTTATGAGTATAAATGTATAATTACGTATCAAGAATAACTAAATGTATGTACGTGAGACTAGTCAGGTGGCTCCCTCTGTCAATCATCCCGGGCCTTTTCATCGCTGCAATTGAAGATAAAGGTTAAAAAACAACTGAATACTTAAGGGGTTAGGCAACTCTAGGGGCCGAAAAGATAGGCTTCTTGGGGATTTTTTTTCAGAAAAAGTACTAAATAAATCGAGATTACAAAAAAGTTGTTTATCATACATGTCAGTGGTTGTATGACGCGACATGTCTGACGATTTTATAGGCAAATTTTTGGAAAGTGAAAAATTTGCCTAAAAAATCGTCAGTTAATTGTTAATAACAAATGAACTATGCAATATAAAGAAAAAATCCTACGTACTTCCATAGACGATGTATTTTTCAAGATATATTCAACATTTCAAGTGAATCGGTTGAAAATTGTCTGAGTTATGTTTCCGGCCAACTTAAAAAATGCAGTTTTGAGATAAACGCTGCACAGCGGCCATTTTGAAATTAATCGCTTCAAAAAAATTATTGTATACAGTCACTGATATGTATGATAAACACCCTTTTTTGTAATCTCGATTTATTTTTCAGTTTTTCTAAAAAAAATCCTCAAAAAACCTATTTTTTCGGCCTCTGGAGTGGCCTAATCCCTTAAACAGCCAATCACTGTATCCTTATCTTTCTCCCTCACCCCCAAGAGTCTTTCTTTCCCATTGAGAGTGGGTTTTCTCGTATATATTCGTCGAAAAGACGCGAGGGTCTTCGGCTCTCTCTCTCTCTCTCTCTCTCTCTCTCTCTCTCTCACGTGGCCAATCTATTTTCGTCGGTGCGGTATCCCCGTGTCAATAGACCTCAGCACGCCGAAATAATACGGTCCCCCGAGGGGTCTCCGCTCTCGTCTACCACAAACGTCTTCATTTTGGGTCCCCAAAGTTGCCCGAACAAACGCGGCCCCGATTAAAGCTTGATAAGATTGCGTGTCGGCCAAGGAGAAAGAGAGAGCGAGAGAGAGAGATAGAGATAGAGGGAGTCACCAAAATCGATCGCGGCACGTTCGTGCAACTATTTTCCCGGCTAGACGACCGGAAGTAGGAGTTCCAAGAGGACCAGTGGCGGCGAGGGTGCCGATGGGCGAGGGCCGAAGGGGGGGGGGGGGTATAAAGAGCCGGCATTCATTGGCAGGTCAAAGGAATCGATCGGTCGCTCGATCGATGACGCCGATATAGCGCAGTGTATCACTTTCAGCCCGCTGCTTGCTTTCATCCTCTTGTAATTGGACTTACTTTATTTTTCTACTCCGTTGCGACGCAGGCGATATAGGTGAGCACCTTAAGGTTCACTCTTCGCGCTGAAGAGAAACAATGGTTGTCGAGCTCTTGGGCCTTGCCGATTTCAATTACCAGGCTGGCAATTCTGCTAGAAAGACAAGAAAGAAAGAGAGAGAGAGAGAGAGAGAGAGAGAGAGAGAGAGTCGAGGCAGAAGATCTCGTAGGAATCCAGCATGTAGGAAGGCACTGACATTTTCAAATGCCACGAGCGCGTGTCTCGCAACACACGAAGCCAACGGCCCCCCTTTATTATTTAAACGTTTCACGAAACTCACGGGAACCTTTGAATCTCCCCTTTTCCGTCGGGAAGCTTCAAGGATAAGCCGCCAGATTCGCTAAATAAGGTGTGCGAGTTGAGATGATCGATATGTAAAAAAAACCTCAACTTGTTGGCGCGATGTTCCATTTGCCAATTACGTTTAGAACGACCTCATCCCGAGTCAATTTTAATCGCGACCGACCTTAATGGTGGCTCAATTTTACAGTAACTCGACTGACCGCGATTATCTCAGATTGACCTAATGACCTTAACCGACCTCAACTGACCTTGCCCGCAAGCAGCTAGATGTCGCGAATCTCAGCCACGATCGGCATTTATTGTCATTTTCGCGAGTGTGACTGGAGTTAATTTCGTACGACCTTAAAATTGCGACTGACCTTAACTGCAATTGGCCTCAATCGCAACTGACCTCAACTACGCCTCAATCGCAACTGACCTCAACTACGCCTCAATCGCAACTGACCTCAACTACGCCTCAATCGCAACTGACCTCAGCTGTGATGGTCTTAATCACTACCGACCTTAATTATAAGCCGTCTCAAGTCCAACTGACCTCAATTTCGATTAGCCTCAGCAGCAACTGACCTCAACTGCAACTGTCCTCAATGGCAATTTGCCTCAACCTCAATATACCCCAATTGCAAGCGATCTCACCTGCAACTGACCTTAATGGCAATCAGACAGGTTAACCTCGAAAAGCAAGAACGAGGCGAAGAGAAAAGGAGAAACTGTCGAGTCAGACGATCAGGAAGGTGAGGGGTAATCGATACGAGCGATGATCCTTAAGTCCTACTCCGAAAAGAGGCAGCTCTTGATTGCCGGCGTGGAGAGGACGAGAGAGAGAGAGAGAGAGAGAGAGAGAGATGCGATAAAATCGATAGCCGCGTACGCCGGTGGTGCGATTATGGATGAGCATCCCAACAAGAGCAAAAGTGCTCGCCATGTGGGCTATCGGTCCTGCAGCTGTCAGCTCCTGCTCCCCCTTTCTCTCTTTCTCCCCACTTCAAGCCCCCTGCCTCCCGGCGTCTCCAAACCCAAACCGCTCAAGCTAAAGATTTGCTTCACACGAAAAAACCAAAATGAAACAATCCGGCTGATGACTCAGCCCGCACATCCTCCTCACTGATCTGTCTTCCTCATTGCACTGGCTCCATCATTTCCGGCGGTTGACGAGCGTGGAAAGTAAGTTAATAGAAGTTATTAATTGGGTTGAACGCCAGCACGGAAGCAACGGCTGTATTTCCGGTTTGCACACAGCGAAAAGTCGTCTGTTCCGGTAGTGCGAGTGAATGAATGGTGCGATGGAATTGGTCGGTCTTTGAGGACATGTCCTCAATCCGGATAAGGGCACTGGGTGGGTTTGATGTTCCGATTGTAATCGCGCCAGTGGTTTTTACGACTCAGCCGGATCACGTGACGCCACTTCGACCTTTCCGTGTCACGGACAATTTCTTTTTGGCCGACCCATTTGTTGACGACTGCCTGACAGCTCTCGTGACCGCTGGTAGGGAGGGAGAGGGAGCTGTCATGACGTGGTGATAAGGTAATACCGGGAAATTGGAGTCTCGTGGGCGGTAAAAAAGTTGAGTGAAGATGACCTCATTTAACGTCGGAACGATTAATTAGCCGCTTCTCGATTACTGAATGAATGGAGATGAGCAACCAGGTCTGTTGTCATCACAGGTCATCAGGTGGTAACAGATCAAAGGATGATAGGTCCTTTCTAACGTCTTGTCGTCCGGAACCACACCTGATTGTAGGTCATTTTCGTACCTACTGTGGCTACCTTTGTAAGCCATAATGGGTTTATCAGGCCTAACAATAGGGATGGTGGATCTATCATCGCTGTAATAAGTCTGCGAGCTATGATGGACTTATCATCAGGTCAGTCATCAGAAATATCATTTTCTTCTTGTGGTAACTTTTCGTGGTAACTCCTGTGACCCCTATTGGACTTGTCATCAGGTGTGTCATCAGGTTCTCAGGGTCTTCTCGTGGTAACTTTCCCCGGTCACTTTTCTTTTTGTGGTCACTTTTAGTGGGAACTTCTATGACCGACGATGAGTTCATCATCATGCCTGGTATCAGGAATGATGGATATATTATCAGAAACCTCGTTTTCTTCTCGTAGCAAGTCTGCGAGCTATGATGGACTTATCATCAAGTCAGTCGTCGAGAAATTTCATTTTCTTCGTGTGGTAGATTCTCGTGTTAACTTCTATGATCCCTGATGGACTTATCATCATGTTTGTCATAAAAAATGATGAACTTGTCATCAGGTACGCCGTATCTTTCTTGCGATAACTTTTCGCAGTAATTTCTATGTCTGGTGGACTTAGGATCAGGTCTCTCATCAGGAAACATCACTTTCTTATTGTGGTACTTTTTCGTGGTAACGTCTATAATCCCTGATGGACTTATCATCATGTCCGTCATCAGGAATGATGGATTTGTCATCATGTCCGTCATCAGGAATGATGGATTTGTCATCATGTCCGTCATCAGGAATGATGGATTTGTCATCATGTCCGTCATCAGGAATGATGGATTTGTCATCATGTCCTTAATCAGGAATGATGGATTTGTCATCATGTCCGTAATCAGGAATGATGGATTTGTCATCATTTACATCGTGTCCTTGTTTCGATAACTTTTCGCGCCAACTTCGATGAGCTCTGATGGACTTATCATCAGGTCTCTCATTGGATTCTTATTTTCTTCTTCTGGTGCATTTGCAACGGAGCAACGGTTGGGGCAACGCTCTCTCCCTTTCCATTTTTCTGTCTTGCCAGTATCGCGACGGTGACTCATCCTCGGCAGATTTGCAGTCTGCATGTGGAAGACAAAGCCGGGCGGGAGGGTCTTTAATGGCCAAGATTTAAAGTAAAACGAGGCCAGCAGTGCGATGATGTTGAGCTGCCAAAATACACAGTGGGCTCAATGGAGGGAAGAAGAGTGTCTCGTATTGGGTCTGGAGGTCGCAGACGTCCCGGGACTCTGCTCGAGACAATGACGTCATTCAGATTGATCGAAGAATGTGCAGTATTCATTATATATCGTTAAGGGGGGGTTTCTCGCTTGATCTTCTCAAAGACTCCAGTGTGAGGAGGAAATGACGATCCGAGAGAAAAAGAAACGTAGGATATTCTCACGAGGCGCGACAACAACGAAAGAGTCGTCTTCATTGGAGTGACCAAATGATTCCCAGGACCGAAGCCTCACTGGTGCCTTTTTATCGGCAATTTATGGTATATCGCGGATCTTAATCTGCGAATTGAAAAAAAAGTCACCTCTCCAAAGCCAGAAGCAAATTTATGCCCTTTTGGCTTCGTGATACGTGTATGTGTCTGATCTGTGGACATTTATACATAGGCTGAAGCAACTTCCTTTAGTGGCACGTGGTCCGAGAACGAAAGCAGTTCTCTCTTTCTCACTTGCTCTCGGTACGTGCAAACGCGATTCTCTCGCTGTCCCTGATGCTCGAGACCGTTTTTTGCTTCCTTCCATTTTGCTCCGTCTCCCCCCCCCCTCTCACACAGCTCTCCACTTCGTTCTCCTCCAGCCTTGCACTTTTTCTCCCCTCAGCTATTTTCATCGGAATCTCTGCTCTTGCCGCACCATCTACTGGAATCGTATTCCCAAGATTCAGCGCGGAAAAAAAAGCGAAGCGATCTGGTTCGTTGCTGGACGTTCCGGAAATTTCCGAGCCCCAGAAAATTGACGCATTGTTCAATGGCGATTGAGTTTTCAGGAGAACCAGGTCGACCTCGAGTTGAGAACTTCAAGAACCGCAACGCAATCGGACAAAGAAAATTATTATCCCAATAAAGTGGATAATGATACTCTGACTGACTGTGTTCTTTCCTGCTTGCATCCCCTCCTGTCCGGGCCAATAGCTCGTCCTTGGTCCGATATTGGTGTTAGGTCGACCTTAACCTATGCTAACTTAGCATTGACCCGTCAACAATTGAATTGAGCTCAGTTGGCTACGACCTCAAACGATTACTTAGTTGATAATTACGACCTCAATCTTCTTGACCTCGACCTCGATTTACCGAACATCGTCCTCCGTGCAATTCTCTGCTAAGGTCAACTTCAACCTCCTCTACTTTAGCCTCGACCTGCCGACAGTTGTCTTCGGCGCAATCTTCGGCTGATTCTGATCTTAATCTTTTTGACCTCGATCTACCAAAGATCGTCTTCCGCCTTATTTTGCACCAAGGTCGACTAAAACCTCCTCGATCTTAACCTCGACTCAGCTTGATTTCGACCTCAATCTTCTCGGCCTCGACCTCGATCTACCCAAAATCGTGCTCCGCCGTACTCTGCGCCAAGGTCGACCTTAACCTCCTCGACCTTAGCCTCGACCCATCAGCAGTTATTCTCAGCCCTCTCAGGCTGATTTTGACCTCAATATTTTCGACCTCGATTTACCAAAGATCGTCCTCCGCCCAGTTCTGCGCTAAGGTCGACCTTAACTTACTTGACCTTAGCATCGACGCGTCAACGGCCACCCTCAGCGCAATTTTACCCGGAGGTCGACCTCGACCAACTTCACCTCAGCCTCGACCTGTTGAAGGTTAAACCTCCCTGACCTTAACCTCGACCCGCCACTCACCAACGTCGTTGCAGCGTACACGAGCGTTTCGAATTGAACCGTAGAGGCTTTATCGAAAAGTGCCGCGACGCAAATCACGGATGGTGGCTACGGTACGGCCTCAATTGACGTTAATTTCGTTCAATTGACGTTGATCCGTGGTCGGCTTTCCTGGAACTTTGTAGAACTGCGGGAGTGCGATGGACGAGGCGAACGGGAACTGCGTCATCCTTTTTCTCTCTCGTCACTCGGACCCCATTGTGCTCTCGCGTAGTGCAAACGCTCCTTCCGCAATGGCGCCGAGGCATTGTTATTATTATTACTATTATTTATTATTATTGTTCATATAATTTATCATTATTTGTTATTTTTATTATTATTAGTTATTATCATCGCGAGAATCTTTGGCGTAAAATGCAATCGTTTGTTACAGTTAACAAATTAATATTGTAAGAGAAACCAAAAAATGCAAAAAAAATAAAAATTCTCAGACGAGTCCTCGACCTCTAGGGGCTGTCGTGTCGAATAGCCGCACCCTCTCGTGCCTTTCTCGTTCACGGCCTTAATACACCATGAAAAAATTATAATTACAAAGTATCCTAACCTTATATGGACGTACAAACACAGAGACACACCTATGTGTGTGTGTGTGCGGAATAATAAAAATGATGTCCTGGCCAGTCAGGGACGAGCGAGCCTGTGCAAAAGGGAGTCACACCGAGGACTAAAAGGGCGTGGAGACTCACGACAGACAACAGGGCTCGCCACTCAATGATGTGGGACAGAAAATTAGCATCGCGTTTCCGGACACTTTTTTTATCGTCAACCTCGTTATCATTATTATGATTTACGTTCGTGTTTGATGAAAAAAACGTTGATTAGAGAGAATTACTAAAAATATACATAAAGAATATTCCAATGAACGAATGCAGAAACAACAGTACCGACAAATCGACAATTTGTGATTAAAAAATTTGCGTAAAAGTTAGGAATTATTGGACAAAAATACATGTGAAACCCAATCGAACAAATGATATCGTTTCAATGGATATGTCAATTGCGATAAATGTTCACAAAATCATAGATATGTAAAGAGGCGAGAAAAATTAGTTTTACCTGTTTATTTAATTTGAGTAAATGTGCAAAAACAAAAATGGCCAAAAATCGACAATTTGTGATAAAAAAATAGCCCGAAAAATATAAATGATTAGAAAACATATGTATAAAACCGAAACAAACCGCAACGAACAAATGATAGCGCATCGTTCGATCTATCGATTACTTTGACTGTTTAAAAATCATATATACATATAAATAAACGAAAAAAATTGGTTTCACCTTTTTGTTTAATTTGAGTAATTATGCAAAAACAAAAATGGCGACGAATCGACAATATGTGATTAAAAAATTGCCCAAAAAAATATAAATGATTAGAAAACATATATACAAAATCCAAACAAACCCAAACGAACAATTAATATCGCATTGTTCGATCCCTCGATTACGTTGACTGTTTAAAAATCATATATACATATAAAAAAACAAACAAAAAAATAGTTTCACCTTTTTATATAATTTGAGTGAATATGCAAAAACAAAAGGGGCAACAAATCGACAACTTGCGATTAAAAAATTGCAAAAAAAATATAAATGATTAGAAAACATATATACAAAAGCCAAACAAACCGAAATGAACAATTAATATCGCATTGTTCGATCCCTCGATTACGTTGACTGTTTAAAAATCATATATACATTTAAATAAACAAACAAAAAAATAGTTTCGCCTTTTTATATAATTTGAGTGAATATGCAAAAACAAAAGGGGCAACAAATCGACAACTTGCGATTAAAAAATTGCAAAAAAAATATAAATGATTAGAAAACATATATACAAAACCGAAACGAACAATTAATATTGCATTGTTCGATCCCTCGATTACGTTGACTGTTTAAAAATCATATATACATGTAAATAAACAAACAAAAAAATAGTTTCACCTTTTTATATAATTTCAGTGAATATGCAAAAACAAAAGGGGCAACAAATCGACAACTTGCGATTAAAAAATTGCAAAAAAAATATAAATGATTAGAAAACATATATACAAAAGCCAAACAAACCGAAACGAACAATTAATATCGCATTGTTCGATCCCTCGATTACGTTGACTGTTCAAAAATGATATATACATATAAATAAACAAACAAAAAAATAGTTTCACCTTTTTATATAAATTTATTGAATATGCAAAAACAAAAGGGGCAACAAATCGATAACTTGCGATTAAAAAATTGCAAAAAATCGCAAATAAGTAGAAAAAAATGATAGAGCTGCGTAGTTTCCTAGCCCTTCAACACCATTGTACACATTAATCCTTCGTTGATGCATATATATATATATATATATATATGTGTGTGAGACTGTGTCTCGGTTCTCGTTTCGCTGCTCGCTGTCTGGCGATGACGACGACGTGGGTAGTGGGGAGTTTGGACAGATGTTTGGTCCACGATACGAGACCAGGCATAGAGAGCCAGTACCCCATGGGGTGTCGGGCCAGAAACTACCCTTCGTGGAACAAGACCGACCCCAGTCACGAAACAGTCGAGAGAACAAAAAGAGGAGGTAGAGAGAGCGACAGAGAGGGCGCGATAGAGAAAAGAGCGTCGGGGGGGGGGGGGGGTAGAAGGAGAAGGAAACGAGCCTGAAGGGGCTTCGTAGTCCCTCGGCGTGTGGAGGGTGGTCCGTGGGTGAAATCGTGAAAAACCACGTGACACAGTGAACCCTCGGAGCCCTCGTTCGAAGCGTTCTCTCCACGCTCGTTCTCGTAAGACCTTTTGCCCACTCTCCGCCACATTCGACGGAATTTATTTATTTTTGTTTCTCAACGCTCGATTTTTATTTTATCGCTTTGTCGAATTAAAAGAAAAAGTGACGGTAGATGAAAAATGTGTCGCGTGAGTTAATTTTGGTGCGTGTAATTTTGAGAATTTACGATCCTCGGATCTCCGCGTGAAAGTGACGTTCTCGGGTCTCTCTTGACGTGTCTCCCTCGAGCTCGTCGATTTCCTGCATTGCCCACAAGGCAATACTCAATACCCGATATAGTGTAAAAAAAAAAACGTTACGTGCCAAAGAACTGTCCGGTCTAGCCGGGAACTTTCCTCATTTTTTTTTCTTTCGTTTTTCCTCGTTTTTATTTGTGTTTTTTTTTTCATCGCCGTGAGGGATTCTATGTATCTCGATTTTACGTAATGACAAACACACGGAAATTGAAAAGATGACGCGACCGTTGAATATCGAGAATTTCTTTTTTCTTCATCTTCTTCGCGTTACGTACCGGACGAATTAACGAGGGATAATTAATTCACGTTTGTCGATTCAAAACGTCGGAAAAAGGGAAAGCTTCGGTGCGAGCACGTGCCGTTCAATATTTATGGTGTGCCGCACACGCACACCCCAGGCGAAGAAACGAGAAAAATACCGAGGGATCTTTTAATCGAGTGTCGTTATTATTGTTGTTATTTGTGCGCGATACGTGAAAAATGCGGCGAGAACTAAAGGATTACACGTGTCGGTGATTGGCGAGATGAAAAGTATTGCGACACGCGGATAAAGAGTAGCGTGAGTACACGTTTTCAGTGGTTTGAGGAAACATTATTTTTCGCAAATTTTTCGTCTTTGTTATTGATTACCATTTTTTACACATCTTTTATGATTTTTCGTGAATTCTTCGATAAATTAAAATGATAAAATGATTTTTAATGATGTTTTTAATTAATTTCAATAATTAGATATTTTTAAATGAAATTTGTGATTTGTAAGTGATTTTTATTGAATTTCAATGATTAAATGATGTTTAATGGTGTTTGAAATTAATTCAAAAAATTAGATAATTTTTGTGAATTTTGTAATGAACTTAAATACGTAAATGATTTTTATTGAATTTAAACGATTTAATGATTTTTAATACACTTATAAATGGACTGGAATAATTAATTGATTTTTAATAAATTTTTTGTCATAATTGTTATTTTTTAATCAATAATTACTCAACATTGATTAGCATAATTAATTATTATTTAATCAAATATTAACGACAGTAATTGTTCAATATTAATCAAGCCGATAAGATATTTTCATTTAAATGTTAATAATAATGTACGACCTACTTCAACGTTATTGACTTTTGAATATTTCATATTATTATAGTTATATTATTAATTGCATGATATTTATTGAAATTTATCCATCTTAATTATTAGTCATTAAGGAAAAACGAATCGACATAAAAAATCGATTTTTTTTTTCATTTTGATTATTATCGAAATTTGGATGACCAATCTAAGTAATGGGACAAGCATTCGAACAGGAAGAAATTATTTTGCAGGTGAAGAAATTGAGAAAGGACTCGTTAGTATGTAATCCACGAACGCTCGGCTTATTCAGGCTCGTTGGAATCTTGGTGGTCCTTTTTTTGGAGCCTCAACGTAGAAATTATTTTTTCATCGTTCCCACTCGCCGGTTCAGTCCAGGAGGCCTCTTCCTTCGTCTGTAGGGAATTAAGACTTTTTATGGGACGCTGAATAATTCGGTATACGTATATTTTTTTTATTCCAAGTGCTCGATGATTGATTTTTGTTCCAAATTGTAACGCTAAAATCTTTGAAAAAAGAAATGTTTTCGCCATGAGCGCTTTTCCATGCTCGCAGTTTAGCCAAATTTATTTCATCTCACGTAGGCACGTTTGCAGAAAAGTTCCTCGAATAATTTGCCGGAGTGGCTGGCGTGTCTAATGATCGTTTGAAACGCCAGACACGAAATATGTGCTCGAGAGAACAGTTCGCAGATTATTCACTCGTGACACCGTTTTTTTTTTTTTACTTTTTTGCTATCCGTGACTCGCCTCGGCGATTTTTCTCGAAACATGACGAGAACAAAGAAAATATCGTCCGGATGATGGAGAAGAAGGACCTGCATGATAGAAAGCATAATCTGTATGACGAAAAAAGATTGCCAGGATGATGGAAAAAAATCGGCAGGATGAGACAACCTTAAAAATACAGGCAGGATGAAACACCCTTGAAAGCGCCAGGGAAAAAAAATAATCCTAGAACGAATCCGATAGAACTATCTTTGGACCGCAGCAGTTGTATTTTCGAGTATTCCAAACTCAGTGTCTCCGCGCGCCACGTCAATGGTGAAACGAACCGACGAGTCAGAATCATTATTTGTCTTTCTGCAGCTCTCTGCGCGTCCACTGTTTATCCTCGCGACACAATAATAAAAGAAAAAAACTTGCGCTGCTGGTCTTGTTATGGCAAACGCTGCCTTTCTGTAAATATCAACTGGTACAGTCGACAGACGGGTTGGAGATCAGAATCTTGGTTCTCAATGAGGCTAGTTTTGATGCGATGTAGTCCCCGGTTGATGTCATCCACCAGAGATCATAGATAGGATCTGAAAGAGAACCTAAACAAGCCGGAGAAATGGATGGTGTGATTCTTTGGAATTGCCATCTAAGAACCCGCCGGAAGCGGACTGTCCTCTTTATTGATGGCACATTGGGTTGTAGGGAAATCAGCATGCATCAGGATACAATCAAGATCAGAATTCCGAGGTTTGCTGATATTCTAGACTGGGTGGCGACCAGTCTGGACGCTTGGACGCAACCAGTCAACCTGAAAAGCCACAAAGAACCGAAGCAAGCCCAAGAAGATGGAAGACCCAGCCAGAAGTAGATTTTTCCGCTTGCTGAGGATCAATATTCGATCAAGCATTCCGAAGACATTCCAGACTAGGTGGCGTTCAAGGCGCCAGTTGGATGCCATTCAGTTCAGCAAGTCACCTAAATGTACAAGCAAGTCTATACAGCAAGTGTACGAAGAAAGTATATATAGCAAGTAACCAAAGTCTATTAGAAAGTCTATATAGCAAGTCTATATGGCAAGTCTATGTGGCAAGTCTATATGGCAAGTCTATATGGCGACTCTATATAGCAACTTTATATGGCAAGTCTATATAGCAAGTCTATATAGCAAGTCTATATGGCAAGTGTATATGGCAAGTGTATATGGCAAGTGTATATGGCAAGTCTATATGGCAAGTCTACATAGCAAGTCTATATAGCAAGTCTACATAGCAAGTATATATAGCAAGTCTATATAGCAAGTCTATATAGCAAGTCTGTATAGCAAGTCTAAATAGCAAGTCTGTATAGCAAGTCTATATAGCAAGTCTTTATGGCAAGTCTATATGGCAAGTCTACATGGCAAGTCTACATGGCAAGTCTACATGGCAAGTCTATATAGCAAGTCTATATAGCAAGTCTAAATAGCAAGTCTGTATAGCAAGTCTATATAGCAAGTCTTTATGGCAAGTCTATATGGCAAGTCTACATGGCAAGTCTATATAGCAAGGCTATATAGCAAGTCTATATAGCAAGTATATATAGCAAGCAAGTCATCAAAATCTACTAGCAAGTCTACATAGCAAGTATATCTAGCAAGTTATTACAGTCTACTAGCAAGTCTACATACCAAGTCTATATAGCAAGTCTACATAGCAAGTCTGTATAGCAAGTCTATATAGCAAGTCTATATAGCTAGTCTATATAGCTAGTCTGAATGGCAAGTCTACATAGCAAGCCTGTACAGCAAGTCTATATAGCAAGTGTACGAAGAGTTGGCCTTTCAACGAATGCCAGGTTACGACTGCTGGCAAGTTTACATTATGTTTCACCAGATGTCACGATGATGCATCTCATTTCGCAACCCCATGTCCATACGTTGCTAACCGGCCAATGACCTGTGCAAAAAACCACTATGCGTGTGCAAATCGATTCCCGTTGGACTGGAAATGGTCCGACACTTTACTCGTTGAATTTGCGTTTTTTTTGGCTCCTTTTGCTGAGCAAAAAGCACCGACGAGGTGAAGACATTCGAGCGGCTGTTTCACGATCGCGCAAGCCTGGTCCGCTTCTTCGAGGAAATGTCTTTCCAGTCGGGCAGGGAATGAGCGTTGGTGGATTAAAGCGAAGAATCTCTCGCGTAATTCTGGGCGAGGATGCGACGGAAGAGTGGGAAAAACAAACACCAAAAATGAACGACAAGTGAGAAATACGATAGGAGCGTGGTACGAATAACGAATGCTTGAACGCTTGCCAAGATCTTGATGGTCGTGGAATCTCAGCGAAGGAGACGCGTCGCAAGCGCCTTGGCGTCTGTCCCGGCTCTGTCACTTTCCAGCCTGGCGATTCCCGAAATGCCAAGACAGTCTGGAACCTCCGGACAACGATCATATGGAATCCATCAGCTGATGGAAGTCCGATGTTTCGCTACTGGCCATCAGCTTCATGCGATCTGACGATTCCTATCCGCCATCCCGAGGCTGTTCTTCCTTCGAGGATGAGGAAACTCCAGTGGAGTATCACTGCCAACTGATTCCGCCTCGAGCAGCCTGGACATGATCCAAGTCCTGTTCCAATGCCGCATAATCTTGGCGTTCTTGACGCCCAGTGTCGTATGTGCATCAAGAGCAAAAATGCTTCAAGAGTGTTATTGATCCGTTGGGTCGTAGGGTCATTGGCCTCAAAACTCTTCGACCACCAGGGCAAGCCTCATTCGCGAGGGATGACGCATTTGGGTCTGCCAGTCCAATCGGTCATGACCTGACATCAACATCCAGAAAGTCCAATAAAGTGCCTTCGATGGCTGTTGTTTAGTGGATCGATGCAGCTCTTGGACGTTCCGGTAAAAGCAACCAACGAGAACTTTCTTCCTGCTTTCATCAGGAATCCCAGTCAATTGAATATTCATCAAGCCCGGACTTGATTTATCTATCTGGATACCGATTAGGGGAACTTCAATCATTGGAAGCTAATCGAGCAGTGGCATAATTGATGATCGGGCAACAATTTCTACCGCGGTAGTTGCTCCATCCGGACGAGAGAAACGTGCAGTTGCGCATTGGCTACATCAGTGGCTGGTTGTCCATTTCTGGCTTATAGCCCAACGAGGAAATGGATAGGCTCTTGGCACTCTTGCTTGCTCTGCGACCACAGCCAATCAAGGTCTCAGCTACGAACGCGAGGCTGTTCCAGACGGTTCCAAAACACTGAGCAGCCCGTTTGGCCTGATCAATGACCCAATGAATCATTGTTCCTGCAACCTATCTTCACAAATGCTGGCCAGGCTTCGTCACAAAATGACCTTGCTTTGTTTCAAGTGCCCAGGCTGGCTTCGATGTTTTACGCTCGTCACAGTCTTCATCGCCCACTGGACGTCAACGGATGTACATATGTGAGAGCCTTAAGGCCCGAGCCTGAATTAGAAGGTCCAAAAACAGCGTTTTTTCGGGAGTATTTTTAGAAGGGAAAAAATCAAGCGAGCCCTGTAAACATTGAGGGATCTTTTCATGAATATTTGACATGTATTAAAAAATTTCCGACATTAAGGCGTTACCCCCACTTGTAGCGCAAAAAAGGCCTTTTTCATGATTTTTTTTAAAGAAAACTACAAAACTTTTATAATCGATCAATATACCATCTTAAAGAACACATCTTGAAGAACTTTCAGTAATTTTTTTATTGAAAAATATTACATTGTTTAGTGGCAAATGGCCGTCAATGAAATAATGTTTTTATATACACGGTTTGCGGTGACCAACATTGCGGCGAAGTGGATCATCTGGAAAAAAAATGCGGATGGATTTAGTAAAATATAAGTATAAACTAGTCTTTAATCGAAGGATTTTAAAAAATATTTATTTTTCACAAAATGGCGGACAGTCAAAGTTAATGGTTCGATTTTAACGAAAAAAACGACCGTTTTTTTGCTATAAAACGGCCATTTTTTTCGAAAAAAAATCGAACGATTAAAGACTACATTTTTATGTATTAAATAAGCCTGCAAAATTTCAAGAAGATCGGTTTATTAGTGTTCGAGTAATCTTGGTCACCGACTTCAGAAATGCCATTTTGAGAAAAACGCGTTTAAAGTTTCAATTTCAGTTTACACGAAGAAAATATTTTTTTTGTAAACTTACATAGAGTCATCTTGGGCCCGGATACTTATACTTCAAAAAAATGCAATAAAAAAAATCGATTTTTTCAAACTCGCAAGTGGGGGTAACCCCTTAAACAATAAATGACCGCAGACTTGTCAGCCTATTCCATGTGCGTCTTGCCACTGACGTGCCCAATCGGCGGGAAAGATGCAGCTCGTAATTCTTAACAGAAACAGAAAAAACAATGAAATGTTTAAATGTTGTATATTTTTCGTCCGGGTGAACTAAGAAAAAGCTGAAAAAATCGGGAAATTATATCTTTTCTCAGGTTTGAAAAAAGGGTTTAAAAAAACACTTTAACGTGCTATAAAAATGATTTTGAAAGACTTTTTCAACGACTTTTTTAGTTCACTTAGAAGACATTTTCATACTAAAGAAAATTAACCTTAGTTTGATTCAATAGGTCGTTTAGTTTTTTTGCAATCACGCCCGCCAATTGGAAAAATCGTGAAGATGAAAACTGGAGAAACCGCGCTTCAAAGTTTTCAGTAGGAGGAAGCTTATCTTCGAAAATATTTACAATTGGCCTCTGTAACTTGGTAAATATATTCTTGGAGAGTTTATCTATTGATTTGAGCATTTAAAAAATACGATTTTTTGGACATTCTAATTTAGGCTCCAGCCTTAAGGCCTTAGGCCACTCTAGAGGCCGAAAAAATAGGCTCTTTGTGGATTTTTTTTTTCAGAAAAACTACAAAATAAATCGAGATTTAAAAAAAGGGTGTTTATTATACACATCAGTGACTGTATACAGTAATTTTTTTTAAGCGATTCATTTCAAAATAGCGGCTGTGCAGCGTTCATTTGTTGTTAACAATTATCTGACGATTTTTTAGACAAATTTTTGGAAAGTGGACAATTAGCCTATAAAATCGTCAGACAATTGTTAATAACAAATGAACTATTCAATATAAAAAAAAATCTTACGTACTTCCATAGACAATGTATTTTTCAAGATATATTCAACATTTCAAGTGAATCGGTTGAAAATTGTCTGAGTTATGTTTCCGGTCAACTTAAAAAATGCAGTTTTGAGATAAACGCTGCAAAGCCGCGATTTTAAAATTAATCGCTTTAAAAAGTTTTTGTAAACAGTCACTGATATGTATGATAAACACATTGTTTTGTAATCTTGATTTATTTTGTAGTTTTTCTGAAAAAAAAATCCCAAAAAGCCTATTTTTTCGGCCTGTAGAGTGGATGGCCTAACCCCTTAAGCAAATATTTTAAAAATCTATCATGAGGACACCCGCAGAGTGAACGGCGCGTTCAGCTGTTACAAACGAACTTGTTTCGACGATGTTCTCCAATGGGCTTCCAAACGCAAAAATTACGGCACACTAACCCACAAAGTGCGATAAGTGTTCGGAGATAACGCCCAGATAGGAGACCGGGAAATTCCCTCAAGGCTTTTCTTCACCTCTCTCTCTCTCTCTCTCTCTCTCTCTCTCTCTCTCTCTCTCTCTCTCTCTCTCTCCCTCTCCCCCTCGTATCTATGAATAGAACATTTGCCAATGAATGTTATTTCGAGTGGATAACATTTTTCAAAATGATTACCAGGTCTGCTGACACAAATTGACTTCAAGTTTGTTTGACATTAAAATTGCGATAATTTTTTTCTTAAATGAAACAAAAATCATGGAATTTCCAATATTTCACTTCAAATTTGTTTGACATAAAACATTGCGATAATCATTTATTTCAAATGAAACAAAAATAATGGTATTTCCAATAATGCACTTCATGTTTGTTTGACATTAAAAATTGCGATAAGTGATTTTTTTTAATGGAACAAAAATAATGGAATTTCCAATATGTCACTTCAAAGTTGGTTGCCGTTGAAAATTGCAATAATTGTTTTTTTCAATGCAACAAAAATACTGGAATTTTCAACATTTCAATAGCACTTTTTAATGACCGTTCGATCTTCGTGAATTTCTTGTGGGAAGTGTATCTCGATTATCTGCTCTCCATGCATGAATGAGCATAGCTCTTTATGCAGTTGCACTATTTAGTTTTTCTTTTCTCGCTCTCTCTGCCTCGTCCTGGCTCGATGGCGACGACCGACCCAATTAGAGAAATTACGAACACTCCAATTTTTTTATTCGCCCTCGCAGTCCGTTCGACGATGACCATTCGCGGCCTATGGCAATTAATAAAAACGGATATGATATTCTCTATATTGGACACCAATTTTTATCCTCTTTCCCATAGCAATCAGAGCGTTTCAGGCAACCCTGATAAAGACTTTAATCTCTCCTCTCCTTATCATTGAGTTACGTTAAAATTACAGTAACTCCGATTAAAATCAATCGTTAATTTTACGCATTAATGAATCAATGAAAATTATGAATACGTCATAAAAATAATAAATAAAAATAAAAATAATAAAGCAATAATAAACATAATAATACCAACACTTATTGATCCAATTGAATAATTGAATTAAATTAAATGGATTTGTCAAATCCATTGAATGAGAGATTTTGATGAAAATCATTTTACACAATTGAATTGAAGGGCTTTGTTGAGTTCGATTTTTTGAATTAATTTAATTAAATGAAGAGCTTTGAGAGAATTTAATTTGAGGTAAAAAATGGCTGATCTATCGCTCAAATTGTATCGGCACGTAGTCGCGGCTCATTTGAATTCGTTTGATCCAATTCGTACTCGAAGCTTTGGACTCGAAGTTATATATGTACGACGACGATGAATTCTCGTCTCGCATGACAATCACCAAAGTATTACATGTACTGATGTATACATACCTATATATAACAAGCAGACACTTTATGACAACTGTTGAGTACGTTTCGTACGTGTCTCGTTTCACCAATTGCTATTTCAACCGCACTCACTCCGCGTACATAAAGCGAGCTGTAAAATGCGTACAGTGGTAAACGGATTTGGGACAAAATGGGTGACCGTCCACCCAGACACTATGTCGCATTTGCGCTAACGATTAAAATCACGTGAAAAAAGGAATAAAAAATTAAAATAATTTCAAAATATAATAGAAATACCACACGTATGGGACGTTCCAGGTAAAATGGGCGCAATATAATTTCCAACAATTGTTTTTCTCTATTTATAAAATTCAAAAATTCGTAATTTATTTCGTAAAATTATTCGAAATTTTTGTTTTATCTCTCACCTCATTCTCGACGTAAAAATAATGGAAAAAAGGTTTTCTTTCAAAACGAGATCTTGATTTTGATTTACATAAGATGGAGTAAAAAAATGCTCTTCGAATCGCGATTAAGGCGGGAAACCAGTTTAGGAGTACGTTTTTTTAGTGATTTACACGATTTTTTTTACAAGGTATAAATTAATAGAATTTATTCAAACTTTGGGAATATTTTGTACGTATTTTCAAAGAAATATTCAATTTTTTTCGAAGCATTTCCTGTTAAAATGTGGAACATATGACCGGCCGCCCATCAAAGGTCGGCATCAGATTTTGTGTGTACACTCTGGAGGCCACACTTTTCATCGGAAATCAATGCTTTTCAAAGATTACTTTAAGAACATGTTTTCCTTCTATATGAACCTAATACTGACCAAAAAAATTGACAATTCCATTTTTTAGAGGTGTTTGTACAAAGGGTTATTATTTTTGTCGTTATTTTATAAGTTTTTTTTGCTATCAAGAATATACTTCAAACGTTGAAATTGGCCCAAATTTAGGTTCACATGGAGCGTAATTATAAAAAGAAACTCACTATCACTTTATAAAATTATAGGTTAGAAACTTCTTGAGGTAAAGTGTACGCAAATTGAAAAAATGTCGTTTCAAGAAACACGCGTTTGGAAAAATTTTACCGAAGGCAACAAATTCAAGGCAGTCATTAATTACTTATACTACTTTGAGAACATATTCTTGAATAGTTTTACTAACAATTGATGGAATTTAACAAAATCGTTTTTCGAGTATTCTGAACTGGTTTCCCGCCTTAAAGGGGTTCATTAAATTTCGCCTGGAACGTTCGTGTGCACAACGGGTGCATGCAGTCAGGGAAGTCCGGGACCATTGAAATTCTGCTCGCGCCTCCGGAGGATCGTCCTCGTTAGGCGTACATGCGTAGACCCTCGAGGTCGTACGCGGACTAAACTCATCGTCGTGAGATCCACCCAAAGTTATTCTACAACGTGACCGGGGTCAGTGTGCCACTACGATTTTTTCGTCACGATATACGCGATCGCGTTTGCGGCTGTGACGCATTGTGAAATGAAAAAAAAAAAAAACGAAAAAAACGAAAACAACGAAAAAAAACAATCTAATAGAATAACAACAAGCCAGGTTCGACGATTTTTTATCGTCGAGTGTAAATAATATTCTTCTTTTAAGATGACCCGATTGAAAGTTAGTTAAAATTCTTTTAAAATTATCTGATCAATAATAATAGTTATTATTATTATTATTATGTAAAAAAATAATACTTATTATCATTGACCAGGGGATTTTATAGGGATATTATTTACACTCAGCCTTTGCACTCAACAATAATAATGATAATAATAATAGTACAAAAAACAGTTATTATTATTGTTGACCATGTAATTTGATAACCTGATAATAATAATAATTATTGTTGATCAGGTAATTTATTTAAAAATCTTTTAAAATTACCTGATCAATAATAATAATAATTATTATTATTGAACAGCAAATTGTATAGGAATATTATTTACACTCAGCATTTACACTCAATAATAACAATAATAACAATAATAGTATTATGAAAAAAAATATTATTATTGTTCCGGTAATTTTAAAGGAATATCATTTACACTCTGCACTTACACTCATCAACGACAGTAATAATAATAATGATAATAATAAATAAATTAATATTATTAAATATTATAAATATTCATTATTACATCCCTACGCCGCAATAAATATTATTATTATAAATAATTTTTCTATTCTGGTTTTTTTTGTTTGCTTCCTTCTGTCATCTCGTCGCTCGTAGCTGATTGAGACGAATGTTCGGACGATTTGAAAATTCGAGTCACGGGTTCGCTGTACGGGGATGCCGCGGGAGGCTCGGGAGATTTGGTGAGACGATTCCGAGGGGCTTTTATGTTCGAATGGTCGTCGGCCACGATCTAATGTAAGCGTTTTTGAAGGATAGGTGTCGAGGCGAGATTAAAAAGCAAGAGAGAGAGAGAGAGGAGAGGGAAAGAGAAAAGGAAAAGGATTTGTAGGTGAATGGGGGAGAAAGAGAGAGAGAGAGAGAGAAATACCGCGAGAGATACGGGATAACGGGTCTTCGCGAGTAGGTCGATACGTGCAGCAGTTGACACCGATTAGGACATGCTTCTCTCCTACTCCCGTAGCTGCGAGGGAGAGATATGGAAAACTCGTATGTAAAGCCTCATCAACAATTATATATATATATATATATATATATATATATATATATATATATATATATATATATATATATATATATATATATATATATATATATATATATATATATATATATATATATATATATATATATATATATATATATATATATATATATATATATATATATATATATATATATATATATATATATATTCATATATTAAATACCAAAGTTATTTATTTATTTATTTCAATTAATAATAACATAACTGATAAACAATTAAATACACACACACATATATATATATATATATATATATACATGTGTATGTGTATGTATTTCATTGTTTATTAGTCATTTAATTATTAATTAAAATAAAAAAATACATAACTTTGGTATTCTGCTCAAATTTCATTTATTTAAAAGTTAAATTTAATATATGAATATACATGTATATGCAAATATCAATTTTAATATTAATAATAATACAATACATAAGTTATTCTTGTTGAAAAAAAGGCTCGATTCGTTGTATCTTTGTTTCTCACTTTGTCTCAATTTCTATTTTACTTTATCTTGCGCCTTTTTGCTTCTGAGGCCCCGTGTTATAAAGAAGATTACGAAATTGGGGCCTGTGTATGAATTAATGAATAAACAATTATAGATATATACGGGGTGTCCTGTTGTAAATGAATAATCCTCCAACTGTCGATAGGTCAGATCATGTCTTCTACATGATAAAGTTTCAGCTTAGTAAAACTCCCGTGGGTTTGGAGATGAAAATCATCTGCTTTTGGTTTTTCGCATGGCATTTCTACATGCAATAACACTTTTTCCCCGGATTGAAAAAAAAAAAAACACTTTTGGTTATTCGTTTTATCTAGAAAAGTCTTCTTTTTTAACCTCGAGTGTTAAGGAAACTCGAAGAAAAAAGATCTTATGCAACATTTTTATACAAACCAACATCTGACTTTGATAGCCTGCGGTGTAAAAAAATGTACTGCGCTCATAGTGCCGATTAGTTTAAAAAGTTGCCTAGCTATTGTCGATTCATATTATTTGTAGAAATGGCATGCGGAAAACCAAAAGCGGATGATTTTTTTTTTTCAAAAAATAATATAAAGCTCAAAAGCTAGAAAACCGTGGGACTTTTACTGAACTGAAATTCCAGCATACAGTAGGACATGATCTGACCTATCGACAGTTGCAGGATTATTCATTAATTACAGAACACCTTGTAAATATATATGAAACATTTTTATTTATTGACGAATAATTTTTTACTGTCAATAGTTTTCCAGTGACATAAATAGTTGTAGACAAAAAATGCAGCGCCAACTTGAACTTAATTTAGTCGGTGTGTACCGTACCAAACCTTTTAAAAAATCGGACCTTTTTCTCGGACACACACACACATCTACATACATATAATATTATATATATATATATATATATATATATATATATATATATATATATAACTTACGATCGCTAATGGACCTGGCTAATAGATCTCCTTGGCTCGTAATGAATGAGCGGAATGCGAGATTGGGTGTCCCGGCCGGCGTGTACTCTGACAATCGACGAATGCTTTCAAGACTGCAGGATACACCGTGTACTTTCTAACCTTCTTTTTTCTCTCGTTTTCTTTCCTTATTTTTTAATTTCTTTTTGTCTTCAACAAAAGGGCGCAAGTCGCGAGTTTGTTTGGGTTTCAAGCGGCGGGAGGATTATTATCGTCGGTAAGTGAAATCCCGACGATGTGTGTGCGAGGAGAGGGTGACATAATAAATTGTGGAGGAGAAGGAAGTTCGGCAGGAGTCGGCAGCGATTGAGAGAGAGCGAGAGAGAGAGAGAGAGAGAGAGAGAGAGAGAGAGAGAGAGAGAGAGAGCTTGTTTCATTATTACGTTCTCCATATGATATCGGCGCGTCGACGGGTCAGGAGGACGTAAAGACGCTCGCGGGCCCCTCGCTTAGCCGATGGCTAAGTAAGCCCGGATGTTCATGGAGGTACGCACCGAGATACGCAGTTTTTTTTTTCACGCGATCAAGAGAAGGAAGTGGAAACCACGCAGCCCGCGTATCGCATCGTTCAAACGGTTTCTCAAACGATAATAATAATGTGATGGCGCGGCAGGGTATTGCGCGCGAATGGATTATATGGCCGTCTCTAATGTTCGCTGGTTATATATATTGGGTTGGCACAAAAGTAATGAGACACTTGCTTTACGTTTTATAAATTTTATTATTTTTTACATAAAAGAAGTTTAATTACTAATATAGTCACCAACTGCATCTATGACCTTAAGCCAACGATCAGGCAAACTTTGGATGCCTTTCGCCCAGAACTCTGGCGTCCGCGAGTTGAAAAAATCGTTCAAGTGCGATTCCATATCGCCAAAATTATCAAATTTCTTATTTCTCAGATCATTCTTCAGGGCTCTAAATAAATGATAATATGAAGGAGCGATGTCTGGAGAATATGGTGGGTGCGGTACCGTCTCCCAACCTAAGGTCTGTAATTGTTGACGAGTGGTAGAAGCAACATGAGGGCGAGCGTTATCATGAAGCAAATAGACGTTGGCTCGTCTGCGTCGTTTTTCTTTAATAGCAGCGGCTAAATTGCTGAGCTGAGATGCATACTTGTTAGCATTTACCGTTTCATTGTGTAGCAATTCATAAAACAGCATACCTTGCGAATCCCAAAAACAACAAAGAAGAACCTTTTTGCGGTGTCTTTGATCTATCTTCGGTTGAGTTAGTGGGGTTTCCTCTCGAGGCAGCCAAAAGGAGCTACGTGTATCATTTTCATAGTGAATCCACGACTCATCGCCAGTAACCAAATCAGATAAAAACTCTTTACGTTGCGGTCTTAGCAAAAGGGATTGACATATAGCGACCCGAACTGCACGATTGTCATCTGTGAGGATGTGCGGTACCCACTGAGCCTTAACTTTCCTATATCCTAGCGCATTAAGATGGTATTCCACCGCGTGGTGACTGCAGTTAAGTGCTTGGGCTAATTCACGAGTGGTAGCAGCAGGGTTTGACTGCAGCTCGCGGCGCAAATCGTCGTCGTCCAACACTTGTGGTCGTCCGGAGCGTGGTTGACTTTCAAGGCTTCTGTCTCCCGATTCAAAACGTATAAACCACCGAGACACTGTCGCATGGCTAGTACTCCCAGCACCCAATGTAGTATTGATATTGTCAGCCGCAACCTGCGCGCTGTGGCCTAACAAATACTCGTACAAGTAAAGAGTTCGAAGTTGTCGCTCGTCCATTTCTTTTCATACTGACAAGCTCAATCGCGGGAGCGCTCTTTTATACCCACAGATAATAAGTATCTAGAATGTTCTACAACATACTAGAATATTATCGAAAATAATTAATTTAAAGAAGGAAATGTATCGAGTTTTCTAGAGTGTCTCATTACTTTTGTGCCAACCCAATATATCGTTTCGAAATCTTGTAAACGCTCCGTCGAAATAATTCGGTATTCCACCAACAGAGGGAGCGAGAGAAACAATGAAGGAGAGCAAAGGAATAAATAACTGAACGAATATATAAATATATGGATAAATAAAAAGCGATTTGGATGTACATATTTGAAGATTTATAGAAATATTAGCGAAGTTTTTATATAAATGCATGTGAATAATTGAATATATTGAAGAAAACGAAATTAATAAATAAACGGAGACAATGTAATGTGGGGGTAAATATAAAGAAATTAGTACATACGTGAATAATTTGATAAGTAACTGTTATAGTTATTTATCTATAAATCTATAAATTTAAAATCAAATAAATTATTAAATAAATAAATCATAAGTAAGTAGATACATTGATTAATTAATCAATGAATGAACGAATGAATAATTGAATAAATGAATAAATGAATAAATGAGTGAATGAATGTTTGTTCATTCACAAACGAATTTTAAAAAAACTTAGGGTTAACGATCGACCTAATGAACATAAAGAGCCTCTTCAATTCGAGTGAAAATACCAACAAAAAAAAAATAACTAAAAAAATAAAGCAAAAATCACTAATGAAATGAAGCATGACGGTACATAATTGCGGAATGAATATAATTGAGCCAGGAACGAGCTGGGCGAGTTCGGGAAATTCGAGCTCGAAAAGTAACAAGAAAGAGAAAAAATCCTTAATAATAGCTTATCAAAGATCCTGACGAACCGGCCACTTTTTATCACTCTGCTCGCACTTGCGGGACAATTTATCGTTGCACCGTGGATGCTACGATAGACCGCAACATTGCATCGGAATGCTTGCATAGATTGCCCGCCCCCCCCCTGCTCCGTTTCTTAGGGTGACTTGCACTCTGCATGCTCACACACCGCAGATTATAGGTGGGCGACTGGTTTTTCATAGCGGCGAATTGAAAAAAAACCAATGATGTGGAAAAAAGGAACTGGATGGGAGACACGTCCGGACGATAAAAGTGCGAGAGACGTCCCATTCTGGGGATGAAAAAGTTTGCAAAAAAATTCTGGGAGAGGGAAAGAGAGAGAGAGAGAGAGAGAGAGAGAAGAATAAGAAGGTCCTGTTGAAGGAAATAAGAAACGTACATCGTCCTTCGTCGCCTGCTCTCGTCCGGGCCAGCCAACGAACCTTGCCAGATGCCGGGCGTAAATTTTATGGCCTCTCGTTTGCATTTTTGGTCTAAGCCTCCCACAAGTCTCTCCTCTCTTCCTCTTGTTCAAGTAGGAGGCATCTCCTTAAATATTTAAATTTCAAAAGTTTTGAATAAAGATTCGCGTTTCACTTTAAAATTTGTTTAATTTTCCGAGCTCTTGACCACGAGAGAGTACGAGAGGGGAGGAGAGAGAGAGAGAGAGAGAGAGAGAGAGAGAGAGAGAGAGAGAGAGAGAGAGAGAGAGAGAGAGAGAGAGAGAGAGAGAGACGAGAGAGAGAGAGAGAGAGAGAGAGAGAGAGAGGAGAGAGAGAGAGAGAGAGGAGAGAGAGGAGAGAGAGGGAGAGAGAGAGGAGAGAGAGGAGAGAGAGGAGAGAGAGAGAGAGAGAGGAGAGAGAGAGGAGAGAGGGGAGAGAGAGAGGAGAGAGAGGAGAGAGAGACAGAGAGAGAGAGAATTAACTGCATACTCTCTCTTTCTCTTTCTCTCTCTTCCTACATTGCCCGGCGGCTATCAGTTTCCGTTTTGCATGTATATAGTTACACTCGGGTGGTCAAGTACACGAGTTTTACGAGCGTACTGTCGTCTCTCTACGTGACGACGACCGGGACTGGCGAGAGGACGAGAGAGATGGAAAATTACCAATCTTACGGGAAAGAGCGAAAAAGAATACGAAAAACAGATGTCCCGGTCATTCCGTACTTACAGGAGTGGGGGGCGGGGGGGGGGGGGGGGGGAGGAAGAAGTGTGATGGGAGTCCAGTTCCCCTTGGGAAGATAATCGTGCCTGCTCGCCTCGTTGCTGGCACGTTTCGACAAAAAAGCCAAAAAAAAAAAAAACGAGAAAAAATAAAAGAAACACGAGACATCTTCAAGAAAGGTACCAACGTTCCACATTTCACTCGACAATGTGCGCCCGGAAAGAGGAAACGCAACGAAATCAACGAGAAAAAGAAGACGAAAAGCAAATGAAATTTGAAAAAAATTGAAAGCAACATCGAAGAGGGATATCGATCACAAGGGAAAAAACGAAATGTCCACCTTGAACGATGATCGTTGGTGATTAGATTTTAATCATGGTACTTGTGTTTTGGTTTTTTTTTAACTATTGAGCGATTGTAGGAGTATTCGGTTTAAAAAAATGGACAATGATAATTGTATTTGAGTTGTTTTTTGTTTACTTTTCAAATTTTATTCAACAATGATATTTCTATTTTAGTTTTTTTTTAATATCATTTAACGATAATTTGATATTTTGGTTTTTTAAATAAATTATTGGATGAAAATTGTATTGTAGGTATTTTTTAAATATCATTTGACGACGAGATTTTGAACTTCGGTAATTTTTTTATTTTTTATATACTATTTTACGATATTTCTATTTTAGTTTTTTTTTTAATATCATTTTACGATAATTTGATATTTTGGTTTTTTAATAAAATTATTGGATGAAATTTGTATTGTAGTTATTTTTTAAATATCATTATGACGACGAGATTTTGAACTTCGGTAATTTTTTTATTTTTTTATATACTATTTTACGATTTTGTATTTTATTTTAGTTTTTTTTTTAAGCTTGCAGGGGTCCTTCCCCCTTGATACATTTCCCGCCATATTTCCACTTTATCTTTTTATTTGTATTTTAGTTTATCTTGTTACATATTATTTAACAACAGTAGTAGTCTTTATTTCCAAGGTATACGCTGTAAGGTTGTTTACACATATGCCCCGCCCCCCTCGCTTTCTCTTCTCCTTCACATTTGTTCTTACAAATTATG
>OX101795.1:1441829-1445902 GCA_944452715.1 Ophion slaviceki | reverse complement strand
CACTCGGGTGGTCAAGTACACGAGTTTTACGAGCGTACTGTCGTCTCTCTACGTGACGACGACCGGGACTGGCGAGAGGACGAGAGAGATGGAAAATTACCAATCTTACGGGAAAGAGCGAAAAAGATACGAAAAACAGATGTCCCGGTCATTCCGTACTTACAGGAGTGGGGGGCGGGGGGGGGGGGGGAGAAAAGTGTGATGGGAGTCCAGTTCCCCTTGGGAAGATAATCGTGCCTGCTCGCCTCGTTGCTGGCACGTTTCGACAAAAAAGCCAAAAAAAAAAACGAGAAAAATAAAGAAACACGAGACATCTTCAAGAAAGGTACCAACGTTCCACATTTCACTCGACAATGTGCGCCCGGAAAGAGAAACGCAACGAATCAACGAGAAAAAGAAGACGAAAAGCAAATGAAATTTGAAAAAATTGAAAGCAACATCGAAGAGGATATCGATCACAAGGGAAAAAACGAAATGTCCACCTTGAACGATGATCGTTGGTGATTAGATTTTAATCATGGTACTTGTGTTTTGGTTTTTTTTAACTATTGAGCGATTGTAGGAGTATTCGGTTTAAAAAAATGGACAATGATAATTGTATTTGAGTTGTTTTTTGTTTACTTTTCAAATTTTATTCAACAATGATATTTCTATTTTAGTTTTTTTTTAAATATCATTTAACGATAATTTGATATTTTGGTTTTTTAAATAAATTATTGGATGAAAATTGTATTGTAGGTATTTTTTAAATATCATTTGACGACGAGATTTTGAACTTCGGTAATTTTTTTATTTTTTATATACTATTTTACGATATTTCTATTTTAGTTTTTTTTTTAAATATCATTTTACGATAATTTGATATTTTGGTTTTTTAAATAAATTATTGGATGAAATTTGTATTGTAGTTATTTTTTAAATATCATTTGACGACGAGATTTTGAACTTCGGTAATTTTTTTATTTTTTATATACTATTTTACGATATTTGTATTTTAGTTTTTTTTTTAAGCTTGCAGGGTCCTTCCCCCTTGATACATTTCCCGCCATATTCCACTTTATCTTTTATTTGTATTTTAGTTTATCTTGTACATATTATTTAACAACAGTAGTAGTCTTTATTTCCAAGGTATACGCTGTAAGGTTGTTTACACATATGCCCCGCCCCCCTCGCTTTCTCTTCTCCTTCACATTTGTTCTTACAAATTATGAACATGTCTTTCCGTTTTCATAACATGTTCATATGCCGGTTTTATTTAACAGCAATATTTCTATTTTAGTTGTTTTAGTTTATTTTTTTTATATTACTTCACGATGATTTCGTATTTTACTTTTTTGAATCACTATTTAACGTTGACATTTATCTTTTACTTATTTTCATGTATTATCATATCAATTAATGAATGTAGTATTAATAAAACTGATTTGTATTTCAGTTGCAAAAGAAAACCAAAATACACATATTATTACGAAAAAAGATTAATCACGAGAGTTTCTGCATAAAATAAATTCGAGACAGATCGTTCCAGTGAATTCGATTAGTATTATTATTTTGCACTAAAATAATGTTCGGTAAACTTTTTTTTACAAGCTTTTATTTAATTTAACTTTCTGTGAGATGTAAATCAGAAAATCTATATTTCACCCATTTCCCGACTACTTAGAGCTCTGAAATTTTGCAAACATGCATCTAAAAGGTGACAATGCATGATTCAACTTAAAGAAAAAAAATTCCACAAAATGTTCAACTTTTCATATAAAATTAGCGATATCTAATCATCCATTTAAAATCTCACTAACACATACAAACAAATTCGTAGCCGACTGTGTTTGTGTGTGAAAAGTTTATATGCAGCAATTAGTCGTAAGTTCAATCCCAATTACAGTCTTCGTTATTTTTTACAAGCATTCCATGTTCCCAACGTACAAACTCGTAAACTAGTAAACTCCTAGTAACAACTGACTAGTAAGACCAATTAAAGACTAAAAAGTAGAAAATAATGCATTTGTCATATTTACAAAAATAAGCTCTTATTTAATGTACTAAAAAGTAGAAAATAATTTTTTTAACAAGTCATGTAAATGTGACTATAAATAAAAGCTTGGGGCGCTCAAAATTTTGACATATAATCTTTAATTTACATAAATCTGTCAACATATCAACTGTATTTAATTGACTGTAAAACAACCGTAGCTTTCTTAAATAAAAATCCTGAAACTGAGTATAAACGTGTGATAATAATTTCTCTAATTACTATTGTGCCAAATTAAATACGGTCAATGAAACTGAATCGATCAAATGTATTGATCATTTAAAGAGTTAAGCGCCCTAAGCTTTTATTTATAGCTACATATAGATGACGTGGTAAAAAAATAATTACTTTCTACGTTTTAGTACATTAAATAAAAGCTTGTGCTTTTTAAATATTTCTTTTACATATAAATTTAAAAAAAATGTTTTTTTTTTTTTACATATAAGAATACATATAAACTTTACATTATAAAATGTAAAATGTAAAAAAATTACATATAAAAATACATACAAATTTTACATATAAAATTTACATATAACATTTTTTTCTTTTAGATATAAATTTTAAATATTTCTTTTACATACAAATGTTTTAATGAAATATCGAGACGGAAGAGACAAAAAAGCTACGTGGCTACAAATCGTGAAACAATATTGTGCACGGGGCATTCGAAGGATGGAGAGTCTGTGAACTCGACAAGGACGAAGATCGATGACCACAGAATAACGATGCTACGGTGGCGGTGCTGTAACAGCGTCTCGAGATACAATATTACGAGGCGCATCGAACTGTAACATAATTGCACGCCATTGTTCATCGTCTTAATTGGCTAGTTTTATCCTGACTCTCATATAGACTCACAGAGCGGCATAGACTTATGTATGGGGGATTTTTTTTATTCACGGTGTTTGAAGGACTTATGAAATGGGGAATTTTCTGCTGATTACGAATATCACCAAGTTTTTGTCCAAAGCTCAAAACTATGCCGGGAAAATGACAAAAACTCGTGTCTATACACTTTTGGAGGTTTTTAATGCAAATTTAGGTATTTCGGAAAAATTGCTGGTGAATTCGTACTCAGGCGGTCAAAATTCATTAAAATAGATTTGTAAAAAAAATGTCAATGCACATTTTTTAGCACGTTTGGTTAAAAAAAAGAATTTTCACTGAATTGGCCATAATTATTTTTCTGTTTGGATTTGGAACTCCACTCTGCGCTCACTTTCTTCGTTACCATTTGCTCTTCAAAATGCCGTTTGGTTGATTGGGCTACGATTATTTTTCGATTTTTGGCGGCATTTCAAAGAGGGACCATCGATTTTTACGAATTTTGCCTCTTTTTCGGCCATTTTTCAAGTCGTCTTTCCGAGAAAACTAATTGAGATATCGCAATGGATTCACCGGCATTCTTTAAGTCTGTCAAAGTCCTTTTCAAAACCCCCCCAATAAGTCCTTGTAGCTAGAATAGAACGGACGCTACAGTCGTTTGAAGTTTCGCGATTTTGACGATTCTTAAATAGTCGCCAGAATGCTCACAATTCTACGGGCTAAACGCGAAAAAACTTTTTTCCTACTGTCCATAGGGCAAGTGACAACATAAAGACATAACATGAAAAGAAAATCAGTGAGAATGTGAGTTACGACAAAAATCGTCGTATAAGAGAGAACAAAAAATACATCTCACTCTCTGCAAGGCTCTCCGTCACTCTCGCTGAGAGAACCAAGTAGGGCCCCCTTCTCTCTCCCTCGCGAGGAGCTCCTGGACCTCGGTCGCCCAAGAAGAAGAAGAAGAAGAAGAGAGAGAGAGAGAGAGAGAGAGAGAGAGAGAGAGAGAGAGAGAGAGAGAGAGAGAGAGAGAGAGAGAGAGAGAGAGAGAGAAATTCCCCCACCTTCGTTTGCACCTGTGCAGGTTGAGAGGTGTTGTGTTTTCACCTGGCTTCAGTTCAACCTACAATCTCAACGAGGAAGGTACGAGAAGTGCTCGCCTCGATATCGCGAAACGCCGGTCCACTTCCCACGTTCTCAATCGTCGCCACGAAAT
>OX101795.1:1396829-1436829 GCA_944452715.1 Ophion slaviceki | reverse complement strand
TCCGCGTCCTTATAACTCCCAATAATTTTTGCGCAAACTCTCGTAGGTTTTTTTTTCGTTATTTGCTCGTGATGGAAATATGTCTGTGAATTTGAAACGATATGGGATTGTATTAAAAAGGGGGATAATTGTTATGGAGTGTATACTGCTGCATGGACTTGCTTGCATTTTAAGGGTTTAGGCCACAGTAACGGGTATAAAATCATGTGCAAATTTAATACATTTTTTTTCGTATGAAAAAGTGATATATATATAGAGGAAATATATATAGTTTTTATGTACAAAATGGCCGACTATTGATATTTTCTTTTGTTATCTTTCTTTTAGGCGCTCCGCAGCGTGACATTTAGCATCCCCAATTTTTTACCTAGAACAAAAAACAAAAATTCTCGTCAATCTACATTAGAATACCTAGTGAAGTACGCATGGAATTTAAGAAATATTTTTTTATTCAAAAGTTGTGGGTAATTGAACTTAACGGGTTACCCCCACTTGTAGCGCAGAAAAAGGCCTTTTTCATGAATTTTTTTAAAGAAAACTACAAAACTTTTTTAATCGATCAAAATACTATCTTAGAGAACACATCTTGAAGAACCTTCAGTAATTTTTTTATTGAAAAATATTACATTGTTTAGTGGCAAATGGCCGTCAATGAAATAATGTTTTTATATACACGGTTTGCGGTGACCGACATTGCGGCGAAGTGGATCATCTGAAAAAAAATGCGGATGGATTTAGTCAAATATAAGTATAAACTAGTCTTTTATCGAAGGATTTTAAAAAATATTAATTTTTCACAAAATAGCGAACAGTCAACGTTAATGGTTCGATTTTAACGAAAAAAAAACGGCCGTTTTTTGGCTATAAAACGGCCATTTTTTTCGAAAAAAAAATCGAACGATTAAAGACTACATTTTTATGTATTAAATAAGCCTGCAAAATTTCAAGAAGATCGGTTCATTAGTGTTCGAGTAATCTTGGTCACCGACTTCAGAAATGCCATTTTGAGAAAAACGCGTTTAAAGTTTCAATTTCAGTTTACACGAAGAAAATATTTTTTTTGTAAACTTACATAGAGTCATCTATTCCGGGCCCATACAGGAGTATGGGCCCGGATACTTATACTTCAAAAAAATGCAATAAAAAAAAATCGATTTCTTCAAAATCGCAAGTGGAGGTAACCCCTTAAGAAATGAATTTTCAGTGAAAAATTTCGTTATAACTACGCATAAACTGCTCATAAAATGAAAAGTTTTCGATTAATCAGAAATTCCGTACGTCCTTCTCCGCGAAACGCAATTAGGACCATAACTTTTAAATTTGAAGTAAATCGAGTGAAAATTGTTGAAGTTATTATCACGCCAATTGGAAAAAAGCTGTTTCGAGTCGTCGTCCATTCTGTACATAAACAAAAATTCTAGCAGCTTGATATTCATACTAAATAGATGTGTAATTAATTTTATGAGTGAATCACTTTTTCATACGAAAAAAATTGTTAAATTCGCACATGATTTTATACCCGTTACTGTGACCTAAGACCTTAAATATTAGAATTTTTAATATTCATGTTTTATGTACTTGTGTTTCAACATTTACTTTTTCAAATGTCTTTATTTCAATATTGCACATGAAAAGATGAATATTAAATTTGAACATGAATATAAAAAATTTAATAATAAAAATATAATTTAAGATTCAATACGAAAATGTTTGATACATTAATAATAGCGTCAAATGTTATAAACCCAAATAATGTTTATACAGTAGCGTATATGAATTCCATATAAAGATATTTGATATTTAACATTAATATTAGTATTTTTAATATTCAATATAAAAATATGTAAAATATAAATAATATTTATAAAGTAGCGTATATATAGCGTATACATATACGAATACATATACATATATACATACATACAGGATGTCCTGTTATGACTGGATAATCCTGCAACTGTCGATATGTCAGATCATGTTCTACTATATGGTGGAATTTCAGTCTAGCAAATGTCCCACGGTTTTCTACATAAAAATCATCTGGTTTTTCGCATGCCATTTCTACAAATGATAACTTTTTTTGACCCGGTTTTTAAAAAATACTCTTGGCTATTTATTTCATCGAGAAAAGTCTTCATTTTAACCTCAAATGTGAAGGAAACTTTATAAAAAAAAAATCTTCTGCAGAATTTTCATACAAACCAATTCGAACATCGACTTTGATAGCCTGCGGTGTAAAAAAAATGTACTATGCATATCGTGCCAATTACGTAAAAAAGTTGCTTAGTTATTGTCGATTCATATCATTTGTAGAAATGGCATGCACAACATCGAAAGCAGATGATTTTTTTCAAAAAATCACATTTTCCAAAATCAAGAAAGCCGTGGGACTTTTACAGAACTGAAATTTCAGCATATAGTAGGACATGATCTGATCCATCGACAGTTGCAGAATTGTCCATTCATAACAGGGCACTTTGTAAATACATATATGGGTTCAATTCATACAGGACCACGTCACTCTCACCAAAGATATTCGACAAGTGAAACTTCATTTCCCGATATGTCGCTACACGACCATATATATATATATATATCAATTTGTATGTAAGCTTCGCGCTCCATCGTATTGGCATCGATCGACCAGCCGATCGTTTGTACCGTTCGTCGGTTTCTCTCGTTCGAGAACCTCGGGTCCCGGGGCATCAAACGCCCGTAAAAATGATTCCCGTATCGATTTATTTACGACGCGCGTACTCTCGTGTTCGTCAATGGCTATCGAGCCGGAACGGAAAGGAGCCGCGAACTTCGGGATAAAAAATGCATCGTGCGATTGTATCGCGAATGCCGCGCATTTTCGCGGAGAAAACGAGGAAATAAAAAAAATTTGGAAATTGGGACAATAGAGATGGGACTACAGATCACACACACACACACACACACACACATATATATATATATATAAACAAACTCCAACGAAACAAACCAAAAACAGAAAAATAAATAGCAAACGAAATTTTGATTAAAAAATTCTCTTCGATTTTGAAACCAAAAGTCAATAAATAAATTTAAATATTTAAAATTATTTATTGACTTTTGGTTTCAAAATCGAAGAGAATTTTTTAATCAAAATTTCGTTTGCTATTTTTTTTCTGTTTTTGGTTTGTTTCGTTGGAGTTTGTTTGGGTTTGGGATTGGCTAGTGGGGATAAGGAATTTTTGAAACGTTAATCAAAGTTAATTAATTTTGAAAAATTAATCAAATAAAATTAATTAATAATATTAAAAATAGTGCAGAGATTTTTTTTATTCTGCATTCGCCATTTTTGCTGTTCTCTTTTTTGTTTGCTTTTTTTTTGGGTTTGTTGGTGATAGAAATTGACCCGCTCAAGTCCAAGAGAGAGAGAGAGAGAGAGAGAGAGAGAGAGAGAGAGAGAGAGAGAGAGAGAAAATGCCACCTTCCACGGTGATAAAAAAAAAAGAAAACGACAAGCCGTAATTAGCCTCTCGTACGTGCAACGTTGAAAAGATAAGAAATTAAGCATCCTGTGATAAGCAGCCTCGTGACGAGAGTTCGTCGCAGTTTTCTTTCGCTTTTTACTTTTAGTAACAGTCCCGACGGCCAGACGAACGGTATTAAAAAGTTAAAAATAAACGAACACTTTTGACATTTCGTCCGAGCTGTCATCTGTGATTTTCTTCTTCATATTTTTTACGAGATGCATTTCCATTTGGAAATTCGATCCGGTTTTTTTCCCGTGTATTTTCCAAGTTTCTTTTATTCGAAAATAATTGTTCAAAAGTCGTAACGGAGTCGAGGGAAATTAGGGCCGTTCGCGTGGAACTCGCGACGCCCGAACAACTCGCGGAAAACCGTATAACGATTGACGATGAGAGGCCGAGGGAAATTTCGGGAGGGGTGGACGAACTCTTGTCTTTCTGGAGGAATTTGCGAAAGGTCCTTCTTGGTTTTGTTAGTTGTATAATAAATAAATAAGAAATATCTATATCACCTAAATTATGTGAAATGTTTATTTATATTTTATCAATAATATTATCATATTGGATTTTTTATAATATTGTTTATTTTATACAATATAATCGTATATATCACATTTTTAATATTGCGCATATATATATATATATATATATATATATATATATATATATATATATATATGTTTTTATTATTTTTCATTGATTATTTTTATTATTTTAAAATATTTCATCATATTGTGTATCATTATTTATTATATGCATACCCAAATTTTTTTCATTTTTATTTTACGTGAATTTAAAAAAAAATCTTTTTTACCTTACAGAGGATTCCGACTTGCCCTTTCAAGAGTCCACCACCGCTGAAGGAATTCGTCGGTCGCTGCCAGGCAATGCCGTCACGCGTCAAAAAGTCGTTCTGCGGTTGTCTGCAGGTACGAGAATGCAATTAAAATTAATTATCGAATCATCATACATACCTGCCGTTATTTCCGTTTGCAAACGTTTCATGCCTCTTCGATACAATTAATAATAGATTAATTTAAAAAAAAAACGTCTTTTGAAGAGGGCAGTAAGAATAAAAAAAGAGAGGGAGGGAGATAGTATGAAAAAGTCTCCTAGCCTATACGTATACCGGAAGTAATGATGCAGCGTGACGCTGCAGGGAAATCGTTAAGCCCTTGTGCACACATCATACGTCATTGATAATAACCCCTCTATGCCTGATGGCTTTTGATGTGGGCTCTATGCAAATTTGCAATCTACTCGTGTCATTTGGATGATCCTGTATACATTTTTTTGTTATTATATATATATATATATATATATATATATAAAATATTTTTTCATTATTATATTTTATATTTAATGTTACTCTTCAATATTTATATGTTCGTAAAATTATTTTACGTTATTATGATGCATGCATATAAATATAAATATACACACACACACACACACACACACACACACACACACACACACACACACACACACACACACACACACACACACACACACATATATATATATATATATAGAAGGGTATGTTATTTATTATATCATATTAATAACAAATAACAACATATATCTGATAATTTGTTATTATCATTTTTATATTTAATGTTACTCTTTAATTTTTATGTCTTCGTCGAATTATTATAAATTAATACTATGCATATATACAGAGGAGGGTATCTAGAAGAGGTAAACTCTGAAGGGAATAAAAACGCGCTGTCGGGCGTTTAATTGACGAGCTTGGCGATAGATCAATATTAATGCATTATTCAACTGTGACATTCACTGCCCACGGCTAATTCATTGAGTTCCCATTATTCATCATACGCCATTTTTTCTCACACACTTTTTTAGATTCACTTTCTCGTCTGCGACGGACTCGTCCAGTCGCAATATTGTCCCATATCCGTTTCGAAACTTGATCGTATAATTCTGGCTGCATTGACATATTGCGATCGATCGATCGAGCTGAGAATGTTCGATAAGAATCGATAAGTTTCGTTAGAACCGGGAAGATCGGTCAAAATTGAGAAGATCAGCATGAATCAAGAAGATCGGCAAGAATAAAAAAATCAGTCAGAAGCGAGATCGGTCATAATCGAAAAGATCGGTAAGAATCGAAACGATAGGTAAGAATAAAAAAAGATTGGAAAAGAATAAAAAAGATCGGTCGAAATCAAGACGATCTGCAAGAAGAACACAGATCGAAAAAGAATTTAAAAAATCGGTAAAAATGTAGAAGATCGACAAGAATCGAGACGATCGGTAAGGGCTGGGAAGATCGGTAAGAATCGTAAAGAGCGGTAGAAATCGCGACGATCAGGATCGATCGAGAAGATCGGTAAGAATTAAAAAGATTGGCAATCCTGAAAAAGATCGGTAAAAATCGAGAAGATCGGCAAGAATCGTGGCGATCAGTAACGATCGAGAAGATCGGTAAGAATCGAAAAGATCGGTAGAAATCGCGAAGATCAGTAACGATCGAGATGATCGGTAGAAATCGAAAAAATCGGTAAGAATAAATAAAATCAGTGAGAATCAAAAAGATCGGTAAGGATCGAGAAGATCGTTAAAAATCGAGAAGATCGGTAAGGATTGAGTTTAGTGTAAATTTTAGTCAACGAGAAGAAGAGGAAGGCTTGCCGGATGCCAGAGAGTAAGAGCGAGAGAGAGCGAGAGCGCGAGTTACTAAACGCCCCCCCCCCCCCGGGGGGGGGGGGGGGGTATGTTTCAAAACGCGAATAGTTCGTACATAGCTCGAAGTTCGTAACTGCGCCATTATCATAAGCACGAGCGCGACGACGAGGATGACAACGAGAAAGAAAATTGCAGAGCGACGAGGAATCGCAGTAGTCACGCCTTGCAACGATGACGAGCATTTCAGGTTTCTCTTTTTCTTTTTTTTTTCATTTTTTGTCGCGTTCTTTTCTTTCATTCCAGTCTCATAATTCTCTCTCTCTCTCTCTCTCCTCTCTTCTGCCCCTGCCTCCATCACCTGTGCCGCGTAGAATTTCAAGCCGCGTCGTTTCTCACGACGAAGCCGCGAAATAAATCTAGAATGTATTCGCTTCCTGATTTGTGGTGGAATTCGCGCGTAATACGAGCGAGTAACGGGGCCGCGTCTTTGTCCGAAGGATACGCGAAAAAAATGTGCAACGGCGAGAGAGATAGAGAGAAAAGGAATTTTGCATGAATAAATGAATCTTCGAAAAAAAAGTAAATGACCATCAGTCGATGACCTTGAGACTGTCTCAAGGTCAACGTCGCAGGACATTGCGCAGGATCTCGATGAGAAAGAAAGAGACGCGAGACCTTGCAACGTCACCTCGTGGCTATTGGACGAGGAACGTGTGCAGTTAGTGTCGAGGGTCTTTGACATCCTCCCCGAGGCCTGCACACCTCCAAGGCAGCTCGGAATAAAATGCCCACGGAAAGGGACCAAAAAAGGCCAAAAGGAATAAGCGGACGGTTGATTATCCTGCGATATGCGACGAGAACTCCTTCCTTTCTCGATTTGATGACAAAAAAAAGATGTTTCGCATTCACTTTTAGTCTTGAGAGTTTCGCCAAACTCGAGAAAAAATGTCCCCCTACCAATTTGTTTTTTTTTTGGTCATTTGGGAAGGGAAGCGGGGCAGGGGATTCTGAAAAGATCGTTGTTACCGGTCAGGCTGATATAGCGGTGGAATTTGAGAAGCCGTCGGGCCCAGGGTGGGCCAATCTTGAGATAAAGGAGAGAGAGGGAGAGAGCACTTTGTGCCCGGTCGGTAAATAAGGCCCCAAATAAACTTACGGAACGCTGGCCTGGGCGAGATTGCGGTTTTGATGGCCTGTAACTTCTTTGGAAAGTTACAGGACGCCATGAGTCCCCCCGCTCTCGATGTGCGGTCTTCCATAAAACGATGAAAATATTGGGCCCCTTAAGAAGAAAAAAAAATGGTAAAAGGGATATTCCGAGCCCCGTTCCATTATGTGCGAAATTGGGTGCCATTTTGGGCGATTTTATTTCGTGCCAGGTAATCGATGATGACATCGTTGATGACATCGTTGATGACATCGTTGATGACAATTTTTCTTCCGGCTACATTGTTCCCTCGGAAAGGCTTCCCGTTGAGGCGAGACTGATGAGGAAGTGGCGTGGAAATAATTCTCTTGATCCTCGGTCACCAATCATCGCGAACATATTTTGCTCGATGACTTTTTGCCGGGTGGATAAAATCGCTGATGAACGTGGCGCATTGCCAAGCTCGCCTGTACGATAAGCCGATGGATAATTTCCTAGTCACGTGTGAAAGTACCTTAGGAATTTATCGCCCGGGGAGCCGGTGACCTTTGCCGCTGGCTGTCTCGCCTCATTGCAAGCAAACGAGAGGAAGAGAGAGATAGAGAGAGAGAGAACTCTCTCGCCTACTCTCCTACTCCCACTTGCCCCCCGTGAGTGCCGATTCTTTTGCTCCTGAAACCTGGTGGCTTCCTTTCGCAGATGGCGCCGAAGCGTGTCGCGCGTCTGATTTACGAGTACGGGCCAGATAAGATCTCGCTATTGGGCACTCTCGCCCAAGGGAAGAAGAAATGTTCTGCTTAGATCGACTTACCATCAGTCGATAACACGTTGATGATGTTGGTCCTTCGTGCTGGCTGTAGACTGTATGATGTTCATTCTTGATGCTGCTTGGAGACTCATGGAGTTGCTTTTCTTTGATGCAGGATGACGAACCGCCGGAAATCACTTACTGCGTGGTGGAGCACACAGGTACCCTGACCCTCCAAGCGATGACGCCAACACTGCCGATGCCAGCCGAGGAAGAGCTCAACAAGATGTTCCTCGAGTTGGTCGACGAACTTGATCTAACACAAGCCAACAGGCAGGCCGTTCTAGCTCTACCGGCCAACAAGAAGTGGCAGATATACTGCTCGAGGAAGGGCAATGACACCCTGGACAATGGAGGCCTCAGGACGACTGATCTGAGCGGCGATCCGGAAGACTACATCAACAGGGTCCGCACCATCGCCAGCGTTAGTTATCTGTCCTTCATTGCTAAATACGTATTGGGATGTTGCAAAAGTTCTCGGTTTTTTCCTGCAAATTGATGCTTCATTCAAAACAGTCATTGCTGATGCTTTCAAACATTTCGAAATTGTTGTGTGATCAACTCCTAATGATTCTGCAAGCTCAGCTGGTGTCTGACATGAGTCTTCAGGAAGTAATGTCTTCATTCAACACATCAAACTCATTATTTTTGAAGCGTCCAAACCAATCTCTGCATGATGTTTCCGACAATGCATGGTCGCCGTAAGTCTGAACAAGCATTCTGTGTACTTCAGCTGCAAAAAGTCGTTTACACTTCGGCGGAATGACGTACACTGAATTTCAAGCTTGCTTACAGTACTTCTTTATAGATGCGTTACCATCTTAAACTGCACGCAGTTCTGGTAACGCCATCTGTTGGGAAACAGCAAGAACTTATTGAACGTCTTAATATTTCTCGGCAAATCCATCACTATAATTTCCAATATCATAGACTCCGTTGTCCGAGGACGGTGAAGACCTGACGAGCCATATGCGCCAGGTGGAAGCGCTGAAGACAGCATTGAGGACGCAGCCGCACAGCTTCGTTCTGAGGTTCATCGAACTTGATGGCCTGAACGCCCTGCTGCAGGTCCTCGGGACCATCGACGTCGATGCCGCCAACAGCAATCTCCACACAAGCGTCATCGGATGCCTCAAGGCTTTGATGAACAATTCGGTGAGTATGGAGCCTCCGAAAGTCGTCGATGGCATTGGTGGATAGTGGAGCAGTTGATGGCAAACATTCCGTCTACTTGCAGAATGGCAGAGCTCACGTGCTTGCTCATCCAACCGCCATAAACACGATAGCCCAGTCGCTGGCGACCGAGAACATCAAAGCCAAGATATCGGTGCTGGAGATTCTCGGGGCCGTTTGCCTCGTGCCCGGTGGACATCGGAAGGTTCTCGAAGCGATGCTACACTTCCAGCAGTATCATTCCGAGAGGACCCGATTCCAGAGTATCATCAATGATCTTGACAAGAACTTTGGAATCTACAGGGACAATTTGTCACTGAAGACGGCCATAATGTCGTTCATCAATGCTGTACTTAACTACGGTCCGGGCCAGGTAACACTGGAGTTTCGGCTTCATCTGAGATACGAACTTTTGATGCTCGGTATCCAGCCGATCATCGAGAAGCTGAGGAAATACGAGAACGAGACCCTCGACAGGCATTTGGACTTCTTCGAGATGGTTAGGAACGAAGACGAGAAGGAATTGGCGAGGAAATTCGAGAAGGAACACGTAGACACGAAAAGTGCCACGGCCATGTTTGATCTTCTTAGAAGGAAGCTCAGCCACACCGCAGCCTATCCTCATCTGTTGAGCCTGCTCGAGCACTGTCTCCTCCTGCCACGTAAGTATCAATTGGTCGTTATCATCGTCACGGATTGTTGGGCTGGAAGCCGCTTCCAACATTTCTCTATTCTTGATCTCTCTCCCCTCAGTTGACTACGGTGCGCAGCCCCAGCATTGGCTGCTGTTCGATCGGATTGCCCAGCAGATTGTGCTTCAGGCCGAGAGCAGCGGATCACCGCGGAATCCCGATGTTGCGCCGATCGAAATAAACGTCAAGGAGATCGTTCACCTGCTGGCGAAAGAGGAGGAACTCGTGGCAGCTCGGAAGAAGGCGGAGGAGCTCGAACGGGAGAATTCGGACATGTCGTCAAGGCTGGCGAAGAAAGAGCAAGAGTTGGATCTGCGAAACCAGGAGAAGGAAGACATCGAGGCGAGCCTGGCGAGGATCAAGGAACGCCTGGAGAAGGAAACATCGATGCACATCGAGACGAAGCAGCGAATATCCGAGCTTCAGGACAACATGGAGACCCTGTCGCGCCAGGTGAACAACGAGAAGTCCGAGAGAAAACGCCTCGAGCAGCTGGTAGCATCGGGAAGTTTGCCCGACGATGCTAAAGCAACTATCAAAATGGTCGATGACGAGGTACCGGAGAAAGTCGCCGCTAAACCGACACCGCCACCTCCACCGCCTCCACCTCTCGCTCCACCACCTCCACCATGCCTGATGCCCGCTGCACCTCCACCCATGAAGCTCGAGATCATCAAGAACGTTCCCCAGCCTGGCAATCCTTTGAAGTCCTTCAACTGGTCCAAGATACCCGAGCAAAAGCTGCAGGGTACCATTTGGTCGGAGCTCGACGACACGAAACTCTACAACGTCATGGATCTCGAGTCGATCGACAAGATATTTTGCGCTTATCAGAAGAACGGCGTTTCGACCGAGGGCTCGATCGAGGATCTTCGGAAGTTGGGCAAAAACAAGAGCAGCATGTCCGTCATTGATTCCAGAAGAGCCCAAAATTGCACCATCCTACTGTCCAAGCTGAAGATGTCCGATCACGACATAACCCGGACTATACTGTCGATGGATCAACAGAACATCCTCCACATCGACATGGTCGAACAGCTACTCAAGTACATCCCATCGTCCGAGGAGTCGGCCCTCCTCGACATGAATCAGAAGGAACTGCAGAGCCGGGCTGACTGTTTCCTCTATCAGATATCCAAGTAGGTAGCGGCTCTCCAGAGGGTGCTTGGAAAAACAGTCCAATCTTCAACAATTCCCAAAAACCTTTTCAACTTTCAGAGTACCCCATTACGAGCAACGCTTGAGATCGCTCCATTACAAGAAAAAATTTGCCGCAAGTATATCCGAACTGACGCCGCGTATGCGGGCCGTACTTGAGGCAAGTCGTCAAGTGGCGCGATCCCGCAAGCTCCGCAAATTGCTCGAGCTCGTTTTGGCCCTTGGCAATTACGTGAATCGTGGCAATGCGCGTGGAAACGCCGGTGGCTTCCGTCTGGCCTCGTTAAATCGTTTGGTGGACACCAAGTCTTCTTGCTCCAAGGGCACGACCCTGCTGCATTATCTCGTGCAGATGTTGGAGTCGCGTTTCCGCGAGGTTCTCGAGATCGAGGAGGACATGCCGCACGTCAGGACCGCGGCGAGAGTCAGCATGGCGGATCTTCAGAAGGAAGTGGCCAACTTGAAGAACGGCTTGCAGGACGTCCAACGTGAAATCGGTAAGTGATTGGCAATCGAGGTGAATGTCCAGTTGGATTAAAATGGACTGGATGTTGAGTCTGGCAAGTGGTGGTCGACGCTTACAGCTTGGAAGTTCGGGCTGTCGCGTCAGCTGAAAATTCCGATTGTCATCAAAAATTGGATCTAGGACCTAGGATCAACCCGGTCACCCTAGTCGGAAGTTTCGATGCTTTTCGTGCCTTTTCCATCAAGAATACCACCCGGAATGTTGCACTTTCTTTCAGAATTCCATCGGGGCCAGTCGCAGGTGCTCCAGGGCGACATGTTCATCCCGGCTATGAGGGATTTCCAGGCCCAGGCCACTTGTCGGTTGGCCGAGGCTGAGGATCTCTTCCAGGACATGAAAACGCGCTTCGACCGGGCGGTTCGTCTTTTCGGCGAGGACTCCGCGGGCGTTCAGCCTGACGAGTTTTTCGGCATATTCGAGAATTTCCTCCAGGCGCTCGCCGAGGCCAGGCAGGACGTGGAGAATATGAGGCGAAAGGTCGAGGAGGAAGAACGGAGAGCCAAGCAAGAGCAGGAAGTAAGTGCCTCCATTAACTGCTGCTTCTATTCCACCCAAACAGGTGCCACCCACATCCCCAGTGACCCTTCAAGATCGCCCAGTGACCCTTCGAGATTGGCCAGTAACCCCTCAAGGTTGCCCAGTTACCCTTCGAGATTGCCCAGTAACCCTTGAAGATTGCCCAGTGACCCTTCAAGGTTGCCCAGTGACCCTTTTAGATTGCCGAGTAACCCCTTAATGTTGCCCAGTCACCCTTCGAGATTGCCCAGTAACCCTTCGAGGTTGCCCAGTGACCCTTCAAGGTTGCCCAGTGACCCTTTAAGATTGCCCAGTAATCCTTCGAGATTGCCCAGCGACCCTTCAAGGTTGCCCAGTGACCTATTAAGGTTACCCAGTGACCCTTTAAGATTGCCCAGTCACCCTTCGAGATTGCCCAGTAACCCTTCAAGATTGCCCAGTGACCCTTCAAGGTTGCCCAGTGACCTATTAAGATTGCCCAGTGACCCTTTAAGATTGCCCAGTAACCCTTTGAGATTGCCCAGTAACCCTTCAAGATTGCCCAGTCACCCTTCGAGATTGCCCAGTAACCCCGTTGTTGATACGTAAAAATGACTTCCCCTTTCCAGCTGAGAAAGCGAACAATGGAGAGGAAGAACTCCCGCGAGGGTATCCTCAACAGTATTACCCTCAATAAGAAAAACGAGGCAAACAGCAACGGCCAAGGTGACAACAAGGGCGAATTCGACGATCTTATCTCGGCCCTACGTACCGGCGATGTTTTCGGCGAAGACATCGCCAAGTTCAAAAGGTCGAAGCGTCGTCCGGTGACACCCAGCGGCCAGGAGACCCGACGGCACAGTGCCCACAGGGAGGAATCCCGAGAAAGACACTAAACCTCATTCCAATCAATTCACACGGTCATCTGATCCTAAAGATCCTCATTCCTATTTTTCACTTCTTATCGTTTGTTTCTTTTTTGCTGAAACAGATAGCTCCTCCTCTCGCTCTCTCTCTTTCTCTCTCTGGAGATCATGGAGTCCTGGAGAACGAGCAAGAGATGAAGGCCATTTCAAAACCCAAACAAACCCGAATAGTCCAACTTTTTGACGTTAACATTTTTTTTTCACAACGAATGCATGTAAGGGCACAAAAGAAAAAGCAAGAAATATTTACGATGAACGATGGAATTGGGGTGGGAAGAAATCAAGTCCTCAGCAAATACGCCATATGTGTACAAGATCATCGAGGAGGACAAGGAGTGAGAAATAAAATATGGAGGAAGGGAGAGAGAAGGGCGATTGAAATCCGCAACCCTGACAGGATGGAATAATGTGAATTTTACCTTGTACATAGAATCATGATGGCCACTTTTTTTTAATTCGTCATCAGCTGGTCACAAGTCATAATTAATTATTAAGAATCATCAAAAGATTGTACCTTTTGTGGCGATCGGACGATACGCGGTTTGCTTATCACCCAGAATCAAAAAAACTATCGGACGAAAGAGACAGTTTATCGAGACATCGTAATTGTTGGAAACGAGAGGGAGAGAGGAGAGGAATTATGAAATTATGGAAAGGGATCAAACAAATAAGGCCTATGAGTAGCTTCGATATATAAAAAAAATAGAGCTAGCTCGCTGATTAGCTAAAGTCTGATTTTTCAAATGTTTGATTTTTTTCTTTAATTGGAAGACAAGAATTGGAAGAAGGGCACAAGCGCTGCAATCGTAGGGGAGGAAGATTTACAACGATATTCGTACACCCTACATTATCGCGATTATTATGCGACTCGTTTGATAATAAAGACATGAAAAAGGGCAACAACAACAAAAAAATCGAAGAAAATTTAGGTGACATTATAGGGTCGGTGTGTAGGTGTCGATGTTTTGTAATCATTTTGTATTTTTGTAAATATCCCAAGTGTCGATGTCACCCACCCAAACAATATCCCGCGGAAATCGAGACAAGAAGAAATCACTGAGAATAATTCAATGTCGAATTTAATATATTGCTATATTATTAGAAGTATCTTGTGTAATAATATATGAAGAAATATATACCGATTAATACAGATATATGATATGAAAAAGTAGCATCGAGTTTCATTTTTTCCTCGCCTTTTTCATTTTTTCTCATTTTTATTCCATTTTTTCATCGCCGTTCTGTTTTTTGACACCATTACCGACCGTCAGTAACTTATCCAAAGGAGCTCGATCTTACCGGCCGACGAATCGCATTACTGCGGAGAGAGCCTCGTTACCGAGTATCGCAAACGTGTGATCGATCATCGACAACTTTTCCGCCGAGTCTCACTACCCTTATCGGCTGATGGTCAAAGAAAGATCGGTCTTACCCACCGTCGGTAACTTATCCTCCGAGATTCCGCTACTCGCGTGCAAAAATTTCGCTCGCACTGCAAAACGGCTGTGAATAAGAATGAGGGCGTCGGGCGTGCAGCTTTTTTTCAGAAACTTTATTTTTTTGCTTTACGTACACTAGTCGACTACTATGCATGCGGTTTAGTAAAATTGGCAAGATCGGGAGGAAAAAAAAGATAATCCTCACGATAGTGCCAATTTTCCAATTTTTCAATTGTATTTTCCAGTATGTGTTTTTTTTTAATTTTTTAATGTTTTTTTATGAGTGTCGTGTGTGCTCGTTGTGTATGAGTGGCATTCGCATTAACATTTTCATTTTCACTCTCCTATTTCGTCGTAGTTCTTCTCATTTGTAAAATGTATTCTGCAGAACATGTGGTTACGCATTTTTTTCTTGCCTTTCATTCTGATAATTCAATGCAATCATTTTAAATTATATCGCGTTATACATTACGTGTTTATTAGTTATAGAATTGATTTTCCACATCAAAACTTATTCGCGTCACGATCGAATCTTTGCAAAGACTTTTTCTCCATTTTTTATTTCATCTTCTCCCTTTTTTCCATTCTTCCACACCTCCTTCGCAAATAATTTTTGACTATCCACTAAACTAAATTTTTCTTTTTTTTACACCGGGAAATTTCGAAATTCCTTATATCTGAAACAGTGCTGTCTTTAATCGATTTTTTTCTCCGTCTTTCTATTCCTTTCCATTCATATCACTTTAATGTACAAAGTCATTGCTTCGACTCGAAACAAAAAATGACGATTTTCTTTTCTGTCGACGCATCGAGACCACATATATTCATATTTGTATCTATATTTATTCATTTATTTATATATATATATATTCTTGTTTGTTGTTGTTTTCGTTTATTTATAATATTTATATACAGTGGACGATTGAAAGTCGATGATGCAAAAAAATTCATTCTCGTTTCTCTTTCCGGCTTGTTTTTTTTTTTTTTAATTTTTTTGCCGATAGATGACGATCGTCGACCACCCCGCCCTCGTTTTTTTTTCTTCTCGCTTCTCGTCCTCGTGGTAAATCAATCGTTTGTTTATTTTTCCCTTAATTCATCTAGAAACTTATATCGATATATTGCACATGTGACAACAGTTACCGTCTTTCCATTCGTATTTTTCGATTCCTCCGCCTCGTTTTTTTTTATTAAGTACTTGGGTATAGGAATAATTGTTCGTGTTTGTTTTTTTTTGTTTCAAAAATCTCTATCGTCTCCTGACACCTTCGGTGGCGCTTCGCTAACTTTTAGGTACCCTCAAAAGTCTTCGATGTTTCTGTCGTAGTTTTTGTTTTCTCGTTTGTTATTTTTCACTTTAAATTCGTTGCTGTTTTTCTTCGTTGAAAAATCTTACGGCTTTGCTCCGTAAATATCCTGTCTCTTCGTTCGATTTATTCTCTCGTCCCATTTTTTTTCGTTTATTTAGCAATTAGGCTTCGATTTTTTTGCAATTAGGCTTTTCTCTCCACTCTTGTCCTGATCGTTAACTCTATCGTACGTTGACAATAATAATCGTAATGATTTTAATCATCTTTGCCACGTATCCAAGAGGCGAAAGGTACTTTTTCGGTTCCATGCATTTGTCTCGAAAATCTTTCGTTCGTTGCTTTCGAGAAAAATACTCGTTGAAAATTCGATGATTTTTTTTTCAGTGTGACTCACGTGTTCGGAAGAAAATATGAAACGGCTGCGTCAAGATGATTATCGCTTAAACGGAACATTTTTATATTTCTCTCCCTCCCTCTCTCTTTCATATTTTTGTCTAGGCCATCGTGAGTTTCGTTGATTATCAAATTTCTATCATTCTTCGCGTTTCTCTCAGCTCGTCGTAATCATCGCAGTTACTTGGGACGAATCCAAACTTTCCGACACGCATCGTCGACGAGACATCAAGAAAAAGGACGAAAAATGAAGAAATAAACATGTATCGTTCCCACGAATTTATCGTTGATACCGAAGATCTTACTCGCAGAAGGTAACGTATCAATCGCCGGTAACGTGACGACGATCGGTAACTTATCGATCGATGTCAACGTCACGAAGAACGGCAATTTATCGATCGACGTCGACGTCACAAAGATCGGTAACGTCTCGATCAATGACAACGTCACGAAGATCGGCAACTTATCGATAAACGAGAACGTCACGAAGATCGAGAACTTATCGATCAACGAAAATATCATGACGATCGGTAACTTATCGATTGATGTGAACGTCACAAAGATCAGCAACTTATCGATCGACATCAACGTCACGAAGATCGGTAACGTCTTGATCAATGACGATCGGTAATTTATCGATTGATGTCTACGTCCCAAAGATTGGTACCTTGTCGGTCGACGTCAACGTCACGGAGATCTGTAACGTTTCGATCAACGACAACGTCACGAAGATCGGTAATTTATCGATCAAGGAGAACGTCGCGAAGATCGATAACGTCTTGATGAACGACAACGTCACGAAGATCGGTAACTTATCGAACAACGAGAACGTCACGAAGATCGGTAACTTATCGATCGACGTCAACGTCACAAAGATCGGTAAATTCTCTATCAACGAAGATGTCGCAAAGATTGGTAACTTATCGATCAATGTCAACGTCACGAAGATCAGCAACTTATCGATCGACATCAACGTCACGAAGATCGATAACGTCTTGATCAATGACAACGTCACGAAGATCGATAACTTATCGATCAACGAGAACGTCATGACGATCGGTAATTTATCGATTGATGTCTACGTCCCAAAGATTGGTAACTTGTCTGTCGACGTCAACATCACGGAGATCTGTAACGTCTCGATCAATGACAACGTCACGAAGATCGGTAATTTATCGTTCAAGGAGAACGTCGCGAAGATCGATAACGTCTTGATGAACGACAACGTCACGAAGATCGGTAACTTATCGAACAACGAGAACGTCACGAAGATCGGTAACTTATCGATCGACTTCAACGTCCCGAAGATTGATAACTTATCGATCGACGTCACCCTCCCAACGATCGGTAACTTATCGATCGACGTCAACGTCACAAAGATCGGTAAATTCTCTATCAACGAAGACGTCGCAAAGATCGGTAACTTGTCGATCAATGTCAACGTCACAAAGATCACCAACTTATCGATCGACGTCAACATCACGAAGATCGGTAACGTCTCGATCAATGACAACGTTACGAAGATCGGTAACTTATCGATCAACGAGAACGTCACAACGATCGGTAACTTATCGATCGATGTCTACGTCACAAAGATTGGTAACTTGCCGATCAACGTCAACGTTCCGAAGATCGGTAACTTATCGACCGACGTCAACGTCCCAAAGATCGGTAACTTGTCGATCGACGTCAGAGGGTCCCGCAAGATCGTTCGAACCCGGTAACGAGTCAGTTCCGACCGCTATCCAATTAATCATCGATTGGTGTCAATCGCCTTTGATTATCGAATTATTTTCAATTTCCCCTGGTTGCCCCCTCGCTTGCACCATCCAGCCGGATTATATCGCGAATTCGACTGACTCTCTCGTGCTGAAATATCAGTGAATTGCGGTAATGCGGATTAAACGGTGGCGTGTAGAGTACTCGTCTGCGGTCCCGCCGTCGGATATGACGTACTTCCGGTCGAGCCTGCTGGCTGGAGGCTCAACTGCAACTGATGCTGCTGTGCTTTCGCCCTTAGGCAGGCGATACTCTCGTTTCTCAGCTGTTCCGTGTCCTGCACCACACCTGATGAAAAAACGCACATCACAATGTTAATTAATTAATTAATTGATTGATCAATCCATCGATTGATCAATGATTAATAATTGATAAATTCAATGTTTAATTAAGTAATTAATTCACTAATTAATAAAAGGATTATCAATCGTGATTTAAAAAACGGCGATTCCTTTGTAACACTAATTATAAACAGTACTAAATAAAGAAGAAGAAGAATAAGAAGAAGAGAAAGTGAAATAGTACGAGTTTGCCAGGCACGATTGCAACGATCGAAGCGCCCGTAATTGCAACAATTCGATTGCTAGAAAACAATCAGATACTTCAATTGAGACCAGCGATAAGCCGGAAAATTCCCGATCGAATTTTCCTCGCACAAAGGATCCCGCTCTGTAAACGCGGCTTTTATTATCGAGGGCGAGAGAGAGAGGGAGAGAAACTTTTTAACCAAAGTTCCGAGGGAAGGCGAGAAACGTGGCTATATGCATATCGGGGTGGAAATAAAAGCGGCAAATTTGCGAATTGTCTAAAAGAACCAAATAGCCATGCTGCTGGTTTCAAGCTTTCTATATATATATATATATATATATATATATATATATATATATATATATATATATATATATATATATATATATCTAGATACCCTCCTATATATATACGCATAGTATTAATTTATAATCATTCTACGAAGACATAAAAATTGAGGAGTAACATTAAATATAAAAAATGATAATAACAAATTATCAGATATATGTTGTTATTTGTTATTAATATAATATAATAAATAACATGCCTATATATATATATATATATATATATGGACAAATGCACCGTTAAAGAGAAAATTGTCATGTCTTATTGAAATTTCGATACAATTCGATTTCCGGAAGAGCCAAACATCCGCACACAATTGTTCGAAAAGATAAGTGACATCGAAACGAGAACTACACGCCGCGTTGCCATTTTTTTCGCAATTTTTTTTCCGGCTGAATGACAAATACGAAACGCGCCAGGATTGATTTTTATTACTTCTTGCGGTCTAGGGAATTTTGGTCTGGGAAATTCTGGCCCGCGATACATCTGTCCTAGAGAGTTCTGATCCGCGGAACTTCCGGTCTGAGGAGTTCTGATTCGCGGAACTTTTATTCTATCAGGAGTTTTGGAGCTCTTTCTGACAGAAAGGCGAAAAAAATTAAATTACGGTTATAAAAAAATTTCCAAAATGCCAGAATGTATTTTTTGTCTAGAATGTCGGGTCGAACTACCCTTCAGGAAGGGGTGGGGCGAGAGGGAGAGAGAGAGAGAGAGAGAGAGAGAGAGAGAGAGAGAGAGAGAGAGAGAGAGAGAGAGAGAGAGAGAGAGAGAGAGAGAGAGAGAGATACTTGCCCGCCGAGGACGAAGGGCCCATACCGTCCTGGCTCTCCTGGCCGCTCTCGGAGCTCGTCGGGCCCCCGCCCTGATGATGATTGTGATGGGGACTGCCGGAACTTCCGGCCTGATCGTTGCCGCTGTCCTCGCCCCCCGACTTCAAGTGTTCCGCCGCCTCGATTGACTTCCGATGCATCCCTACGGGCCCACAGGCAATCAGTTCTTGATTAGTTTCGTAATCTTGGCTAAAGCTGCTTGTCTTAGACGATTGCGCTGATAGAGACGGACAGAAAAAGATTTGCGAGTTTCTCGTAAGCAAACTTGTTGTCGTCGACATAAAAAATAAAACAAAAATAACAATAACAATAATAACAGCAAATATATATAAATAGATAACAGCAATAAATAAAATTACGAATAAATTAATGTGAATTAACGATTAAAAAGGGTTTGAAAAAATAGAACAAACTTAAATGAGCAAATTTGAGGCATGAGTTAATTGAAAAAAAAGTCGAAATGTTTAATTTTCGCATTTGACCTTTCCAAACCGGATATCGTGGCAAATTCGCCTTTGAACCTGATACTTTCTTCCTTCCTTGTGCACGATATTTTTTTTTATCGACAATTTATTGTTCCTCGTTCGTTAGGGTTTATTTTCGGATTTTGAGAGGATCGGCACACTTACCGAGCAACCACGGCGCTACCGACTCGTTTTCCTTGGCGCTCTTGAGTATTGTTTCCGGCAGGGGAAGCGAATGCCGTACCATCGCACCGTACAGGCCGTACTCCGCCATTATGGTACTTCTGCCCCAACATTTTTCCGTCTTGCGCCATTTTGCTCTTCGATTCTGAAACCATACCTGAAAAGCAAATAATAATAATAACGATTACAACAATAACAAACACAACAAAAATGACAATAACGATAATAATAGTTTAATGATAATAACAATCTTGAGAATGTAATAAGCTAATTATAATTATAATAATTTATTATGAACGATGATAGAAATAATAATATTATAAAATTGCCAATAAATATTCTAAAAATAAGAAATAAAAAATAAAAAAACAAACGTAATAATCAAGTAAGAATAATTGTTAATAATGTCCACAATAAATAAAACAATCATGTAATAATAATGATCTAGTCATTATAATTTTCGTGATAATGAATGACAATAATAATAACAAGAATAATGCCAATTATTATTATTGTAATTAGTAAGACAGAAATTTAATAATAATATATTTAGGGATCGCGTTAAAAAAATAAATAAAAATTCGACAATTTTTCTATGCAATGATAGTTTTATAATAATAACAATCTTGAGAATGTAATAACCTAATTATAATTATAATAATTTATTATGAACGATGATAGAAATAATAATATTATAATATTGCCGATAAATATTCTAAAAATAAGAAATAAAAAATAAAAAAACAAACATAATAATCAAGTAAGAATAATTGTTAATAATGTCCACAATAAATAAAACAATCATATAATAATAATGATCTAGTCAGTATAATTTTCGTGATAATGAATAACAATAATAATAACAAGAATAATGCCAATTATTATTATTGTAATTAGTAAGAAATTTAATAATAATATATTTAGGCGTCGCGTTAAAAAAATAAATAAAAATTCGACAATTTTTCTGAGCAATGACGAAAATACATAGGGTGTCCTGTTATGAATGGATAATACTGCAGATGTCGATAGGTTAGATCATCTCCTACTATGTGCTGAAATTTCAGTTTCGTAAAAGTTTTCGAGATTAAAATCATCTGCTTTTGGTTTTTCGCATGCCATTTCTACAAAAGATATCTTTTTTGGACTCGATTTTTTTTAAATACTATTGGTCATTTGTTTTATCTAGAAGAGTCTTCTTTTTAACTTTAAATGCTAAGGAAACTTTATGAAAAAAAATCTTATGCAGAATTTTCATACAAACCAATTCGAATATCTGACTTTGGTGGACTGCGGTGTAAAAAAAATGTACTACGCATATCGTACCAATTACTTGAAAAAGGTGTTTTGTTATTGTTATTAAAAAAGGCAGTAACCTTTTTTTAATCTTTCATTGCCATTTTCTTCCTTGTTATTTCCACATCCGTGGTTTTCTTTGAAAGACGCGGCGGAAAAATACACTATCGGCTTTATCCAATTAATAATAGGCGCATTAACTGGTGGTGATCCTTTTCTTGCACTCATGCTCCATCTCTGTCTCGCGCTTCTAATTTCGCTAACTGGCACGCTCGTTGCCCGAAAATTCGCGTCGTCGCTCGCCATGGGGGGTCTCTGATGGTTTCCCGTCCTATTTTTCATGCTCCACGCCGCAAAAGATACTTGTTAACGTTCCCGAAAGACTCGACCACCCTCGGTGCGGTCGCGTGCCTATCGTTGTAACTTTTTTGTCGCTCTCTCCCTATATACCTCTCTCTCTCTCTCTCTCTTTAAAAAAATTGTTTTCTTACAAGAAACAAATATATACTTCGAAAATATTTTATAATATGGTCAAATATTTAGCAATAATAGTAATAATTTGTTTATAATGAGAATGAAAATAAGAATAATGATGTAATAACAATAATTTTGGTGCAGCCATTTGTGAAAAAGGAGCCGAAAAAATAAAAATAATATTGTGAAGCGTCCGAAAAATTAATTTATTAATTGTTTGGGCTGTTCAGTAAAACTAATTAATTTTTCCGGGTATTTAGTAAATTTCGTTAAAATCAATTAATTTTTCGGGCTATGCATTAAAATTGATCAATTTCCTATTACATCTACTTATTAAATGTTCTTGATTCATTATTTTTTCGGGCTATCTCGTAAAATTGACTAATTTTTTAGGCTTCTCATTAAATTTCATTAAAATCAATTTATTTTTTGGGCGACTCAGTAAAATACCCTTTTTTCATTGTTCAAGCTGTTAAAAAAAGTAATTGATTTTTCCAGCTATTTATTAAATTTCATAGAAATCAATTCATTTTTCGGGTTGTACAGTAAAATTTATCTACTTTTTCACCTACTTATATGTTAGTAATTTATTATTTCTTCGGGCCATTTGGTGAAATTAATTATTTTTGTCAGTTTTTTATTGAATTTCATTAAAATCGATTTAAATTTCGGGTTCCTCCGTAAAATTAATTATACTTTCAGTCGCTTATTAATCTTTATTAAAATCGACAAAAGTTCTGCTACTTATTAAATTTAATTAATTCATTATTTCTCTCTTAATTTTCCGCAAAATTAATTACTTTTTTCAGCTCCTTGTTAAATTTCATTAAAATCAATTCATTGTTCCGGCTACTCAGTCGGTAAAATGAATTTCTTTTTCAGCCACTTATTAATCTTCATTAAAGTCAATCAACTTTTCGGGCTATTCAGTAAGATTAATTGATTTTGTCTGCTACTTATTAAATTTAATCAATGAATTATTTTTCTCTTAATGTTCCGTAAAATCAATGAATTGTTTCAGCTCCTTATTAAAATCATTAAAATGAATTAATTTTTCGGGCTACTCGGTAAAATTAATTCTTTTTCTGTCACTCATTGATCTCCATCAAAATCAATACATTCTTCGTGATATTCGGTAAAATTCATAAACTTTTTCGGCTATTTATGAAATTTCACTGAAATCGACAAATTCTTCGAGCCCATTTAAGGGGTTACCCCCACTTGCGATTTTGAAAAAATCGATTTTTTTTATTGCATTTTTTTGAAGTATAAGTATCCGGGCCCATACTTCTGTATGGGCCCGGAATAGATGACTCTATGTAAGTTTACAAAAAAAAATATTTTCTTCGTGTAAACTGAAATTGAAACTTTAAACGCGTTTTTCTCAAAATGGCATTTCTGAAGTCGGTGACCAAGATTACTCGAACACTAATGAACCGATCTTCTTGAAATTTTGCAGGCTTATTTAATACATAAAAATGTAGTCTTTAATCGTTCGATTTTTTTTTCGAAAAAATGGCCGTTTTATAGCCAAAAAACGACCGTTTTTTTTCGTTAAAATCAAACCATTAACTTTGACTGTCCGCCATTTTGTGAAATATGAATATTTTTTAAAATCCTTCGATTAAAGACTAGTTTATACTTATATTTGACTAAATCCATGCGCATTTTTTTTTTCAGATGATCCACTTCGCCGCAATGTTGGTCACCGCAAACCGTGTATATAAAAACATTATTTCATTGACGGCCATTTGCCACTAAACAATGTAATATTTTTCAATAAAAAAATTACTGAAAGTAGTTCAAGATGTGTTCTTTAAGATGGTATATTGATTGATTAAAAAAGTTTTGTAGTTTTCTTTAAAAACATTCATGAAAAAGGCCTTTTTTGTGCTACAAGTGGGGGTAACGCCTTAAGTGGGGTGATTAACAAATTTTACTGAAAGTTAACAATTCGTTGTAAGAATTGTATTATAACAATTTTCGACGCAACAGCAAAGATGAAAGGACCTTCATTTTTTTTGCAGTTTCTTTTTATTCGATCGCGTCGAGCGCGGTCCGGTGCAGCGTGGAAACGCGCGCGACATTGTCGAGAGGGTGGCTTGCAAACGAGGGGACAGTTTTAGTTGGACGCAGTTCCGTTTCGGACTCGATGAGATTCCCCAGGCGGGGGGGCCCGGGGCGTGTACCAATTTGCAGCAACAATGCCAAAGTCAACGGCAGAATTTGCAACGTAATTCGAGCGCGAATGCGAAACGTGCGGCTGCTTATTCGGCCTGTCAATTTGGGCGACCGTGAAATAATGTTTCGCGCTGATGGTGGCAATCTTCTTGTTAAAAACGAAACAAACTCAGTGTCAAAGTTTCATCAAAATTCAATTAAATGAATTATTAAAATAAATTATTGTTAAATTTTAATTACAGTTAAATTCCATCAATTGATTATAAATGAATTAATTAATTAAAATTATCATTAAAATTTAATAATCAAATAAATTCAAATTAATGACTTTCTTATCAATTAGTTATTAAAATTGAACTTTAATTTAATACATTGTTAAATTTTCAAATTTTCGTTTGAATTTTTCATCAAAATTTAATTAAACGAGTTATTGAAAAAAATGATTGTTAAATTTTTTTATATTTTAATTTGATTAATTTGATATTAATTAGGTAATTAAATTAATTCGAATTAATTACGCTATTGCAAATTAGTTATTAAAATAAAACTTTTATTTGATTAGATTCTTAAGGGTTTTTAAATTTTCGTGTGAATTTTTATTCTTTCTTTTCTCAAAACGTCTGCTGGGCAATTTTAGTTTGATCTATTTTTTTTTCATTCTTCATCGGATGCTCCGGTGCATCCGTAGAGAAAAACAAAATTCGCAAAATATTCAAGGTCTTTGAATAAACAGAAAATGGCTGTGAGTCATTTGGAAACCGCCGAGGGCTTACGGCCAAGAACTTCACAAGGAAGTTCAGGCCTCGAATAGTGAGAACTCGAAAGCTCCACGTGTTGTTGGTGTATATTCGACAAAAATGATCTTTATAAGTTTCGCAACAGACAACTCGTAGCCGGATTCGGATGTCCTATTTTTTTTTTGCATTCCTCCACTTTTTATCGGCCATTTTACTTTTATTGTGCTTCCGTTTTTTTTTTACTTTTTGCAAGTTTCGGACATCGAAGGCGAGAGATTTTATCCGTATTTCAAGTTTGCAAACCAGCCCTTAAACTCACCCTCGTAATTCTCTCTCTCTCTCTCTCTCTCTCTCTCTCTCTCTCTCTCTCCCTCTCTCTCTCTCTCGCCTGAGGCGAGCTTCGGGTTCGTACACCAGCGAGAGAAAGGGAGAGAGAGTGAGAGGGGGCTGGCTGGGAGGCTAGGAGAGAGAAGAGCAGTATAATAAGGAGCGAGTTTATATTCAGCTCGGCCATGCGCAGAAGTCTCTGTTGGCGTATCATCGATCAGACCGGCGACTGACTATTGGACCAAAACAAGAGGATGAGAATTGAAGTAGGAATATAAAGAGAGAGGGAGTTGCATGCTCTCTCTCTCTCTCTCTCTCTCTCTCTCTCTCTCTCTCTCTCTCTCTCTCTCTCTCTCTCTCTCTCTCTCTCTCTCGCTAATTTTATTTTATTTTTATTTTTATTCTACTCATATTTTTATATTGCGTTATTTTTTGTCATGTTATTTTTGCTTTTGTATATTTTTATTCGCATTGTATCGCTTGTCCGCTTTCATATTTTATTTTTATTTTTATTTTTATTATATTATAACGTAAATGGTTAGCTATGCAATTCATAATTGCGGTGTTATTGATTCCTTTAGGTGCGAGTCATCTTTGTATACTTTATTTGTTATTTTTGTTATTTTAACCACTTTAAGTGGTGTTTTTCTATAGTTTTATATACTTTATTCATTTATTTTTACTTTACTTGTGCCCAGTTGCCTATGGATTATACCAAGGCATATAATAAACAATCAATCAATCAATCTCTCTTTCCTAAAAATAAAAAAAAGCATGTGCATCAATGCATATTTATTTATTTATTTCCTCATTCATTTATCTATCGTTCTCCTCATTTATATTTTTATTTATTTATATCCTCGTTTTTTAAATATTTTTTTACACATTCATCTACTTATTAATTGTTTTTCTATTTTTCTTTCAACTTCGAAAACACAATTAATGTCTTTTGTGGATATGGCTCATTGTTAATCAGGCCAGTGAATAAATTCAAAGTTTTTTGTTAATGACAATACAGTTGGGAAATAATTTATTTATTTCCTCATTAATTTATCTTTTTTTTACACATTCATCTACTTATTAATTGTTTTTCTATTTTTCTTTCAACTTCGAAAACACAATTAATGTCTTTTGAGGATATAGCTCATTGTTAATCAGGCCAGTCAATAAATTCAGAGATTTTTGTTAATGCCAATACAATTGGGAAATAATTTATTTATTTCCTAATTAATTTATCTATCGTTTTACTCATTTATTTATTTATTTATTTATATCCTCGTTTTTTAAATATTGATTTACACATTCATTTACATATTAATCGTTTTTCTATTTTTTTTCAACTTCGAAAACACAATTAATGTCTTTTGGGTATACGGTTCATTGTTAATCAGGCCAGTGAATATATTCAGAGTTTTTTGTTAATGCGAATACAATTAGGAAATGATTTATTTATTTATTTACCTATTCATTTATTCGTTACTTTTAATTTTTTATTCAAGCTCGAAGACAAAATTGAATTTTTTTTCAATCTCGGGCACAGCAAAGCCAGTCAATAATTTAGACATTTTTTTTACTGTGAATAAAATTACAAAATCATTTATTTATCAATTTACCAATTAATTTATTCGTATTTTTTATTATTTTTTATTCGTGTTCCAAAACTGAATTAAATTTATTTTCAATTTTTGGCATAGCTAGGCCAGTCAACAATTCAGCCGATAATTACTGTGAATAAAATTGCGTAATCATTTCCTCTCATACATATAAATCAATTTACTCATTTACCTGTTTATCTCTTATTTTTTATCTTTTTATTCAAGTTCAAAAGCAAAATTAACGACGGTTAAAATATTTGGCTCAGGCCAGTCAATGGTTCAGACATTTTTATTACTGTGAATAAAACTGCGACGTAATTTTCTCATATATAAGTGCAAACAGTCGTATAACGTGATATTGAACGCAGTTAATAACGAGCTCTACGTGAGTACTGTGCTCGAGTCCGTACTCTCCTCCCCCCGGGCATTCCCTAATCTGCACCCATACCCGCACACAGCTACATTGTCAAATGATCTGTGAAACTGATCGCGTTCATAAAATTCGTGAACGAGGAGCGAGATAATGGTAATACGTTGCGATCAATGGGACATTCATCCGGCTACCCCATCCAATCATAAATGATTCTCCGTTCGAGCTTTTCGCACGCGCAGACGTGTATCTAACGCCACAAAGTGCGTATTAATAATGTACGTGAGAAGTATTCCAAGGGTTGCAATGGCAAGGGGGGGGGGGCACGAGGCTTCTCACGAATTACATTCCCACAGGTCTATAAACCAATTAATTTTCGCAAATAAGTAAGTAATGTGTATACAGGGTGTTAGGAAGGTCGAAGCAAATCCTTAAGGGGGTGATAGGTCACCTCGTTAGGAACATATTTAACCAAGGCTACCTTAGTCCAAAGTCTCGTGATTGATGATTCATATCATTTGTATAAATGACATTCGAAAAACCAAAAGCAGATGATTTTTTTTCAAAAAATAACGCCCAAAATCTCCAAAAAATGAGAAGCGTACGACCTTAAAGATTGATTCTAGGGAAAAAAAAGGTGGATACTAAAATTATCGAGAATTTTTTGCTCTACAAGTTCGTTTATGTTCGTTTATGCCCTAAAGTTAAAAATGAACGAGATAATGCCATAGTCGCTTTTTTCAGGTTTAATTCGAAAAATATTGATGATAGAGAAAAAACTGTGATGACCAAAGTTATAAAGCACTCGATTTTCTACAAGTTTAGTCATTACCATTTTTACTAAAAAATTGCAAATCGCCGAGTTATTCAACAAAAACAATTTCCCATTAAATTTAAGACGACGATATTAACTGAACGCAAGCCCAGCCCAAAATGAAACTGACACGTGTTGTTTTACACTAATAAAAGAAAATTCAGTGTTAATTTCAGCAGGATCAATCTAGTCATTGGGGTTAAAAAATTGAAAAAAGAACGTTTTTTCTTTTTTTTTAGTGTGTAGTGGTTGGAAAATTTTGATTTTTTTTTTCAAAATAGTTCATAGAAAAACGCATCTTTTTTTATAGAGGACATTTTTTCGTACGACGATAAGATCACTACGATACGATCATTTGAAATTTTATCACGTGTAAAATCTTATCTCCGAGTTAGCCGAGTTATCGAGCCGATAAAAATCTGAAAAAATGCCACGTTCTCAAAATATATGATAGAAAAACATCATCAACTTTGAAAAAGATTGAAGAAGGTCAGGCTTTTAGACTGTTCGAAAACACTTGGAATATATATATATATATATATATATATATATATATATATATATATATATATATATATATATATATATATATATATATATATATATATATATATATATATATATCATTAAAAATGAAAAGAAATTGAAAAAATATAAGTATATATATAACTGTATTTATAGGGTGACTTATTTACCACATAATGCGAGTTCTCTATGGGTTCCGAAATGGGCGCTCACCCTCTTAGGAACTGGCTAGCTTATGTATACATATATATATATATATATATATATATATATATATATATATATATATATATATATATATATATACATATATATATCTGTCTATAAATAGTAACAAGTAGTGATGAACTCTGTGAGCACGGTTCTCAAATGGTTAGCGCGGCGTGGCTCTTCATTTCAGGAAATAGGTGGGGGGTGCAAGGGGGCCACTGTGGGACATCCAGCTGCGATCCGGCACGCGTCTCCTCAACATCATTACCCGGGGACACTTGCTCGCGCAAGCTCGCAAAACGCACGTCCCTAAGGGTCGTTCGACGCTACTAAATTTGACAGACGTACCCACGCAAGGTTTTCCTTTCTCTCTCGCTCGCTTTCTCACTCTCTCTGTACTTTCCCGGAGTCTCGGCAGATCGCGCCGAGAATGAGTGGATGGAAATGACTTTTCGGGGAACGCCCTGTACTTGAGATTTTTGGAGGTAGATTTTGGAAGATTGAGACACTTTTGGTTGTTTGTTTAAGGCGTTACCCCCACTTGCAGCGGAAAAAAGGCCTTTTTCATGAATTTTTTTAAAGAAAACTACAAAACTTTTTTAATCGGTCAAAATACCATCTTAAAGAACACATCTTGAAGAACTTTCAGTAATTTTTTTATTGAAAAATATTACATTGTTTAGTGGCAAATGGCCGTCAATGAAATAATGTTTTTATATACACGGTTTGCGGTGACCAACATTGCGGCGAAGTGGATCATCTGAAAAAAAATGCAGATGGATTTAGTCAAATATAAGTATAAACTAGTCTTTAATCGAAGGATTTTAAAAAATATTCATTTTTCACAAAATGTCGGACAGTCAAAGTTAATGGTTCGATTTTAACGAAAAAAACGGCCGTTTTTTGGCTATAAAACGGCCATTGTTTTCGAAAAAAAAATCGAACGATTAAAGATTACATCTTTATGTATTAAATCAGCCTGCAAAATTTCAAGAAGATCGGTTCATTAGTGTTCGAGTAATCTTGGTCACCGACTTCAGAAATGCCATTTTGAGAAAAACGCGTTTAAAGTTTCAATTTCAGTTTACACGAAGAAAATATTTTTTTTTGTAAACTTACATAGAGTCATCTATTCCGGGCCCATATGGAAGTATGGGCCCGGATACTTATACTTCAAAAAAATGCAATAAAAAAAATCGATTCTTTCAAAATCGCAAGTGGGGGTAACCCCTTAAGTTAGGAAATTGCTTTCTTTTCCCTGTTCAATTTGGTTCTCCATTTTTTTTTGAGTACTGCTATACTGGGATTCAATCATTATTGTGGTTGGCCTCGATTGTGATAGGATTAAGGGGGATGGGATGGGATTAATTAAGTGTGAACGCCGAAAATTTGGGCGATTTTCGGGAATTTTTTGGAAGAAAAGTACTCCATTAAATGTTTCGTTTAAATGTTTAGTAATCTTTTAAATGTTTAGTAATCGTTTAAATGTTTAGTAATCTTGGTCACCGACTTCAGAAATGCCATTTTGAGAAAAACGCGTTTAAAGTTTCAATTTCAGTTTACACGAAGAAAATTTTTTTTTTTTGTAAACTTACATAGAGTCATCTATTCCGGGCATCAAAAAAAAACTGCACTTCAAATTGCACTTCAAAAAAATGCAATAAAAAGAAAATCGATTTTTTCAAAATCGCAAGTGGGGGTAACCCCTTAAGGGAAAAAGTTATTTTACAATTTTGAGGCACCAGCTCGTCAGAGGTTGTGGGCTTAAAAAAAAATCGCGTTCGTTTTTTGGTTGCTTTGCAAAATTTGGAGCTTCTAGTTCGTTGGGGGTCGTTCGGAATTGGCGAAAGTCTCTTTTTGGGGGGTCAATCGCTTTTTCTCGAAATTTTGAGCATCCAGGTCGTTGATAGTCGTTCGGGGTTTAGGGGTATTGTTCCGTTTTTTGTTTGAGTTTGCTTGGGATGTTTTGTCAAATTTCGAGCTTTTAGTTCGTTGAGGGTTTTTCCGGGATGAGGATTTTTTTTTAATTTGGAGCTTTCCGTTCGTCGGCGTTTGTTCGGGGTTGGCGGACGTTTTTTTGTCTCAAAATGTTGAGCTTTCAATTCTTCGGGGGTTGTTTGGGGTGCGACGGTTTTTTTTCCAAAATTTTGTTGAGGTCTGTTTGCCTCGTTTGACCTATTTTGCGAAATTTTGAACCTTGGGCTCGTCGGGCTTTTTTGGGATCGTCTTTTTCGTTATTTTGTTCTGGTTCGTTGGGGTTGTTTTGCGAAATTTGGAGCTTTCATTTCGTCGGGGGTTGTTCGGGCTTCAAGGGACCTTTTTACTAAAAAAAATGAGCATCCATTTCATCGGGGATTGTTTGGGGTGCAAGTGTCTTTTTTGCAAAATTTTGTTTGGATCTGTTTGGCTCGTTTGGGGTGTTTTGCGAAATTTCGAGCCTTCGGTTTTTTTGGCATTTTTATCGACGGAAGGACTTTTTTTGTTTCGAGCGCCAGATAAATACAAGGATACATAGAGGGGGAACATTATGAGAGAATATTCGATGGCGCTCCGCGATGGGCGTGGCCGCAGAGAGAGAGAGTGCGAGAGAGAGAGAGAGAGAGAGAGAGAGAGAGAGAGATTTCTGCTTGGTCCATTTATCTAGCATAATTCGGTTATCCATGAGATTTATATCTTTCATGGACATTGTCTCAGCATCCCTTGCGAATGGACCAAGAGTTTCTTCTCCAGTTCTCTCTCTCTCTCTCTCTCTCTCTCTCTCTCTCTCTCTCTCTCGTAGTCTTCCCCTCTGCGCGTGGTTATTTCCCTGCCACGTTACAACCCACGAGGCTTTATTAGAATTTATATCCATTTTGGCTCGACAATCGGTGTGTGCGAGACGCCCAAATTGCTGCGTTCCCGTTCACCGCTCGGGAATCTGAAAATTTATTTACACACGCGAGGCCACTTGTCCCCAAAGATTTTTGCCCCCCGTCACCGCCTCTATCTTCCTCTCGTCCGCGAACTCAAACGAACCCAAACAGCAAATACAACAATATTCATCCGCAAATTCCAATTAAGCACCTGTCATTTTTTTAAAAGAAATGTCGCGTTGAACGACATTGTTTTAATTTTTAGCTAGGGGTGGAAAGTATACGACATATGCTTGGCTAGCTCTTGTAACGTCTGCTGGATTCGTGAGCAGAACGAGGGGTTGAAAATAGGGGTGGCAAAGAAAATCTGAGCAATTTTGCTAAAATAACAATAAAATATTAAATATAAATATCGGTTCAGGTTTTCACAAATATATGAATGGATCACTTTGAAGTGATTTTTATATTTATGCCTTTTTTGCATCATTGATGATTATTATTATCATTGTTATTGTTTTGAATTCAATAAGCATTAATTTAAGTTATTTTATTTTATATTTTAATAAGATAAAAATGACAATGAAAAATTAAATTTATATATTGGTTCAAGTTTTCACAAATATTTGAATGGAAAAATGTGGTCATTTTTATATTCATGCTTTTTGTAATATTGATTATTATTATTATCATAGTTATTGTTTTGAATTTAATAAACATCAATTTGAATTATTCTATTTTATATTTTATTGCTCGGGTAAAAATGACAATGAAATATCAAATATAAATATTGGCTCAAGTCTTCACAAAATTTCAATGGAAAAACGTGGTCATTTTTATATATTTTTTTTCGCAATATGGATTATTATTACGATTATAGTTGTGTTGAATTTAATATGTATTTATGTAAGTTATTTTATTTTATATCTAATATATTTTATTGCTCCGGGTAAAAATGACAATGAAATATTAATTATAAATATTGGTTCAAGTATTCACAAATATTTAAATGGAAAAACGTGAAGCCATATTTGTATTTGTACTTTTTTGCAATATCGATTATTATTATTATCATTGTTGTTTTGAATTCAATAATTAGTGATGGAAGTTATGATATTTTTAATGATAATAACGTTCACCTGCCCCTACTTTATTATATTACTATTATTGTTATTTTTATTTTTATTATATTTGTAATTTGGATTTGTCCTGCTTAGCGTTTAATCGACTGAAACCTCTTATTTATTTGCCACTCGATGGAATCGACTCGAGGGATGATTTTTTCTACCCCCCCTCTCTCTTTCTCTTGCTCGTTTAATTCACTGCTCGCGATGTCCAGTCTATTGATCAATTTTCCGCTTTCTTTTTTTTTGCCGGGACATCAAGCTCGACCATCCGGAATTCATCGCTTTGTTTGCCGGAGGCTGCGCAGAATTTCCTCAAAACGTAGCTGGAGATACGAATTTCCAGACTGGAATATCCGCGACTGGAGGCTGCCCCCCCAGCTTTTCATCCCCACCGGGGGGGGGGGGGGGGTGAAAATAGTGATTTTGAAAATAAAATATAATTTTGAAAATGTTGACTAAAAACGAAATTTGAGTAGCGTTTCTTTTCAAATTTTTCAATTTTTGGGTACAAGGAATTGTTTCTTATTCAATCTCAAAAATCAAGTTTAGTTAATTTTAGGGGGGGGGGGGGGGTGAAAATAGTGATTTTGAAAATAAAATATAATTTTGAAAATGTTGACTAAAAACGAAATTTGAGTAGCGTTTCTTTTTCAAATTTTCAATTTTTGGGTACAAGGAATTGTTGCTTATTCAATCTCAAAAATCAAGTTTAGTTAATTTTTTTTGTTGCTCCGAGATGTTGGCCCACCGCGTTATTTTTTTCCTGCTCCCTGTGGTGTAATTGGATAATCGGAGCGTTCGAACGAACATTAATTTCCCGTTAGGTCTGATAGGCAATAAATTGGCGCCCTCGGGGAGAATTCAGTTGAGGAATTTTTATGACTAATGTGGCAGGGAATTTTTTCCCTGGCGAAAGTTCATATAGCAAGTCGCGGCCACTGGGGTAAGGTTGCTGCCTATTAATATAAATAATAGATGGTACATGCCAAAAAGGGCTGGGGTAAGGGATGAGAGAGAGGGTGGGAGGAAAGGGGGATGTTTGACGAGAGGTTTCGTGACTTGCCGCACTTTTACGAAGGGATGATACGACTGTGGAATGAAATGTGTCCGAGGGAGTCAAAAGTCCGCCGGAAGGGGGTGGGGGCGAATAGACCAGTCTCTTTGGGCAAAGAGATCATTTCGAGGGTGCATTTGAGTAGACGAGGCGAGGAAAATTCATGAGCACTGTGCCATTATCGTCCATCCTTCTCTCTCTCTCTCTCTCTCTCTCTCTCTCTCTCTCTCTCTCTCTCTTTCTCTCTCTGACAACGGGGTCGAACCCTTACCGCCCCTGTTCTATCCCTTGTCATCCCTTATACAATTCAACGCGTATTACCGCGAGAATTCCTTCCGAAAATCACATGCTAATCCGGTAATTCGATTTTAATTCGATTTCGAGGATCATCGGGCGTTGGCCATCTCGAGACACACGTGTTTCACAAGCTTTTATTTAACTTGACTTTCTGTGAGACGCAAAACGGAAAATCGATATTTTACCCATTTTCCGACTACTTAGAGCTCTGAAATTTTGCTAACATGCAATTAAAAGGCGACAATGCATGATTCAATTTAAAATATATACATACGTGAAATTTTACATGAAATTTTAATTTAATAAAATTTTACCAATTACATCCATGTAAAATCTCACTGACACATACAAACAAATTCGTAGCCGACTGTGTTTGTATGTGAAACGTTTGCATGCAGCAGTTAGTCGTAAGTTCAATCCCAATTACAGTTTTCATTATTTTTTTGTTTTGACTAGTAAAATCAATCAAAAACTAAAAAGAAGAAACAATTTATATGTAATAAAATATTTAAAAAAACAAGCTTTTATTTGATGTACTAAAAAGTAGAAAATATTTTTTTTTACCACGTCACCTATATGTGACTATAAATAAAAGCTTGGGATGCTCAAAGTTTAGGCATATAATCTTCAATTTACATAAATGCGTTAACATATCGACTGTGTTTAATTTACTGTAAAACAACCTTAGATTTCTTAAATAAAAATCCTGAAGCTGAGTATAAACGTTTGATTATAATTTCTCTAATTACTATCTCGCCAAAATAAATACGGTTAATGAAAGTGAATTGATCAAATTTATTAAACGTGTTAAAAATTGAGCGCCCCACACTTTTATTTATAGTCACATAAAGGTGACTTGGCAAAAAAAATATTTTCTACTTTTTAGAACATTAAATAAAAATAAAAATAAATTTTCTTTACATATAAATTAATTTTTTTTATTAAAATTTTTTTTCTTCCGTTGAAATGGGTTATTGTCGTAATGGGTCATTGTCATTTTATTATAATTAATAAAATGATTCGGGGCACTCCACAGTCTTGCCAGTTTATTTGAAACAAAAGCGGGTTGAATATTATTGAACTAGACTAAATTTAGGGGGCCTTGTCGTTTTTTGTTTTCTGAAAAACCCCTGGATAACAAAATCGCAGCCGTTTGAAAAAAAAGCCAATTTTTTTCATTTTTTTGCTTCAACGCACAAAAAAATATGTCTAAATTAATTTTGGACAAAAATCGCTTGCTGTTGACCCCAAAAATTGGATTTCTTTTCAATTTCTCAGAGATTCATGTGAATCGGTTCATCCGCTGAAGCTGTAGAGCGCCCCGCTCGCTGAAAAATGCCCTTTCCAGAAAAATGCATTTTTGGTTTAACGTTTTAAAAAATCGTATTTAATGTTTGTTTTTGTCAACCAAAACAAACAAACCTATGTATTCTAAACATTTCAAGGATGCAAAAATGTAAAAAAATCGACTTTTTCATCGTCAGGAGCGGTAACCTGTCCCCAAAAGGTCTCGAAAAAACTCATCAATGGTTCAAAATTTGATCAACGGTTCGAACATTATTTTCCGCACGTCAAAGTCGAGAAAATTATTTTTTATCACACTCATTCAATATGAATTTTAAAAAAAATCGTTTTCAATATTAAATCATATTTTTATTAAACACATTTATTATTAAATAAAAAATTAAGAATGACTCAATATATAGAATCATAATTAATATATAATAGAATAACGATTTAAATGTATTGTTTCGTATTCTTTTTTACGAACCAATCAATTCAGATTCTTTTTCTATTACGAATCAATGATAACACGATGTATTGGATTATACTTTATTTATTATATATACTAAATTGATTATATTCCAATGTTCCAAATTGTTAAAAAATACGCCTACAGACATTCCATTTCCGGACTCCAATAAAATCACAACAAAACAATTTTTTAAATGAATTCAATATACCAAGCAAATTTGAACCTCGACAAAATAAATCACAATTCAATATGTCGCCTGAATTTCAAATACGAATAAATGAATATCAATTCGATATTTCCTATGATTATCTCTTTCATTTGAAGTTTTTTTTTATTTTCTCGTTCCGGCGAAAGCTCTCAGGACGAGAGTCGCGTTGAAAAAAAATTACGAGCTCGTCCTCAAAACCTTTCGGTGGCAGGACGACGAAAAAAATCCGAGAAGGAGAACCGTCGTTGAATTTCCGACGCAATCAATTCAGACATTTCGTTTTCTTTTTTTTTCGGTTGTTTGCCTTCCTCGTTTTTTACGTGTACATCACTCGTGTAATGTTCTCGTTCGAGGACGCAAAAGTTCTCGAGTATTTAATGCATTTGTACCTTTGTAATTCCGTTCTCCCTCAATTTTCTCTCTCTCTCTCTCTCCCTCTCTCTTCTTTTCTCTGTCAACTTTTCCATCTCCCTCGCACGTACGGTCATATTTTTCCTCGTCGTCTATTTCGACTTTTGTTAAACGTGCACATACATTCGCGTGTTATTGCCTCTGTACTCTGAAAAACGAGAGAGATATACTCTCTCTCTCTCTCTCTCTCTCTCTCTCTCTCTCTCTCTCTCTCTCTCTCTCTCTCGACGTACAGCATCCCCGAAAGATAAAATCAATAACGAAATGCTTTAGGCACCGACGGAGGAAAGAGAGAGAGAGAGAGAGAGAGAGAGAGAGAGAGAGAGAGAGAGAGAGAGAGAGAGAGAGAGAGAGAGAGAGAGGAAGGGAGAGAAAGAAACCGAGAGCGCAGGAGGGAGAAGCAGCCAAAAGGATAAAGAGATGACGAGGATCAAGCTCGGTTAATCTAGTTATTCCAAATCACGTTGTCACGAGGGCGGGGATGAATGATACTAAGACGTACGACAGCGAAGAAAAAGCGACGTATATCGGAAATTAGGAATCTACTCAGGAGAGACTCATTCAAAAATTAGAAGGAACGAAAGAGAGAGAGAGAGAGACATGACAGATCGAAGGACTATTTACAAAATGAATCGCACTATTTTAAAAATTTTATCGACCATATTAGAATTTTGATCGACCATTTTAGAAATTTGTTCTATCATTTTAGAAATTCATTCGACTATTTAGAAGTTCATTTTTAGAAATTAACTCTTTTGGAACTATTTTAGACATTTAGTGCGCGATTTTAGAAGTATATTCTACTATTTTAGAAGTTGTGTTCCAGTATTTTCGAAATTTATTCAACTATTTTAGAATTTTTATTGCCCATTTTGGACATTTGTTCCGCTAGTTTAGAATTTTATTCGACTATTTTAGAAGTTTGTTTTCCGATTTTAGAAATCGTTTTTACTATTTCAGAAATTTATTCCACGATTTTAGATATTTTATTGCCCATTTTGGACATTTGTTCCGCTAGTTTAGAATTTTATTCGACTATTTTAGAAATTTGTTTTGCGATTTTAGAAATCGTTTTGACCATTTTAGAAATTTATTCCACTATTTTAGGAATTCATTTTAGACGATTTGTGTCCACGGAATTTTTATTCGTTATTTTTTATATCTTGAATACAATATATTTACTAATACAAAAATAAATGTTGACGAGTCTCGAGGGATGTTGTTGTGCCAAATTTTTTTTCAGTGCTTTTTTATTCCCTCGGTTTTGCTGCAATTGGTTCAATAAAAAATTAACTATCATTTATTTTCAACAACGTTGACACGCGAGGGAATATTTATTAACACGGGAAAAAAATGAAAATACCTCGCCACAATATAGAACAAGAATTCATAAATACAATAATTGAAAACGTAACAGAAATAATGCTGAATTTGTCAACGGCAACTTTTTTCCCGAAAACTTTTCATTTTGTACTCGCTCCATTCCCAATTAAATTGTTGATTGCTTGTCTTTTCAATGCGCCGTCCATCAATTAAAATATCTACACATGTACATATATATAATTTAAAAGAAAGCTCTTCGGTCAAAATTCTTTGCGCACCGAGCAGTTGAAATTTCGCCGCGGTCGATAATTCTCCCTCGACTAATTCATTTCTCATTATTAGTTTTCACTTTTCATTATTTTTCTTTCGCACTCGCCCCTAATTTTGCCTCACAATATACTCCTCTCTTTCCTCTATTGGAGCCTCGAAATCCTCGGATCCAAAATAATATTTATTTTCGTCGCGGTTCACGGGGGCTAATTTTGAAAGAAAAATTGCATCGGTCGAGTTGTTTGCGCAAAGATTATCGAGTGAGGGTGCCTCGTACTCGCCAGGCACCTGCTGCCGTTCTGCCCATCGCACACCTTTCCGCAGTATAGGAAAGAAAATTGTTACTCTCAATGGCGATTCGCCGTTTCTTATATTTCTTTAGGACGCGCGGAACCTTTCCTCGACCTTGAAATTCGAATAATTGGCCGATTTTTTTTCTCGGACTATTAACACTTTTTTTGAAGTCGCAAGCTGTTGAGACTCGAGTCACTCCATTAAATTAGTATTTGCTTTGGAAATAAACGATATTTTTCGTTCACTTGTGTATGTTCATATAATAATACACTTTTTGTTTGCATACATCTATTGCGATAAATAATAAAATCTATTAATATCTATATATCTAATTAGAACATTTTTATATACACTCATCTGACACAATAAATAGCAATAATCTAATATATTGATCAAATATAAAAATAAATCACAATTATGTATCTATATTTATATATTGTCGTTTATAACTATTATGATAAAATCATACTCATTATTATTATTGTTTGTAATTATTATGTTTATAGTTATTTTTAATCATTACAATTAAATAATAATAAACACTCATCCTGGACAATGAATAGCAACAGTATAATACAATTATATAAAATAAAGATACACGATAATTATACACAAGTATGAATGTATATATATATATATATATATATTAAATCAAATATTTATAACAAATTAAATAAAAATTAAATCAAGTCTTACATTGGATCATGCACTAACATTTTCTGCATCGAGATAAAAAAAATTAATACTCCGATAATCATGAAGAAAAAAACATGAAATCGGCGTTTGAGCACTAACTCAAAAATTGTTTTGAACCCTCAAATTTTGCGAAACTTTCTATTTCTTGACATACTTTAAGTTTCTGTTGAGAAAAAAAATCGATTTTTGTTCTCAACAGATAATTAAAGTATCTTAAGGGGTTACCCCCACTTGCGATTTTGAAAAAATCGATTTTTTTTATTGCATTTTTTTGAAGTATAAGTATCTGAGAATAGATGACTCTATGTAAGTTTACAAAAAAAAATATTTTCTTCGTGTAAACTGAAATTGAAACTTTAAACCCGTTTTTCTCAAAATGGCATTTCTGAAGTCGATGACCAAGATTACTCGAACACTAATGAACCGATCTTCTTGAAATTTTGCAGGCTTATTTAATACATAAAAATGTAGTCTTTAATCGTTCGATTTTTTTTTCGTTAAAATCGAACGATTAACTTTGACTGTCCGCCATTTTGTGAAAAATGAATATTTTTTAAAATCCTTCGATTCAAGACTAGTTTATACTTATATTTGACTAAATCCATCCGCATTTTTTTTTCAGATGATCCACTTCGCCGCAATGTTGGTCACCGCAAACCGTGTATATAAAAACATTATTTCATTGACGGCCATTTGCCACTAAACAATGTAATATTTTTCAATAAAAAAATTACTGAAAGTTCTTCAAGATGTGTTCTTTAAGATGGTATATTGATCGATTAAAAGAGTTTTGTAGTTTTCTTTAAAAAAATTCATGAAAAAGACCTTTTTTGCGCTACAA
>OX101795.1:1351325-1396629 GCA_944452715.1 Ophion slaviceki | reverse complement strand
GGGAGGGGAGGGAGGGAGAGAGTGAGAGGGAATTCAATTTATTGCACTGCATATTGACAAGAGATAAGAAAATATATATATTCCATAAATAAATGCAAAGTCCGAAGATTTAGAAGAAAAATGTATCAATCGCACTCGACGAAAGCCTTTCGTATCGTTGAATGAAAAGATCAAGTGCAATTACCGAAGTGTGTCACTTGCAAATTTGGTGTCTCTACGTGAATGCACACGTATCGGATACTTGTGTGACGCCCAATGAACACGTTACAACATCAAACACACGCGTTACGTTCGATGGGCACGAATAATAAAACAAAACGAAAATTCAAATAAAAAACGAAACTACCGGGTGAATGGGAATTAAGTGGGCGATTGGTTGATTGATAAACGAACTTTGAAGGAGAATTAACGGGATGCTTTTGTTTTTTAATGTACGCAACGAAGTAAACAAGTAAATAGTCGTTACATCGTGTTATATATGTATATATATATATATATATATATATATATATATATATATATATATATATAACACGATGTAACGTGTTATAAATATACCATATAGCATGATATAAAATAGTATAGTATTTTTTTATAATTTATGTAATATATGAAATGCAATGTGATAAAATATAGTCATATATCGTACTATGCACACACACACACACACACACACACACACACACACACACACACACACACACACACACACACACACACACACACACACACACACACACACACACACACACACACACACACACACACACATATATATATATATTCATGTTTATTATACGGCGAAAAGAAATGAGAGGAAAAATTCACTTGCCCGAACTTGCGTTCGAACCCGCGCCCGCTCTCGCTTGGACGCCGAATCTACTGTGCCATTGTTTAGTCATTGTCAGCGTCGGACTTTAATAGTGAATATCTCGGCCAATTATCGTCGCGTGGCATTTTTGAGAAAAGCGTTGTGCCGGGAAGGAGACACCCTATATGTATATTTGTGTGTGTGTGTGTGTGTGTGTGTGTGCACACACACACACACACACACATAAGTATACATATACAAATGTGTATGTATGTATACTTACACTTATACATAATTACGTTTATACTCATACTTAAACATAATTACTTTTATACTCATACTTATACATAATTACTTTTATTCTTCTACTTATAAATAATTACTTTTATACTCATACTTATACATAATTGCTTTTATACTCATACTTATACATAATTACTTTTATACTTGTACTTATACATAATTACTTTTATTCTTCTACTTATAAATAATTACTTTTATACATGTACTTATATATGTGATATGATGAAAAGAGTGTGGGGATCAATTCAATTTTTCTCGTACTAATCACAGTTCAAAAAGGGTCGATGATTTCTAAATAAAAAACTAAAAATAAACAAATATATATATATGTGTGTATGTTATATATATATATATATATATATATATATATATAATAGGCAACTGCGAAAATCCTCGTATAATACTAATAGGTACACAATAGGATCAATAGAGCTATGAGCTCCAGCGTCACTGCTCACACAGGCGACAATAAAGATCTTGTCAAAATACTCCAATGTGCCTATAGATATATGTGGCACAGTAATATGAGAAGATCCGGGGAAGTGGATTTTTCTCAATGGGGATCTTGACGGGGCTCTCGTCACTAATATTTCCTTCTCTCTCCTCTCTCTCTGTCTTTTTCTTCCCTCCCCCTTTTCTAGGCCAGTTGTTCGAGGGGGCCCCTGGAATCTTTTACTTGCCTGTCTATATATATATATATAACCAGAAGGATCAAGAGAGATCGGGACTATTATGCGGTTTTTGGAAAAACCGTAAAACGTACTCGCAAAAGTGACGAGGGCGAGAGGGCAGGGCACGAGGATGATTGAGGTTTAAGTTTCGCTCACTCTACTCGCGTGACCCCCGTGGACGAGGCAGAAAAAAGTGAAGAAAAGCGAGAGAGAGGGAGAGAGGGAGAGAGAGAGAGAGAGAGAGAGAGAGAGAGAGAGAGAGAGAGAGAGAGAGAGAGAGAGAGAGAGAGAGAGAGAGAGAGCGAGAGAGAGAGAGAGAGAGAGAAGTTGTGAATAGAATCAAGAGATCTCGTACTACCGTGGTCGTTATAAATGACACGCGCTATATATTATCCCCGCCAAAGTTTTCTTTTTTCCCCTCTCGTCCCTTTTTTTCACGTTAAAGTGAACAATTCTGACGGAAATAGCACCCCCGGAGAAAAATTCGATCCGTTTTACATCGTCCCAAAGATCGAGGATATCCTGTGTAGTTTTTTTGTCCTTTTTGTGGCCAGTAATCGTTTTAGGCACAGAGGGGGGAGAGAGAAAATTATAGAAATTGCGAACCGCTTGAAATGAGCTGATCGATGTCAATATTTTCATTATTCAATTTATATCGATATCAATCATTCATAGATAATACATAAAAGGATTATAGTTGGGTAAGTTAATATATTGATGTAAATTAATTCGATAATTTGATGAATCAATTAAAATTGCAATTTGTCATCATATATGTTTAAATTTAATAATCCGACCTGAATTTTACAATAATGTTAAATTTTTATTTTGAAGAATTTCTTACCATTAGGATTAAATTTCACGAGTACTCCGATCGATCATTAAACCCGTTGTTCAATTTCACAATTATTTGAACTCATCGAAAGATTTTTTCTATTATAATTTTTCCATCAATTTTTTAATGGTGTGACTTGAATTATTTAATTTCAATTTTGTAATTATAATATTAAAACGACAATTCTCATACTTTGTCTCATTATTAGTATGAATCGATAATCGAGAATTTTAATTGGGGGGTAAAGACAAATTTTGACACGAAGAGACGAAGGACGCCATTTTGTTTTCCTTGCAACCCTCGAATCACCAATGCCTCAATAACTACCCTGAAGCGATAGGGAAAAGAGAAGAAAGAAAAATAGAAAAATACGTTTTCGTGTTAGACTCTTGCTAGGGTTAATTAATCACCCCTTCCCCCTCCCCCACCCTGTCCCGAACGCAAGCCCGTAGTTTTTTTCACTCGAGCAGAGCTTTGTCGCGGAGTTATACCTCCTCGTTTTAGGACGCTGCCTCGTTAAAGACATTTTAGGGTAAAAAGAGAGGACGGGAGGGGGCGGGGGAGAGTACGAAAGAGAAAAGCGAGAAGCCACCCTTAGGATAGCATTCTTTGCACCCTCTTCGCGGTTCTCCTACTGGCCTTGCAATATACATATATATATATATATATATATCCATGGGGGTGGTTTTTCAACCCCCGAATATCTTAGAAACGATAGAGAGCGCAGCGTCGCGAAGAAATCCTTTTTCAGTCCGGATCCCTTTGGCCCCTCGTTGCTTTTCATCCTGTTTTTCCTCGTTCATCCCCCTCAACCCCCTTGAGTTTCCGCCCGGAGTTGGTATCCGTGAAGGGCGAAAATAAGGGTGTGCGAGAGAGAGAGAGAGCAAGAGGGGAGAGGGAGGAGTAACTGGACGTCTTTATTAGAAAATGGCCGTAACGTCTTAATGTCTATGAAGCAGAAATGAGAGAGAGAGAGGGGGGGGTAGAGCAAGGGGAGGGGGTGGAGGGAGAGGAGGGTGCACAGGGGTGGGAGAGAGAGGGAGGGAAATGGAAACTTCTTCTTGGCACTGGTTTAGCCTCGTTCAATTTTACCGCGTCTTAAAACATCCCCTTCCACCCCTGCAGAACTCACACCCCTTGGTGGAAGAAGAAGAAGTCGAGTACTCTGTGCTCTGTGCTCGTTGAAAACGATAAATGATCCTCTCTCTCTCTCTCTCTCTCTCTCTCTCTCTCTCGGTCTCTCTCTCTCTCTCTCTCGCCACTACCCTCGGAGAAACGAGACAAAAACTCCCAAGGAAATTGGGGTGCAAGTATTTTCACGAGATTTCGTTATTCACTCTCGACAACTTCATACATTTCACCCTCTCCCCCAACCCCCTTGTACGGCAAGCCACGAGATGGTCATCCCTCTCGCGGTCGACTTCACGCGTCCTTGCTCCCTGACAGGATAATTTTCTCGAATTCGTACGTATCCAATGTCGCACCCTTAAGGATGTATGGCAGCTACTGCAGAGTCGTTACAGAACTGATTATGCAATTTGCAAAAATCGCATTTAAAGACTAAATAAAATAATTGTAGTATTCATTGAAGCTAAAAAGGAGATTTACCACAGCTCAAAGTAAAACATGCGGTACAGAAAGAAGAATTTTCAATTTTTAACTGCAAATTTAGTTGCTGATTTGATGTACGTTTTCCCTGACGTTGTCGTGGTTACGACATACGAGCTAAAGAAATACGAAAACGGTCCCCATTTAACTCGCAATATCTCGCAAAATATATGGGCACATGTCGATTTTTTTTAACGTATCATGCATATTACAGCGATACCGCACAAAAGTTTTTTTTACAAAAGAGTACTCCGGAAATACCTTTTTTGCCAATGTAAAGGGAATTTTGGACGTACAGTCCTATGTTCCCCGTGTTAAATGACCCAACTTTGAATTCGTTTATCTCAGCATTCACGTGGGCAAATTTTGTTTTTTTTTTAATCTCAAAAAGTTCTCGATATTTTCCTTTACAATATCAGTGAGTTTCAATTCGAACAGTAGTAAATAACTTAGTTGCCATGCATCCTTAAGGCGAGATATATATTTGCAACGATCGAAAAATCGATTTATTTTTTTTGTCTTCTCTAAACGATAGAACTTTACAGGGTGTTTGGCGCATGGCTCGACCCATTTTTGGGGGGATCGGGGGGATTATTTGGTATTTTTTCACCCTTAGACCCTATGTCCTAATTTTCATGTTAATTAAGAAATGATTTTTTTTTTGTTTTTTAAGGACCCGAAATTTCGTCTGTAAATCGTCATAACTTTTTTATTTTTGCTTTTAATAGCACGAAGTAACTTTTGATATATTCTGGAATTTACGTTATAAATAAATCATTATTTGATACAATTGGTTTCAGAACGTGCCTATTGAGCTTCCAGTCTTAAAAATGGGTAAATGTATGGAAAATTTCTACTTTTGAATTCGTTATAAAAAAACTTATTCCCTTTATTTTTACTACATAATAAATGAGATGTGGCATGCCGTTGGAAAGGGTATAAACTGGAGAATTTATTTAAACAAAGCTAAATTCAAAATCGCTTTGAGTTTATTTTATAATGAATTTAGAAGCTGACATTTTTCATATATTTACGTGTTTTCAATTTGTTTAATACCAATTGTATCGAATACTGATTCATGTATAATAAACATATATTACAGAATACAACAAAAGTTATTTGATGCTATTACAACTGCAAACAAAAAACTTATGACGATTTAAAGGCAAAATTTCGGGTAATTAGAAAAAAAAACGAAATGAAAACCATATCTTAATTACCGTGACACTTAGGACGGGGCTAAGAGTAAAAACAAGCCCCCCCCCCTCCCCCATGTCCCGAAAAATTGCGTCGGTCCATGTCCCAAACACCCTGTATATGTAGAATATTTTCCCAAAGTTTCAAAGCGAATTTCGAAAAACTGCATTTTCGAAATTTGCGTGCAGGATTACTCGAAAACTATTAATCCGATTTTCTACAATCTTGGTGGAAATATTGTTAATATTGTGACCTTTTACTTGACGAGAATGGTCTTTCAGAAAATTATTTTAAAAAAACTATTATTATAATCCAAACTTTACAGAAATTTTGCGGGAAATGCTGATTTTTTTGTAAATGTGTGCCACTCTCTAAAATTTGCATTTTCTTCATTTTAATTATTGTCAAATAGAAACTGTACATGTTCAAACGGAAAAAAATTGACGTTTCCAAATTCAAACCCCGGTAAGCCCAAACGCTGATCGAAAATTTTCCGGGAATATGATCGAAGTACTTGACATTTCTTTTCTTCGATTTTTACCACGTTTTACGAGCCTAGACAAAAGGAAATTTTTCGCAAATTTCGAATATGGCAGCGTTTTTGTCGAAAACTCAAAATTTCGTTGGCTGCACTTAAAAAACCTGTTTCCCCATACTTTCAACAATTTTAAACCAAAATTAAAAGTTTTTCAGGAAATTAATAATAACTTCGTATCCAGGGGATCAAAGTATCCCGAAATGGAGTTACGAGACAAAGAAAAACATCGAAAAATTGAAAGTCTAGTACAGTGGCAGCGTCGGGGTGGATAGAAATTAGCGGGGATTTTTCTCGGGCGTGCCATTAACTCGCCCGCTATAAATGCACTGTTTCCCTCGAGTCTTCCAGTGCAGATGGCGCATCGTCAACGACCGTAATCACCTCGAGCCCTTCTGCTCTTCTGCGATAAAAAGTTGACTATTAAATGCTCACATACCTAAGGGCGTAAGTGGCGTTTGTAGCCGTGACGTCATGTGTAGAGAGAGAGAGAGAGAGAGAGAGAGAGAGAGAGAGAGAGAGAGAGAGAGAGAGAGAGCTAGAAACGCTCATTTCGTATTCATACCAGCTCCTGAAAGATACCCATGGATGAATTTCGATTTTTCCAAGCCATTAACCACCGCGCTTGCTCTCTGTGCTTTACACATCACGGGATCATTCCCCAAAATAATGTTGCTCGAAAATCGAAACGACAGCCTAGAAACGCATTGCTCATCGCATTCATTATATATTATTATTATATATATAACGCGTTAAATTTTTTAATATATATTTATTTAGTATATATAAATATAAATATAAATATAAATATAAATAAATAAATAAATAAATATATATATATATATATATATATATATATATATATATATATATATATATATATATATATATATATATATATATATTAGGATGATTCGTTTCAGGGTAACTCTTTTTTCTGACCCATCGTGCCCGAAAACCTTTAGTTGGTACCCAAAAACGAACTTTCGTGAAAGGGGGGTGTTGTCAAAAAATATTTAGAGGTCGCGAATCAAAATTGAAGGTTTCCCATTTGATTAACATTGAAAAAAATGTTTTTCTCATTATTAGTGTTACCATTCCGCGAATTTTGATATCGCGATATCTTCCAAGTGGGTTCTCATAGGAAATATGATACTTTACAATAAAGTTCATTGAGCCATGTCCGTAAAAATTCAACCGTTTCAGCGGTATCATTATTTCAAGTGAATATTGTATGAAAATATCTATTCAAACGGCTGTAACGCCTAAGCTATTAGATATATCGAAAAAAATTCAAATGAGAACTATGTAGAGAAAGTAATTTGCTACAAAAAAGTCTTATAAGCCGAGCCCGTAAATTCAACTCTTTCTCAGCTATAGGTGGATGAAGTAAAATAAATAGATTTGTTTTTGTTTAAAAAAAAATCTATTTATTTTATTATATATTAATATATATTTTTTATTATTATATATTTCATTATATATATATATATATATATATATATATATATATATATATATATATATATATATATATATATATATATATACACATACGCAGGGTGAGGCACATAAAGTGTTACAGAGTAATATCACTCAAACTATTGATCATATCCAAAAATGTTGCGGACAAAAGTTTCAGTGTTCAAGAAGGCCGTCATACTGAACCATCCTATTTTTTTATCGGTGGAGGCGCTGAAGCTACTTATTATTATTATTATTATTATTATTTATTATTATTATATCAAACATTCGTAGAAATGATAAAACCAACTCCCCCCACCTTGTGTTTCATTTCCATTCTCAAGACTGGTGATATTTTCCGAATAATATTTTTATTTTATCTAGCCATTTTCCGAACGGTTTGTTCTGGGTGAAAATAAAAAAAAATGTATTCAATTTTAATGAAAAGTGATTTGCAAAAAAACGTTTACTCTAAAATATACATTTTTTTTAATGGACGCAAAAAGGCGCCCGTTCGTCAACGGAAGTTCATCTGGCAGCGGAAATACGTGGAGTAAAATCGTTCGGGAATTATTCTCGTGCGTGTACGAGGCGGTCGTTCACGCGTAGCTGGGATAATTGTTGAATGGACGTATCGCGTTGCCTGTCAAAACATTGCGGAAAAGCCGCTTTAAGGGACAAAAAGAGAGACGTCCCTCGCGGAGTACACGCCCACCGATCTTGTTCGATTTCTATTCAGACGCTAATCGAGTAACCAGAGACATTTTCTTCCTTTTTTTCTCTCGTTCCACGAGTAATTCGAAGCCACACACTTTATTCGGCGATCAGAAGATCCCTCGAATCTGTCGGGATCATTATTTTTCCAGATTTTTAGCTTTATTCTTCCGTTGCGAGAAAAAAGTTTTCTCTCCTGCGATTTCTATATTTTGGTAAAGTAAATATATTTAATATATTTTTATATTTTTTATATATTTTAAATATATTTATATATTTTTATTTATGTATATTTATATTTATATATTTATATTTGATATATTTAAATGGGAAAATATATTTTTTTTAATAATTTAACTTAGCACCGTATTTATTTATAATCTGTATAAATTTATTGAAATTTATCATCTTTTTTTAGGTCTATATCTTTATTTATATTTTATGTTTGAGGACAGGTCATCGTAGGGATTTTTTTTAATTTATAAAATTGGAATTTAGTCTCCATTGATAGAGGAATAAAATACGTTGATACCCATTTTCAAAAGTAGTTTTTAGTTTTTTTACTGCATAGAATCTTTTTATTTTTGTTGCATCTTCTTCAGTATTATTTTCTGTTCTGCTCACAGTCCAATTTGCCTGATGTCTTCTAGGATATAATTATTTAAGTATAAGTATAAGTATAAGTATAAGTATAAGTAGAAATTTATCAACCAATCAATCAATCTTTCTCTCTCTCCCTCTAATTTTTTTTTTGCTTTTACGCAGAGAGCATACTTACTCATTTCCAAAATCATTAATTTTATCTAAAAAAAATTCCCGAACTTCATCCATTTTTCATGCCTCTCAACGGTAACCTCCCTTTAAATAATTTTTAGTTATAAATTACTAAAAATATCACTGAAAAGGATTCTCATTTTTCAAAACTCATTTAGAATTATTTTTTCTTAAGTCGAGATTCAAATCGCGATAAGCTTGACAGCTGAGCTCTGTCTCGAGATTTGGAATTTTCCGAGGCAAGAGGAGGCTCATTTTTTACGCTTCCGACTAATTTGGAAGTTGAAAGCGTTGCTGACGTCGATTTTGCCAAAGCACGAAAACATATACGTCCGGAGCAAGCGGAGAATTTACAGTACAGAGGGACCATGCACATGTATACATATATATGAGCAGGTCCAATTTATCGGCAAAGGAAAATACCAGGGGAAACTTCAAGTAAAAGAAGTGGATCGTTGTCGAGGCTGATACGAGCCCGTGGAAGTGGAAAATTGGAAAGGAAAATCGTGAAACTCGGTAAAGGATGTATCAAAAGAATTCGTGACGACTTTGTGGCTCTTTCATCGATTAATAGCGAATAGGCACGAGGAGAAAAAAAATAGAGGGAATGAAAATATTAATAAGGGAGCGATAAAAAAGTCGCCAAAAAAATAGAAAACGAATATTCAGATAATTTACTCGTTGCAATTAATTCACAAATGCATCTTTTAATTGATTCATTTTTTAAATGATTCTCAAGAGTTTATTATTTGTTATCAACTATTCTTTATTCATAAACAGAGATAATTAATAATTATCATTATTCTCAAGACTGTATTATATATTATCAATTTTTCTCTAGTCTTTAACAAAGATAATACATTATTCATAATTATCAATTATCTCTGTTTCGCAATTTTGTTTTTTGGTATCGATTTATCTGACTTTTGTTATGATCTTTGAACCAATTTTGGAAAGAATATATATTTTTTTAATTGGAGTATTTGAAAAGGAGCAAAAGCATTATTGAAAAAAGACAATTTTTTTTCAAATTTGTTCGTCAAAGAATCGTTTTGGCAGGCTTTTTTCCTTTTTGGCAAAAGTTACAAAACATTGTTATTAAACAAGTTAAATTCGACGTTGAATTTCTATTTTTGAATTCATTTTAAAATGAAATTAATTTTTTTAGCATTTTTTTTCCAACTGGAGTATTTCAGGAGCAAAAAAATTAATTGAAAATGACAATTTTTACTAAATATGTCCGTCAATGAATCGTTTTTGCAAACTTAATTTTTTTCTTTTCGGGAAAAGTTACGAGATGTTAAATTGTTCAATTCGACGTTGAACTCGAATTTTTAAATTAATTTAGCAATGAAAGTTAATTTTTTAATCCAATTGGAGTATTTAAAAATGAGCAAAACAATGATTTTAAAATGACATTTTTTCACTAACTATGAATAAGAATATGAATAATGTAAATATAAATAAACAACTAAAATAATATAAATATGAATAAGAATAACCATGGTTTTTGCAGACTTATTTTTTTTCTTTTCGGCAAAAGTTACTAGACATTCTAAAACAGTTCAATTCGACGCGGTTTATTTTTATCACTTTTTTTTCTTGTGCCCATTAGTTCGTGCAATTTCTGAATATTTTTCCCTTTATTTCGTGATCGAAACTTGTGTTGCAATTCTTCGGATTTTCTGTCGAGTCCGTAACGATATTGGATTACGCGTATACGTTGAAAAATTTGACGAGGATTACGTGCGGCGTGTCTCCGACGGGTTTATTTTTCGCGACGCGGGAGGACTCGTGCCCGATCCAATCATCTCATTTCCCGAGGTATCGATTTCGCGCTACCGTCGGCCGATACCCGACCTCGTATCTTCCGCACTCCGGGATTAAAAAGAAACCTCGAAAAAAATCCGCGAGCGAAACGGCTGAAAATTAAATTATAAAAAAATAATCTACGAACAATTTGACAATTCGATAAATAAAAAACTAGTTTAATTGAACTAAATAATTAAGCATCGCGGATAAATCCATTTTTATATCTACTGTAATTCATGATTAATATAATTTTACAATTTTTTTTATTGATGAAATATCTAGAGTATTTTCTTGCAATACATTCAGGAATTCACTAATCATGCGAATAATTATTAAATTGTATACTTTATAATTTTATTCATTATAAATATAAATAAAGCACCATCGATTATTGCAAATAAAAATATTAAAAACCTTGGCGATTTGTCCAACAATTTAATACTTGAACAAATAAACAAGTTCGATAATTTATGATTAATATAGTTTTACAATGATTTTATATTTCAAAAAATTCTAGATTATTTTCTTGCAATAACTTGAGAAATTCAGTAATAATGCAAATAATTATTAAATCGTATACTTTATAATTTTATTCATTATTAAGATAAATAAAGCACCTTCGATAAGAGCAAATAAAAATATTAAAAATCTTGGCGACTTTTCCATCAATTTAATACTTGAATAAATAAACAAGCTCGTTAATTTATTATTATTAGTGTCTTACAGTGTTTTTTTTATTTTTTAAAATTCTACAGTTATTCCTTGCAATAACTTGAGGAATTCGGCAATAATGACATTAATTATTAAATTGTATACTTTATAATTTTATTCATTATTAATATAAATAAAGCACCATCGATTAATACAAATAAAAATATTAAAAACCTCGGCTATTTTCCGAACAATTTAATACTCGAATAAATAAACACGTTCGAGGTTGATCGGAGCTGTGACGAAATTTTCTAATCGACATCGATCGTCCGGGCTCTTCAGAGTCTCCAGCCTCGAGACTCTCCCACCCTGCCTCTCTCTCTCTCTCTCTCTCTCTCTCTCTCTCTCTCTCTTTCTCGTGATATCACGAAGGGAATTAGACGACTGAGTATTTGAGAGATGAGTGGTCCAGAGAGAGTTCTCTAAGGGGGTTGTTCTCTCTCTCTCTCTCTCTCTCTCTCTCTCCCTCTATCTCTCCCTCCCCCCTCTCTCTCTCTGTCCTATAGAACTTTCGAGTCTTATTCACGACATTTCCAACTGCGTCAGCGCAGCCCCGCAATATTCTTCTATTAATAAAAAAATAGAAAAAACCTCCCCTCCCTGGTTACCTCAAATTCTTCCCTCTTTCTTTTATTTCTTCACACAGCAAATTTAATTACCACGCGATTAAACACAAAATAAAAATCTCAGTAAATAAAACAGAATTTTTTATTTATAAAAAAAAATTATGTTTTTTTTCATCCCTTAAATAAAAATAACTCTCCATTCGCTCAGCAATGCCCTTAATCTTTCCCCCTCCAGCCGCATACTTACCTATAGATACATTATCACCAAATTTTCCACATAATTTCCCAATGTTCCCTTCAACCCCTTTTCAACCCCCGCCGCCCCTCTCTAGCTAGTTCGATATTTTTCTCTCGTCGACCCAATTCCCGATCGCCTTTTCACCCGCACCGCCGCTCGACGTTTTTTCAGTCCGACAGACACTGATAATGTGCGTTACAAGGGCAGGGAAAAGAAAACGACGGGCAAAAAAAGCGAGAAGAGAAAATAAAAAAAACCGTATGCCGGAAGGAAAGACGGAAGCTCCGTCGGTACAGGCGTCGGTGGTACAGCGTGGCGAAAGTTATAGGGGGAGAGAAAGTGTGAAAAAAGGGTTGGGTGTTTTTTTTTGTGCCGCGAATGGGCGAGAATAGGCGGCGCGGCGCACCGAAGAAGGCGACAAAGATATTAATTAAGAATTAACACGGGTACTGAAAAACCACCCTTAATTAGTAACAGTCAGGCGCCCGGAGCACGTTGCTGCACTTCTCTCTCTCTCTCTCTCTCTCTCTCTCTCTCTCTCTCTCTCTCTCTCTCTCTCCCCCTCTCTCTCACTCTCTCCCTCTCTTTCTAGCGGCGTGAAAACATGCACGAACCCTCGGGGGTGATTCACCCGAAACGCAAAAGTCCACACAACGAAAGGGCGTATAAATATGTAGATGTTTTTTTTTCTACCGGCCTCGACGAGTACGGTTTTACACACCCCCGTAAGTCACTAGTCTACCGTCAAATTTCCAAATTCTCATAAAAACATTTACACATGTCTTATTACCGATTTATATATACATGCATACATACATACATACATACATACATATATACATACATACATACATATATATATATATATATATATATATATATATATATATATATATATATATATATACAGGGTATCCCATTTTAATCTTACACCTGAATTTTCTCGAAAAATATTGCTCGGACGAACTATTGTGTGGAACAAAACTTCTAGGGATTGAAGGGGGACGTTTGAAAAAAATTTTTTTGAGGAGCCAAAATTCAAAATGGCGGCGTTACAAAGGCTGACATGTTTTTTTCAAACGGAAACATAACTTTTTTTTATTGCCAAAAAATTTGTTAGCTGAAAACTAAAAACTTTTGTTGAAAAAATGTTTTGATAATGTTCATAGTTTTCAAGTGAGAACATCATTTTCAATTATTTCAGATGTATCCAGGATTTGTGTGTGTGTGTGTGTGTGTGTGTGTGTGTGTGTGTTTTTCTACCCATCGTGATCAAAGTTCGTCAAGGATTTAAAGAAACACGTTTTTGGGCCAAACCCAAACAAATAAATTTTTTTCAAACGTCCCCCTTCAATCCCTAGAAGTTTTGTTCCACATAATATTTCGTCCGAGCAATATTTTTCGAGAAAATTCAGGTGTAAGATTAAAATGGGACACCCTGTATATATATATATATATATATATATATATATATATATATATATACAGGGTGTTAGGAAGGTCGATACAAAGCCTCAAGGGGGTGATAGGTCATCTCGTCAGGAACATATCTAACCTGGGTAACCTTGGTCCAAAGTCTAAGGATTTCGAGTTATCATGGTAAGTACGATTTTCCGAAAATTTCCCAAAATTAGGTACTAATTCGTTCATAATGTTTAAACAAACAATAATTGGTAACTAAAAACTTATTTGCGTCCTAGCTCAATGTGTGTTCAATCGACAAACACCAATACAATCATCTGTATCCACACAACTAACTAAATGGGACGTGTTGAATAATTAAAAACTTGTCAAAAAATGAGAATACCTCTTATGTGAATGCTATTTAAAAAAAATAGCATTAACATAAGAGGTAAACGAGTTAGTACCTAATTTTGGGAAATTTTCCAAAAATCATTCATCAAATCATAAAAAATCATCATCCAAAAATCATGATAACTCGAAATCCTTGGACTTTGGACTGAGGTAACCTATGTTGGATATGTTCCTAGCGACGTGATCTATCACTCCCTTGAGGTTTTGCATCGACCTTCCTAACACCCTGTATATGTATAAATCACAAAAATAAATTTTTTTCCCACGCACATACTTGAGTCGAATCAACCAAATACCAACATGATTCGATATAATAATAAAAACAACAAGTAAATAATTATAAAAACGACAGGAGCAATAATGAATAATAGAAGCAAGAATAATAAAAATAATAATGATAACAATAATAACTGATAAACATATATATATATATACATGATTCATATGCGACAAAAATAAATAAACTAATTATTATTCTCCCGCACAGACTTGGGTCTAATTAAGAAAACAATAGTAATACGAATCGTAATAATAATAAAAATAATGTTTAAGTAGTTATTGAAACGATAGCAACAATGATGTACAATAAATGACAAGAGGATAACAAGGATGATAATATTGATTTTTATTATAATCAAATTGATCATATTCATAGAAATAATTATCATCATAGTAGTAATTAAAATAATGATAATAATAATAATAATATTGGTGATGTTTTTTTTTATTTTAACGGTAATGTTGTTGATGATAATAATCATAAGAACATTAATAATAATAATAACACGGCTAGTGATCTCGATGTTTAGGGAAGGAGTTCACCCGCGAGTTTTCGCACTTCCGGTTGGTTGCTAATAAAATCCTTGATACAATTCTTTGCGGCGCAGGCTCGATGTATTCCGCACAACCCCTACTACCCCATCATCCCCTGACCCTAACCTTCGTGACATGTTTTAATTAACTTTTCGGTGAAGCTACGGCCGCAAATTTTCTTTTTTTTTTTCTCATTTTTCTTGTGTTTTTTTCTCGGACGAGGAATAGTTGTGCGGATTTACAATGATGGTGCGAGGCTCGTCGACGGGATGAGGGAAATCGGGGGGCGCGAAAAAAAGTAGCGTCGAAGGGGGAGGGCAAGAGAGAGAGAGAGAGAGAGAGAAAGGAAAAAGGAGCACGAGTGTCGAGAAGTATCTACCCCTTGGCAAACACGCGAAAAAATATATACAGATATAAAAAAAATTAAAAAGAAAAACGGCGAACGTATAGCGTTAAAATCCGAGCTAAAAATTAAAAACATCCCCCGTGGCGTTAATCGAGGGAAGTCTTGCTCGTTTAGTTTTTTCGCAGGCTTTTTTTTCAATGACACTTTGTCCCTCGACAAGTTGATCGCCGTATCGACTAGCCCGGCACACACACACGCCAATTAATTAATCTAATTAATGTTGTCTTCACTTCATGCTCGAGCTTCGATGTATTTGTAAAACTGTACCCGGCTTACCAGTTTGACGCCAGAACTCATCTTCATCCGGCGATTTATGTATCGATGACATGTATCCTATTTTTATTTTCTTCTTTTTTTCATTGATTTTTTCATCGTATTTTTTATTTATTCATTTTTTACTTCTGTTCTCTCTTGCTTTTTACCCCCTTCGTAATTTTTTATCAAATAATTGTGTTTGCTCTTTTATTTTTTCCGCCTTTTATGAATTTTTATTGATTTTTTTTCTTCTCTTCCCTTCGCTCCTCTCTCGTATTCTTTTTTCTCAGTAATCAACCCGCCGTCTCTGTTCTTCGATACGCAATTTCGACACCCTCCCCCCTCTCGCTTGAAAACCGCCCCGCCAACCCCTTCAGGGCCGACTGAGAACCAGCACTCTCGTACACTTACCTATGGCTGGGTTTATGTGTGTAAATATATATATATATATATATATATATATATATATATATATTTGGTTGGCACAAATTTAAGTTCAATATTTTTTCCCTTTTCTTTACCATTTGATTATCTACTTTAAAGAAGAAAAAAATTATCACGAAAGCTGCGAGCGGTCAACAAATATTTAGTGGTCGCCAAAGAATTTCAAAATTTTCAATTTTCGCCAATTTTTTTTACTCTTCTCACTCATAAATTTGACGCTTTGTAAAATGTTCATAACGAGGAATGTTTTTTTAACACATTTGTCAAATTCACCTCACACTACTAACCCAAGAATTATAATCTTTGTGAGCAAAATTAAAAAAAAAATCCGTTTGTAAGGAAAGAAAGATTAATTGTTTTTTAACTTTTACAAAGTGTTAAATTTATGAGTGAGAAGTGGACGAAAAAAAATCGTTTTTATAATGAAAATTTGAGTTTTCGATAGGCTTGAGCGACCTCTAAATATTTTTTGATCGTTCGCAGCTTTTGCGACAACTTTGTTTCCTCTTTAAAGTAGATAAGTGGATGGTGAGAAAAAGAAAAAAAATAGAGCTCGAATTTGTGCCACCCTAATATTCGTCATATATAAAAATATATTTGTATAATGCATATATATATATATATATATATATATAGAACAAATAGAAAAAAAAACTGTGACGTCACGTCCGAGCGGTGGCCATTTTGGCTCACAGCTGGTCTCGACAAAAGGAGGGAGGCTGCTACGTCGGGACGTCATGTCCTGCTAGTCATATATATATATGTATATATACAAAATGCATATAGCAAGACGAAGAGTAAGAGAAAGAGGGAAGCAAAGAGAGCGGACAGAACAGTAGGACTCTCTCTCTCTCTCTCTCTCTCTCTCTCTCTCTCTCTCTCTCTCTCTCTTCATGCTCTCTCGTTGTATAATGGACAATGGTATTAACACCAAGAGACATCTAAATCTACACGCACACACTTACGAACAGTCGTGAGAGAAACCTTTTTTCCCTTCAACCCTTTGGCTGCGCCCCAAGGAGTTTCTTTCTGGTGAGAGGGGGTTGGTACCCTCCTCTATATACGTTTATATATATATATATATATATATATATATATATATATATATATATATATATATATATATATATATATATATATATATATACACACACATATATATATATGTATATATGTATAAAAATATACATGGATAGGAGGAAGAGGCAGAGCCAGAAAGGACAGAGGGTAGTTACACGCCTCGAAGGGCGGCGAGTGGGATGATGGAGGGCCAGAGGGGAGGTCTCGGGTGACGGAGGGAGAAATATTTTGACAGTGATGGGCGTGGTGGATCTGCGGGAAATTTTGGGTTTTGGATTTCAACAGGGCATTCAGAGAGCGAAAGAGGATTCCCCCCTCTCGAGGCCTGTTTGTCGATAAGAATAGCAATAAAAACAGCTCGGGACACTCGACAACGCTCGTCGCGATCGCCGATAAAAAGCCAACGTGCAAACATCGTCGGAGGCGATTTTACGTAGAGATTTACCTTCGGCTTTATCGCGCAGCCCCCGCCGGGGTTGAGCTGAATTTAAGGGTTGAAGATTCTTGGCGAGAAATATTATTCCTCGGGAACGGAATAATACCACGAGTGGCTTCCTACCCCTATTTTTATGTAGATATGTGTATAGAGGTATTTGGATACGTAGGTGGAAGGGTGGAAAGGTGACTGATAAAAAAAACGAAGATGTAAACTCGAGTGGAAGTGTCGAGGGATGAGGTTGACTCGAGATTCCACGAGGGATGATCCTCCTCCGCGAGTTTTTTTCCTCATCCCTTGCTATCTGTCACCATACCCCTCTGCGATGTATAGAGAAGCAGCGATGGAGCATCATCCAACAAGAACCGGCTGATCCCTCTCTCTCTCTCTCTCTCTCTCTCTCTCTCTCTCTCTCTCTCTCTCTCTCTCTCTTCCACGTGCTTGTGTAAAAGTATCGCGGATATAGGAAGAGGAAAGAGTTGGGCTGTGGTTTACGTCGCGATGGAGATATACGTCTCCTCAGCCCTCTCGCAAAAAAAGGGCCGGAGAGAGAAAGAAAGAGGGAGAGGGAGAGGATCGCGTATACATTGTGGGTTTAGGGTCTCATTGTGCGGGACGCCACTAAGGGCATTGTCACCTTTTCAACCACGGAGATTCACACCTTTTCACGGCCAACGCCACATTTTTCCATGAGAAAGAGAGAGAGAGAGAGAGAGAGAGAGAGAGAGAGAGAGAGAGAGAGAGAGAGAGAAAGAGAGAGAGAGGTGCTGTAGAGAAGCAGTGGTTCAGACCCAGGCTCCATTGAGCGGAATCACAGGCCAAACTGAGCCACCACACCAGCGAGAGAGAGAAACGAAAAAATGAAGAAAAAAGTGAAAAAAAACCAACATGGAATAGAGTCCTTCAAGGAAGGAGTGAATGAGATGATTTTTTTTCGGTAGATCCACCCGTTCACGAGTTTCTACACATCCCTTACCCAAGAGCCCGGAACTCTTTCTCCGGTAAGGGTTGGTGGCACTGGAGGAAAAAGGTACTGCTGAATTTTCCACTATCCGAAGGCTGAAGGATGAAGGATGAAGGTAGTGGCTGACGATTCCGTCGGATGACAAAGTGTAGGAACAATGAAGGGAGTTTTTCGTAGATTTGGTAATTATTGGCGGGCATACAGTGGGTGAGCCAGCAGGAAGAGATCTGAGGAGCGTCATCAACTGTTGGCGCTGATGCAGTGCAGGAAAAATCTATATTCGGTCGTAACACGTTCCACCCGGAGCTCTTCCGGTCTTTGGGAAGCTGCAGCAGACTGGATGGGGCATGAAGAATAACAGAGAAAGGCAGAGTGAGGGGGTAGAGTGGCGCCAAGTATGATCCGACGCCCGGGCGTCGCTTGATGTCACGAGGAAAGTTGGTGGCTTCAAGGCATCCAAGAATATTGAATTCCACCGGCTCGGCAGTCGTCACCTTCCGTGAAACCTTCCACATGTCTTCACCGAGAAGCATCGGAAGCAGCGCCTGGAGATCCTGGCGCCTCCTTGGTTGAGAGCCAGAAGATGATCATCCAGTCCCTCAGAGATCAGGATGAAAAAAGGACAGGTGCTTGTCCAAATGGCAATGATGAACTGGACAGCTCAGCAGGTTGTCCAAATGGCAATGATGAACCGGACAGCCCAGCAGGTTGTCCAAATGGCAATGATGAACCGGACAGCCCAGCAGGTTGTCCAAATGGCAATGATGAACTGGACAGCCCAGCAGGTTGTCCAAATGGCAATGATGAACCGGACAGCCCAGCAGGTTGTCCAAATGGCAATGATGAACTGGACAGCCCAGCAGGTTGTCCAAATGGCAATGATGAACTGGACAGCCCAGCAGATTGTCCAATTGGGAATGAGACCTAGAGAAGCCACCCTCATCAAGCTCAACCCTGAAGGAGACTTTTTCCCGGTGGCGAATAGGTGGCTCGTTTCGCGAGAGAATTCTCGCTGGTCATTCTCGTAAAGTCGAGGCTCATTGTGTGTCTCCACGAGCGCGGGGACGATCACGAGAGAATGGCTGGAAGAGCAGCCGACGGCAGAGGGAAGGAAACACTCCGCGGTATGGACTCGGGGATCCTGGAAAAGGGTTGCTCCAGGCCATAACCGGCCGGCGAGTTAATGGGAACGGACTCCCGAATCGGCCGTTGCCAGAGAACCAAAGCGACGAGAGAGAGAGAGAGAGAGAGAGCGAGAGAGAATAGTGAGGAAGAGTGGGGAAGCGGAAAACGGTTGAACACTGGGTATGTCGTGGTGGGTAGTCGAGTTAGGTACGGGGCCATTAAGCTTAATGACATAATGAAGTAAATGGCCGTGCCCCGGGCCCATCCCCTCATCTATAGCTTATATAACAACCCCGTGAAACGGTTGCTCTCCTATCCACCACCTACCAACGCTTTTGCTACCCTCTAACACCCAACCTAACCACCCACCCGACTCGCAATATATCGCGTGCCTGGAATTCCTGTTCTCCTCTCCAGACCGAACCTTGCAGCCGAACGGAGCAACCCTACAACCCGTACGTTAACCAACAGTCCCTTCACTGATTGTCCCCACGTACAATACCGATCCCCTAGCTTTGGCCACAAGTTCCAGGGAACATTGCTCCTTCAATGCCTGCAGCCTCGATTTGTCAAAAGTGCCAGCCCCAAAAGTTCAATCCATTTTTAACAATCTTCCATTCGGTCATGGGATCACCTGGCTAGGCGGTGTCCGTTTCTATCAGCATGAATATTAAGCCTCGAAGGGAGTTTCGTCGTTCTCACTGCTGGATCTTGTCATTTCCACGCAAAATGGTAGCCAGGTACTGAGGAACCAGGGCAGAAGTCACATCATTCATTGATCTCCGATGTCTAGGAATCTTCCAACTATCGGATCAAGGTAATTGGGTCTTGCTACTAGCTGTCGTGGGTTCGTTTGGGATAACAAGTTCTGCCAACCAGTTTCTGAACTAGATCCACGCGGTGGAATCTTCCAAGGGAATGTTTTAAGCTGCCAGCTGCGAAGTCTTCCAACCACAGTCTAGAACAGATCAAGGTACTTTGGTCTTCCCAGAGGCTGTTGTGACATCGTTTGGCGTTGTTTTGGCTGGCAAGCTTTTCTAACCAGCTTCTGGGCGAGACCCAAGCTTAGTCGTCCTAGGGAATGTCCTGAGCTGCCAGCTGGGAAGTCTTTCAACCACGTTCTAGAACAGATCAAGGTACTTGGGTCTTCCCAGAGGATGTTGTGACATCGTTTGACGGTGTTTTCGCTGGCAAGCTTTTCTAACCAGCTTCTAGGCGAGATCCAAGCTTAGTCGTCCTAGGGAATGTCCTGAGCTGTCAGCTGGGAAGTCTTTCAACCACGTTCTAGAACAGATCAAGGTACTTGGGTCTTCCCAGAGGATGTTGTGACATCATTTGACGGTATTTTGGCTTGCAAGCTTTTCCAACTAGCTTCTGGACAACATCCAGGTTTAGTCTTCCTAGGAAATATCCAGCTAGCTGGGAAGTCTTCCAACTGTATTCTGGATGAGATCCAAGTATTTGGAACATGAGATACAGTTGGATCACAGCAAGTAAGACTACTATTCTTCTTGTCACATCCTGGCAATAACGTTGTCGCTTTATCAGGTATTTTTGCAGAAAACTATAGCTGAGGAAAGAGGAAACGACAAGTGCAGCCAGTGAATTATTCATCAAGCCCAATTTGGTCAACAATTCAGAGGGGTTGTTTCTTCTGCAAGGCAAAAAAACAGCAACATCTGCCAACTACATGTAGTAAAGTCCTTGAAGGCATGGAGCCTCGAGAGAGAAGTGGGCAGTAAAAGTTTAAAGACAGAGATAGAGAAAGAGGGAGAGAGAGAGAGAGAGAGAGAGAGAGAGAGACAGAGAGAGAGAGGCCTATGCCCAAGACGTTGTTCCTCGTGTACACATAAAAACCCGAGTGTAGAACAAAGTCTCGCGTGACAACTCTTCTCCAGATAGAGACCCAGAAATAAGTGAGTAGACCGGTAGAACGAGGAGTAAAGAAGAGAGGGAGTGAGTAACAGTGCGGGGCGGAGGGTGGAAGGGAAAAAAATCTTGTTTTCGTGGCAATCAACACTTTGCTCATTGTACCCCAAGTGACAGTTGAATATACTCGGCCATCATAATATTCACACCATTCTCGTTCGTCTCGGATTTCAATATGGCCTCTGCGAACTTCACCAGCCACAGGATCATAAGAGTGTCATGGCTCGCGTCCTTTCCTATACCCGCTCCAACTATTGAGTGAGAACTTCTCCAAAGAAAAATTTGACAATAATTTTAAAAAAAACAACCCTTTTACCTGCACTTATGCTTGCACTTTTTTCTCACGTCGCGTGCCTTTTTTGCTCTCGTACTCAAGGGAGATTAAATTCGATGCCAATCAATATCATTAAAGATAATTTATAATTAATTAAAAATTTAACCATCAAATCTCTACAATGTTCACATACAATATCTAATTAGATAAATTAATTAAATATGATTAATCAATGATCAAGCAAATAAATAATACGATAGAACATCTATAAATAAATAAATGTACAAAAAAAAACAATAATTTACACGAGAAATGAATGATAAATTGTTGAAAAAAAAACAATTTCTTCGGTACGTTTATCGCGATCTGCAATATTCATTTCTCGGTTAAGTAATTCATGAGTGGGCCCGATAGAGCGTGAGGAAAGTACCGGGTGTCGGTGGGCAAACTTCATCCCTTATTCTCAAGAGCGAAAAGAACAAGGTGGAGGAGGGAGGGAGGCGAGGGTGGAGGGTGAGATGAGCTGGTCGAACGATTGAATTGACCAAATTGATTCGACCCCAAAAACATCCCCCGATGCTCTACGCTTTACGAGCCAACGAGGATAAACGTATACACACGAGGGCAACGTTGTCTACAAGTGTTTTACATCGTGTTTTCACGATGTTGCAGATCAGAAGAGAAAAGAGAGAGAGAGAGAGAAAGTCTGACAACGTAACCGAGGGTCCCTAATCTAGCGAAACATCCCTAGGGAAACGTTTTCGAGCCTGGTGTGTCTGCACCACTCGATACGCTCGATTCCATCCCCCTTGCACCCCCGCTCATCTAGCGCACCAGAAACGCACACATGCACGAGCCACCCTGCCACATTTCGTCACCCCTCATCTGGCCCTTTCTCGACTGTGCTCGCGCACACACAAATCGTAAACTTCTCGCTGTACGATGAGATTTTTCCCATTAAAAAAAATTACCCAAAAAAAAACAACAAATCCATCCCCAGAGTCGTTTTTGAAAAATTCACCCCGTATTGTTTCGCTGTACAGAGAAATTTCCTCTTTGTCGAAAAAAACCACCCCCATTGTTGTTTTTGAAATATTCACCCCGTACTAGTTCGCCGTATGGGGGAATTTTGCCTTTATCGAAAAAAAACCACCCCCATAGTTGATTTTGAAAAATTCACGCTGTGACGTTGCTTTCTTTTTGCTTCGGAATATTCAATGACGCAAATTTTCGCGCATCACGACCACAGTGCGGTGGGGATAATCGAAATAAAATGTTCGCACCACCCAACGAAAGGGTAGAAAACTGTCAAAATTTACGAGTCGTGAAAATTCTTTTTCTTTCGCTTTTCGGTAGCTTTAGGGATGAACGATAGTCTCGCTAGGACAGGGCGCCGAAATAGTCATCGGGAGGCGTGACGAAAGTACGATATTCCGGCAGAGAGAGCGAGCTCGATATGGTGTGTCAAATCGTCGAGCTTGCCAATGTAATTTCCTCGGGGGTGCAGCGTCTCGCAAACTACAAAGCGACTCACTATTCCCGTCAAACCAATCATCGTTGACATTTAAAGCACCCTGATGAAAAAATAAACTCCAAAAATATCGCAATGATCAGACGCCATTTTTTTCCAAAAAGACAAAAAACCACCCCCTGAATTTGAGGGGGTGGCATGGAAAATGCATTCGTAATGAGGTGGAGTACCTCTCTCTAATTTCGCCGTGCTCTCGATTTTTTAAAACTACCCCTAAGCCCGCATCGCAAAAATGGAAAACCACCCCCAAAATTACGGATACAGGAAAGAGACTATTTTTCTGTTGCCACTATAGAGAGGTGGCATGTATGAACAAAAATTAAAAAAACAACCCCCAAACATGACAATCCCAAAAAATGAAAAAACAACCCCTAAAATAATAATGAAAAAAATACTTTTTTGTACCAAAGTAAGAGGCCTTATGTGGCGGGTAATCGAAACAAATTTTCAATTACCCTGTACAAAGCGTCAATTCCCAGTCGGAGTCATAATACAAGGGTGGCGAGGGTAGTTCTGTGGATTTTGTGGGTCGGGGCATGTCCGCAGATCGGCCGAGTCTCGGGACAGTGAAAAGATTCACCAAATTAAATTTTGGGATTAGTAGGCGCAGGAGCCGGGAGGAGGGAGGCCGGGGGTGTTTGGCGCCCCTTAAAGCGGTACAAGTGGCGTCGCAAGACGTCCCTCGGGGGTGCTACGCGCTACCCGTGAGCTTACACGCGGAGCTCTCTCGCTTCTCGACGTCTCACGGGACCGTATCCACGAACGATTCACCCTGTAACGACGTGACAACGTCTACTCACCCTTACTTCTTTTTCTTCTCCTTTTTCCACCCCCCCCCCTCTCCAAGCTCGTCGGGAAAGTACCTTCTCTCGCGTCTTGCCACGGTCGCATTTTTCCGTATTTTTTCCAGTGACATTCGAGGATCGAAGCTCTTGCACTTCTTCGCACGGGGATAAGGGATGATTCGGAAATGAATCGCGAAAAATCTTTTTTCGAGAAAGTTTCGTTGAATTAATTGATTAAAATATGTACCTTCCCACGGAATTTTTTTTCGACGAAATTCAACCCCCGAGCCCTTGCACCCTTACGCGCACGGAATAAGGGATGATTCGGGAAAAAATCGTGGAAAATCCATTTTCCAAAGATCGGGAGGATCTTTTTGTGTGATGGCGGAGCGAAAATAGTAAATTATCACGCCCAGGGTGCCTCGTACAGGATTTTTTTTTCAATTGTATTTTCCCAAGGGCTGTACCGCAAAGTACTGCAATTTTTCGCAATAAATTTTCCAACAATTACACGTAACAAAGCACCTGCGACTAGTGAGAAATTTTCATACTCTTCTGTCCTAATTGAGGGTGGAAAAGCGACGAAAAAGACCCAAATTAACGATTTTAAAAAATGAGTGAAACCTCTTTGCAACCCTCGACGCGTTTAACCAGGGAATTAAAATTTTTGGAGCATTCTTCATAATTATCCCCGTCGTTGCTTCGACTATTTCAGGAACCAGGCAAGGCAAAAAAAAATGCAAAAAAAACAGAGAGGGAAGCGGGAATATTTTTCGTCCCGAGGGAGGGTTAAAAAGCTCACGAGAGGAAGAAAACCCAGGTTGCCGGACTCTCGAGGGCACCACGGCCAAGTAAAGAGTGGAAGAGGAGCGTGGAAGAGAAAAAAAGTAAAAAAGGAAGAAAAAGAGGCTAAAGATAAAAAGCTCGGAGCCTTGGTCTAGTGGTGAGGCTAGTGAGGTTAGGAAAAGCGTAGGAGAGAGGGAGAGAGAAAGAGGAGAAAGAGAGAGGAGAGGCTTAAGGCTTTAACAGCTACTAAAGCTAAAGCTCCTTTCGTCTCTCGCTCTTAAGCACGGCAAAACAAGCCGCGTTAGACGAGAGAAAGCTCGGGGTGGGTGAGCGACGGCGCGAGGGGTAGAGGGGGTGGTTTCGAGAGCAGCCATTGGCTATTCCGAGTTCTCCTTTATAACCTGGTTGCCTGGTAACCATAGCAGCTACCAGGGTTTTAACTATACCGCACCAACCCTTGTACAACGAGAATCGTATAAACTACCACCACCATCCAAAACAACCCCCTTTTCACTCTACCCCAAATATATTTTTGTCTCTGTTTCTCTCAGCCTCTCCTTGTACGTGTTATGCCTCTGTGTTCCTGTACTTTGCAAACACTTTTTCCATACCCTCTCTTTTTACTCACCCCTCTCACCCTCTCTCTCACTCTCCCTCTCTCGCTCTCTGGGGCTGGAAAACTTTTTCGTTGCTCCAACGACACTCGTGGATTTGCAAATAAACTTCGAGACACACACTGTCGTTGGAATTTGGAACATTGGGTTTTGGCGGTGCTTCAACCCCTAACCCATCACTATCGATGATTATTGACAAGGAGAGGTTGCGAGGTCGAACTCTCCGATTTCGATGAAATTTGGCATGCTTGTAGAATGGGTATAAATAGGCGACACGTATTTTTTTATATCTGCGCAACCCGATTTTTAAGGGGTGAAACGCACCCTCGAAAATAGGGGTGGTTTTCGTTTTTCGTCGATAACGTTATCGTTCTCATCTCCAATGTATAGTACACGAAAAAATAGACATTGTTGCGATTTGACATTTTTTCATATCTCGTACCGTTAAAACGTTATCGACGAAAAACACCCCAATTTTGGAGGGTGCGTTTCGACCTTTAAAAATCGGCTTCCGCAGATACAAAAAAATACGTGTCGCCTATTTTTACCCATTCTACAAGCTTGCCAAATTTCACCAAAATCGGAGAGATCGACCTCGCAACCTTTCCTTGTGAGTAATAAACAAATAGTAGAACGTGACAAGGATTTCGCTGGGATTTCGGTTTCGTAGAATTCATTCGTGAAAAGATAAATGTGGGTTGAGTTTAATGTCGATTTTACAAACTTAGTTTTTTGTGATTATTTTATGAAAAAAAACAACCTTTATAGTTTCGTCGTACCTTCTCCTTTTACGTGTCCGCCCCATTCCATTTTTTCCCTGTGAAAAAATAATTGAAATTCGTATTAAATGAGAACTCCATCAGCTTATTATTTGTCACCCGCTTATTATTTCTTATCAGCTTATTTTTTTATCCGCTAATTAATTTTATTAATCAATTTGAATTATTTTTATAAGCTTATCATTTTTGTGATTATTAGTTTCGGAAAAAATAATTTAAATCCGCACAATAAAATGAGGATTTTATCGGACATATTATCAAGTAATGATTCTTTCTCATTCGACGAGACCCAACATTTAATTAATATTTATAATCTCTTCCCATTCAATTAATAAGAATTTCATATTTCATCAATTTAATATTATTCCACTATTTTAATACGCCAACGTATTAAAATATTCGTGGAAAAATATTATCAATGTCCAATCGGAGGTAAATAATATTTCATTTATATTTCATTGACGAATTAATATTGTACTCTAATCATGCGCTATTGATAAATAAAATAACGTTAACGTTAATATGTTTATTACCTATCAATTAACCATTATTAATCAGAGGTTATCCTGCTATCAATTATTGATAAAAAATAATTATCGATAACGTTGCAAAAAATTATTAGTATTTAAATGTGCACCGTGCCCTTTTTCACATTCGGTTTATCGAGTTCCTCGTTTTCAACATTTCGCCTGGCGGATCGGAGGCAGGCGAGAAATTGAAAGGCGACGAAACTGCCTGGATGGCGTACACGTGCTGTCATCACCGAGAGAAAAGAGACTTGGAACTGAATATCGTGAGACCACATTTATAGGAAACTCGAGAAACCGTTTTTAAAACAATATTCACTTCTCTCTCTCTCTCTCTCTCTCTCTCTCTCTCTCTCTCTCTCTCTCTCTCTCTCTCTCCCTCTCTCTCTCTCTCTCTGCTGTCTGGCCGCGTCTTTATTCGAGTGTCTCTGGGTCGAGAAGTGAGTCTGGCAAAATGTTCACACTCACCATATGGTAGACGTCCAGAGAGACGACCCCTCTCTCTCTCTCTCTCTCTCTCTCTCTCTCTTTCTCTTTCAGGCGCCGAAATTTTCTTTCAATGTTTTTCTTTCGCTCGCAGCAGCCACCTACTTTTTTCTCTCCAATTTTTCCCTTTTTTTCCCGCTGCCAAAGAAACGATTTTTTTGCCCTTCCACTTTTCCCTTGCACCTTGCACGTCATCGCACACGTCACGGGAAAGTCTCTACGAAAACACTTCGAAAATACTCCACGATAATAAACTCTCGAAATCGAAATTAATAAGCCCCTCAAAACTGCACTCGTTCCCCGAAAAATCCAACGAAAAGGACCTTGAAATCAAATTCCAAAAAATCCCCATACCAAAAAAAAAGCAAACTTTATTTGAAACACTGAAAAACCACACCGTCACAAAAAAATCGTTATTGATAAAGATCTCGACAAAAATAAGAAATACTCAACAAAAAAATCAAATAACTCGAAAAATCTTGGCACTCGTTCTGCGCTAATTGACGTCAACCCTTTCATCGCTAATTATCGATTGTTCGAAAATTGCCGTTAAGCGGGAATAAGGATAAAAAAACGAAGAATATAAGTCACGTCTGGATAAATTCGGTCCAGGGTACACTCGAGTACCAATTTGTCGATCGTCGCGTCCAGCGGGCCCTCCTCCTATAACGTTCACAGATATAGATGCAGTTATTATTAAAATGAGAGAGAGAGAGAGAGAGAGAGAGAGAGAGAGAGAGAGAGAGAGAGAGAGAGAGAGAGAGATAGATAGATAGATAGATAGATAGTTTAAGATAGAGAGATAGATAGATAGATAGATAGAGAGAGAGAGAGAGAGAGAGAGGGAGAACGAGAGTGCAGAGCTCGGGTTTCGAGGACGACGAAGAAAGAGGAAAAATGAACAATAAAATTAAATAAAAAGTAAAAAGAAAAAATTTAATATCGCAACGCGTTTTTAGAGCCCAATTAGTGGAGCTTACGATTTTTATTAATATATATGTGTGTATATATATATATATATATATATATATATATATATATATATATATATATATATATATATATATATATATACACATATATATATAAATGGAATTCAAGCTTTTAATTAATAGTTAATTAGCCGAGAGAACACGTGACCGCTCTGTCTGTTGCGGAGCTTCGACGCCCCTCTCTTTCTCTTTCTCGCTCTCGCTCGCCGGCTCGTTAATGCGAAAGTTAATTTATAATTGATAATTATTTTCCGACCAGCGCGTGTAGAATTTGCGCAGAAGTTTTCTCTTCCTCCTCTCTCCCTCTCTCTCTCTCTCTCTCTCTCTCTCTCTCTCTCTCTTTCTCTCTCGCTCTCTTCCTCACGGGCCAGGTTTTGTTTCAGCCAGGGTTGTGAAATTGGACGAACTGTAAAAGTGAAAAGGACAAAAATTCATGAAAATCGAGAAAACTAATTTACAAAATTATTACCAGCTTGCGTTGGTAATAATCCCCCCCCCCCCATCCTCCGCGCTCTGTCACTCCTGTTCTTCCGACTCAACGAGTGCCAGTGACATGTTCCCGAATGACCAGTGAGTAATGGTTAAAACATTCAAATTCGATGTTGCAGCAAGCTTAAATTTTGCTTTTTTTGAGTTTTGCGAGATTCGAGCTTTTGGAGGGGTTGAACGAAGAAACGAAGTCTCGGAATTTCAGTGACGTCTATATGTACATACATATATATATATATATATATATATATATATATAGTATTAGGGATGAGAATACAGAATTATGTGGATTTGAAATTTTACGAGAGATGAGGCGAGAGTCTGACGTATCGATAAGCGGATGGGGGAGAATGGAATTTATCCTCCTTCTCTCTCTCCCCCCCCCCCGCTCCTCTGAGGTACTATAATAGGTAATTTGATATCCGACGAGTACCTCTTGCGATAAATATAGATAAGTATTATATATATATATATATATATATATATATATATATATATATATATATAAAACCGTGAGACTTTTATTAAACTGAAATTGCAGCATATAGTAGGACGTGATCTGACATATCGACAGTTGTAGGATTATCCATTCATAACAGGACACCCTGTATATATGATGAAAAATTAAAATTGGATAATTAATTTACTTTCTATATTTCATTTGATTATTAATTTATTCAATTATTCAACTATTTTAATTATTAAATCGAAATAAAATGATGAATTCAATTTTAATTTGTTACAACATTTACTAATTAATTTAATGATTTTATTAATTTATTTATTAAATAAAAATTGAAATATTAATTTTATTTTTATTCTTTTAAATATATATATATTAAGTTAAAAATGTAATCATCAATGTCAGAGCCGACCGCGTCGCCCCATATATTTACAACGTCAAAAAAGACGAATTCCGGTCGTAAGGAAATGTCACAACGGAATAAAATTCCACCCAACGATTGAAATACTATTTATTCGACGTCGTACCGATATTTTAACTCGATTTCTCAATGATCGAATGTGCAGGCTTGCAACATTTTCGGTTTGTCGTTGTTACTAAATATATATACATATGTGTTGTCAATGCGATCACTTGGATTGTCGCGTTTATCATTGATTTTTGGTTACAGCAGTCGGGCACAGTATCGAGTCTGGAAAGGACTTCACAGTAGACGGGCTCTCAGGCTTTAGTAAAAAGAAGAAGAAGAAACGTCGACATAGGTGAGTCTCTGACGATAACTCGTTTTATTATTAATATTAATATTATAGTGCCTTTATTCAATAAAATACAGGATTATTTCGCAGTATTATTATTATGGTGCAATTATTTCCCGAATTACGAAAATATTTCGCATTTTTATTAATGTAGTGTAATTGTTTAATGAATCACGAGAATTACTCCTCATCACTACTGCGACTAGAAATCTCGCCGTTAATATTTTATTTTATTGTTTTTCATGATTTTTTATTACTAAATATATTTATTATGTTTTATGTGTTGGGTTTTCGTATTAATTTTTTTGTTTTACGATTATTATTATTATTATTATTATTATTATTATTATTATCGTCATCATTATTATATTGAAACTTTAAATGAATTACAAAAATATTGTGTACAAATACAAATACAAATCTTGATGCAAACAAGACCCCCACTAAATGCATCGAAATTTGCCAATTGTACTGAAATAACTTGGGCCTATATAAAATTAATTAATAATCGGACAATCAAAATCGTAATATGGGCAAAGGTACCCCATTCTGCCATTGTTCGGTTCAATCATTGAGATATATATATATATACGTGTGTGTGTGTGCGTGTGAAAAAAATGAAAAAAATCCCTCGACACTCCTCGTGTCCTAAATCAACAATAAAAATGAGTCACGAAAAATAAGCAATCTTGTCGTACTGGGAGTGAGGATTTTTTTTCATTCACGAATCCTCCTCTTCGACAGATATAATAAGGTATCGAGCCTAAAGAGCCCAATTGGATTTTCGATGAGCAAGAGAGAGAGAGAGAAAGAGAGAGAGGGAGAGAGAAAAGGGAGAGGAGGAAAGAAAACATTTCACGCAATCATTATCAATGATCTCTAAATTGCAGGAGACGTATAACTTGACAATATGATTATCGGTTGTTTCAGATCGGATGGAAAGATCGTAATCTCTTATTAATACTGACAAAACTTGCTTGGCCACCGTAACCCCGACAAGAAATAATGACGAAGCAGTGATTTTATTTTCTCTCATTCTCTCTCTCTCTCTCTCTCTCTCTCTCTCTCTCTCTCTCCTTTTATTTCTTAATTTCGACTCAAAACAAAAAGAGCAAAAATTTAAATTAAAATCAATAGAAATAAATGTTAAAAAAGGCAAAAATGAATTCGCATAAAACCCCAGCAAACCCAAACAAACCCTCACGAATAAATTAAAACTGAAATCGCCAAAAATGATTTAAAAAAAGAGAAATCACCAAATTTATTTTTCACCTCAAGATCGAACATTTTCTCGCGCGAAATAAAATTTAAAAAAACTGGAAAAATCTAACAAAAACGCGTTGCGTCATTTACCCTTCGTTATCCCAAATTGTCGATCTATCGGACACAATAAAGCGGACATTATGATTGTATGATTATACCCGCGCGCTCCGCCGAGTCCAGGAAAGGGGGGGTTTCGAAAATAACGATCATAGTGTGTGGGAGGAGGGGCGTAACTCGTGAGGAACGAAATTGAATGAAACACGTATCCAAATGTGCGAGTACCTTAACGAGAGGCAACCTCAATTTTTTTTTTCATTTTTGACCATCGAGAGGCACGAGTAAAACTTCCCCAACGACATGACGTTTGCTTTTTTTTCATTTTTTTGTTTTCTTTTTTCCCTCCTCGAACCTTTCGTTCGTGTCGAATTAAAATCCACCAGCAGGTAGACACGGCAGGGAGGAGGAAAAAGAGAGAGAGCGTAAAAAAAACAAACAAAAAGAAAAAAATTCTCGCCGACGTTTAAGGCTCGAATTAACTGTAATCGTTGGTCTTCCTTTTCGATAATTCTTTGTCGAGGCGCCAAGAAACGCCCGCCCGAAAAACGCCTCCTGTTTTTTTCTTTTCCGGAAACGCAAATTTTTTTCGTAGCACAAAGACGAACGAAGAAACGGTGAAAAAACTCTTACAAAAATAATTATTATCATTTATAATATTTCGTACTTCCTGACATATATTTATTTATTTTTAAATAAAACCAATAATTTTTTATTACTCTATAAATTTATTTATTATTAATTTTATTATCAATTTTATATCTATATATATATATTCACATATATAAATTATGTTTTCGTTTTTATATTTTTGTTTTCTAATAAATCGAGGTCTAATGAATAGTTTTTACTCACTTTTCGTTTCATTTTTTTAATCCGATATATTTAATTTTCAATTCACACCAATAACACCACGGTTAAAATATTCCCATCCCGAAGCACATTTCATCATAATAACACGATAATGACCCATTAGGACAATAACCCATTTTAGCGGAGAAAAAAATTCAAGAGTGAAAAAAGGTTGTTCGCTTGCCTCGCTTGTTTAGTCCCTTAAGCGTAAGGAACAATTTATACCAATAAGACCACGTTAATGACATTTTTATCCCAAAGCACATTTAATTGTAATAAAATGATAATGACCCATTACTACGATAACCCATTTTAACGGAAAAAATAAAAATTTATATGCAAAAAAAATATTTTTTCAAAACAAGCTTTTATATAATGTACTGAAAGTAGAACATTTTTTTTCCAAGTCACCTATATTTTACTATAAATAAAAGTTTATCGCGCTCAACTTTTTAAATGTTTTTATCAATTTATCATTTTTATCATTTATTTTATCAATTTATCATTTTATCAATTCAGTTTCATTAACCGTATCTAATTTGGCACAATAGTCACTAGAGAAATTATTATCACGCGTTTATACTCAGTTTCAAGATTTTTATTCAATAAATCTAAGGTTGTTTTACAGTAAATTAAATACAGTTGATATGTTAACGGATTTATGTAAATTAACGACTATACGTCTAAATTTTGAGCGCCCCAAGCTTTTATTTATAGTCATATACATGTGATTAGGTAAAAAAAACGATTTTCTTACTTTTTAGTATATTAAATAAAAGCTCGTTTTTTTAAATATTTTTTTACATATAAATTATTTTCTCCTTTTTAGTGTTGAATTGATTTTACTAGTCAGTTGTTACTAGTAGTTTACTAGTTCACGAGTTTGTACGTTAAGAACAAGGGATGCTTGTAAAAAATAACAAAGACTGTAATTGGGATTGAACTTATGACTAATTGCTGCATACAAACTTTTCACATACAAACACAGTCGGCTACGAATTCGTTTGTATGACTCACAAGGAACTCCCTCAGGTGACACCCTTCGATTTTGTTGAAATTTGGATACATTATAAAGCACCGAAAAGTAAGCGATACGTATTTTTTTTTATCGACCGAAAAACGTTTTTAAGGGCTGAAGTGCACGCTCAAAAAATGGGGATGTTTTTCGTTTTTCGTCGATAACGTTTTAACGGTACGAGATATTGAAAAATTTCAAATTGCAACAATGTTTATTTTTTGGTGCACTATACATTGGAGATGAGAACGATAACGTTATCGACGAAAAACGAAAAACACCCCTATTTTCGAGGGTTCGTTCTACCCCTTAAAACCGTTTTTCCGCCGATAAAAAAATACGTATCGCTTATTTTTCGGTGCTTTATAACATATCCAAATTTCAACAAAATCGAAGCGTGTCACCTGAGGGATGTTCCTTATTAGTGAGATTTTAAATGGATGATTAGACATCGATAATTTTACACGAAAAGTTCAACATTTTATAGATTTTTTTTTTTCAAGTTGAATCATGGATTTTCACCTGTCAAATGCATGTTTGCAAAATTTCAGATCTAAGTAGTCGGGAAGTGGGTGAAATATTATAAAAGCTTGTAAAAAAGGTCGTTCGCTTGCCTCGCTCGCTCGTTCTGTCCCTGACGCCTCCTCAAGTTTAGTAATAAGAAAAAAGTCTGTAATGGCATATAACTAGGTTCACGTGGTTGTTGCTCCAGGACGATCTTCACGACCCAGCAGCTGGAGACGCTGGAGGCATCGTTCAAGGACGCCCATTATCCGGACGTTTATGCCCGAGAGATGTTGAGCCTCAGGACCGACCTACCCGAGGACAGGATACAAGTGAGTTTTTGAATATTGAGCTTTTTTATTCTGATAATCGTATTTTCGAAAACTTATTCACTCAACTTTCTCTATCTGCATATCGAATTTTCGATCACGAATGGCTAAGTTTATTTATTTATATTTTTTACTGAATTTATTCATTTAATCGTGAATATTAATTTATATAATATATTTAATGATTAGTAAAAATTAATATTGATGCTAATAAATATCAAAATATATCTACATATTTTTCATTCATTCATTGGCATTCCTATAGTAAATAAATATTCGTGTGACAATATAGACATAGTTCTCCTAGTAGATAACATAAAAAGTTACATATCTATTGTATGTATATTAGGGTGATTCGTTTCAGGGTAACTTTTTTTTTCTGACCCACCGTGCCCGAAAACCTTCAGTTGGTACCCAAAAACGAAGTTTCGTGAAAGGGGGGTGTTGTCAAAAAATATTTGGAGGTCGCGAATCAAAATTGAAGGTTTCCCATTTGATTAACATTGAAAAAAATGTTTTTCTCATTATTAGTGTTACCATTCCGCGAATTTTGATATCGCGATATTTTCCAAGTGGGTTCTCATAGGAAATATGATACTTTACAATAAAGTTCATTGAGCTATGTCCGTAAATTCAACCGTTTCAGCGGTATCATTATTTTAAGTGAATATTGTATGAAAATATCTATTCAAACGGCTGTAACGCCTAAGCTATTAGATATATCGAAAAAAATTCAAATGAGAACTATGTAGAGAAAGTAATTTGCTACAAAAAAGTCTTATAAGCCGAGCCCGTAAATTCAACTCTTTCTCAGCTACAGGTGGATGAAGTAAATGAAGTATAGATTTATTTTGTTTAAAAAGAATCTATTTATTTTACTTCATCCACCTATAGCTGAGAAAGAGTTGAATTTTCGGGCTCGGCGTATAAGACTTTTTTGTAGAAAATTACTTTCTCTACAAAGTTCTCATCTGAATTTTTTTCGATATATCTAATAGCTTAGGCGTTACAGCCGTTTGAATAGATATTTTGCACAGTATTCACTTGAAATAATGATGCCGCTGAAACCGTTGAATTTACGGCCATGGCTCAATCAACTTTATTGTGGAGTATCATATTTCCTATGAGAACCCACTTGGAAAATATCGCGACATCAAAATTCGTGGAATGGTAACACTAATAATGAGAAAAACATTTTTTTCAATGTTAATCAAATGGGAAACCTTCAATTTTGATTCGCGACCTCTAAATATTTTTTGGCAACACCCCCCTTTCACGAAAGTTCGTTTTTGGGTACCAACTAAAGGTTTTCGGGCACGATGGATAAAAAAAAAAGTTGCCCTGAACCGAATCACCCTAATGTATATAGTGTAGAAAAAATCTGGGACGATTTAATTGGACCCAAATTATCAAAGGGATGATAATGAGGCACCTTAAAGGGAAATTTCGTCGTTGAAGGGTTTTGGAACCTTTTGTATACGATTTAAATTTCTCCCTTTTAAAGAAGTTTTTACGAAATGCAATTATAAACAATGCACACATGCACAGACCCACACACACATATATATACATATACATACAGGGTGTTAGGAAGGTCGATGCAAAGCCTTAAGAGACAGATAAGGTCACCTCGTTAGGATTAAAATTATAGGAAATTTAATTTCTAACAACTTCGATGATAACCAATTTTCGTGTAAAATAAAAAATAAACAAGTTATGCAATAAACAAAAATTTACCCCCACCTCTTTTCAGGTCTAAATCGAAAAATCTCGATCCTAGGAAAAAATTGATAGGTACCAAAATTGTAAGAAATTTGATTTTAAATAATTTAGATAACAACCATTTTTTGCGTAAAATTGAAAATGAACGAGTTATTCAATAAACAAAAATGTACCCCCTCTTTTTGGGCCTAAAACGAAAAATATCGATCCTAGGGAAAAATTGACAAGGACAAAAATTGTAGAAAATTTCATTCCCAACAACTTTCGCAGTGACCATTTGTCGTGTAAAATAACAAATAAACAAGTTATGCAATAAACAAAAATTCACCCCCACCTCTTTTCAGGTCTAAATCAAAAAATCTCGATCCTAGAAAAAAATTGATAAGTACCAAAATTGTAGGAAATTTAATTTTAAATAATTTAGATAACAACCATTTTTCGCGTAAAATTGAAAATGAACGAGTTATTCAATAAACAAAAATGTACCCCCTCTTTTTGGGTCTAAATCGAAAAATATCGATCCTAGGGAAAAATTTACGAGGACCAAAATTGTAGAAAATTTAATTCCAAACAACTTTAGTAATGACCATTTGTCGTGTAAAATAAAAAATAAAGGAGTTATTCAATAAACAAAAATTCATCCTCAAATTCAAAATGGCGGTTGACGCAACAGGGTTGGAATCCCGAAAACCAAAATGTAGACTGCCAGTGAGCCCCCCAACGATTTCCGGAGGAAAATTACTGCGCGGAATTTTTTCCGTGTCCGCCCCTCGTTTGATCTAATTCGACTGGGCTACAAGGATTTCGAGTTTTCATGGTAAATATGATTTTTGAAAAATTTCCCAAAATTAGGCCCTAACTCGTTCATAATGTTCAAACAGACGATAATTGCAAACCAAAAACTTATTTGCGTTTTAGATCAGTGTATTCAATCTAAATGGAACGTGTCGAATGATTGAAAGCTTGTCAAAAAATAAAAATACCTCTTATGTTGATGCTACATAAAAAAATAGCATTAACGTGCTATTTAAAAAAAAGGTAAACGAGTTAGTACCTAATTTTGGGAAATGTTCCAAAAATTATACTTACCATGATTACTCGAAATCCTTAGACTTTGGACTAAGGTAACCTAAATTAGATATGTTCCTAGCAAGGTGACCTATCACCCCCTTAAGGCCCTTAAGGCCCTTTTGCATCGACCCTGCCTAACACCCTGTATATATATAATATTCATATCGAACAATTTAGGGAAAATCTTTGAGAATCTTCCCCCTTAAGGTCCTCAACCACCCTCCGCATCGACCTGCCGAACACCCTGTATATATATAATATTTATAACGAGCAATTTAGGGAAAATCTTTGAGAATCTTCCCACTTAAGGCCCTTAACCCCCCTTTGCATCGACCTGCCTAACACCCTGTATATATATAATATTTATATCGAACAAATTAGGAAAAATCTTTGAGAATCTTCCCCCTTAAGGCCCTTAACCGTCCTTTGCATCGACCTGCCTAACACCCTGTATATATATAATGTTTATATCGAACAAATTAGGAAAAATCTTTGAGAATCTTCCCCCTTAAGGCCCTTAAACCCCCTTTGCATCGACCTGCCTAACACCCTGTATATATATAATATTTATAACGAACAAATTAGGAAAAATCTTTGAGATTCTTCTTTAGATTTAAGGGAGTAAAAAAGGGATTCAAGGGAGAAATAAGGGATTTAAGGGAGTAAAAAGGGATGATGGATCAGAGTGTACGAATACCGTGCGAAATCGGATAAATTCCAGTACCGCGAGTATTCCGATAAATCCAGGGTGGGTCTCTCTCTCTCTCTCTCTCTCTCTCTCTCTCTCTCTCTCTCTCGCTCTCCTCTGGAGATTCTTATTGGGTTAAAGAGAGGAAGGTACGCGAGTGAAACGGAGCGTCGGCAGAAGAAGCGCGAGAGTGCCAGGATTTGCGTGAGCTAGGCAAGAATAGGGGATGAAAAGGATGCTCGGGGGTTGCGGGTGAAACGGAGGAAATAAAAATGGCGAGGGCATGTAGGGCCGAAGGGGAGACTCGCCGTTGGCCATCCGGACTTTGTGGCTTGGACTACGTCCGGATCGAACTCGCGACTACGCGTTTGTGTATGTCGGACGAGAGGAAAATAAGGGATGAAGAGGGAGAGAGAAGCCGCGAGACGGGAGGGCGCCCGGAGAAGAGGCGCCGAATATAAAAGAAGAATTTTCAGCGCACTGACGCTTAGTTACCGCCGATATCGCCAGAGAGAGAGAGAAAGTGATCCAGGGGGGAAGGGCTGCCAAAGTTGCGACGAACCGTTTCCGGCGGAAAAAAGCCCCGCAGGGGTAGAAAAAGCCAGTTTTCCCGCTCACCTCCTCGCTCGCCCCCATTTTTCACCCGAACGTGCACACATGCCTTTCAGCCAGTCTATCCGAAGTATATCGCCCGAAAGAGAAAAAAAACATCCCCCGCGTTGCCGTGTGTACGCACCCGGGGGTGGGTTTTCCCGTCCATCGTTTCCGGGGAAATATTCAGGACTGGGTGTTGCGAGTAGTCGAAGACTCGATGAAACATTCGCGAAAACTTTTCCCGAGCTTTTCTTCCTCCCTTTTTAATCCCTATTTTATTTTACTACGTTGTAAAAATTTATTTCAGTTTTTATTCTTACATTCGCTTGGATTTATTTTTTCATGTTTATTTCGGTCTCTTTATTCTTAATCGATTTTTATACTTTCATTTTTATTTTATTTTCACGTCATTTTTTCCTCTGAGACAATTCTTGAGAATTTTTTAAGGAAAGTTTTCATCAGAAAAAGCTCAACTATCCGTTTGTGTCTATTTTGTCATATTCATTTTATTTATTTTTAATTGAGTTTTATTTTCTACCATTTTCACTTTATTTTCACATTACTTTTTTTTCCGCTAGGACAACAATTTTCCAGAGTTCATCGAAAAAGAAATTTCAACCGAAAAAGCTCAACCCTTCACTTTTTTGTGCATTCGTTTGGGTTTATTTCACTCATTTTCACTTGATGTTTATTTTCTTCAATTTTTATTTTACTTTCGCGTTATTTCTGTAATTTTACATTTATTTTTCCGTCGGGCCAAAAAATATAGTGAATTTTCAAAAGACCACAAAATGGCGGACGAAAATAATAGCGAGAAAAAAAAGAGCAGTAAAAAAAACGAGAATCAAAGGAGAGGAGAGCAGCGGAGAGTAAGCTCGCGAGCTACCCCCAATGTGTTTCAGGGGTGGAATGGCGCGCACACGCGCGTTATTTGCCCGCGCGCGTAATCGATTCATTGTTAAACTCGTGCAAAATATTTGCTATGCGCGATGCGTGTAGAAGTTGTATATGTGAGCGCACGCACTCTCCTCGTTCTCTCTCCACCACCCCCCACCCCGCCCCAACCCGCTCTTCCTCCGTCTTGCCCCCCCCCCCCATAATTTCCATTCGCTTGGGGAACTCGTTGGCTCTCTATCATAATGTGATGTACAAACATCCCCTGTGTGTGTCTATGTCCGCGAACACGGAAAATCCACCCCCCACCCTGGCCCTTCGCCCAGGAATCGTTCAAAACTGGGGGGGGGGGGGGGTTGCTCATGTACTATTTTCTTGTAATCGGGTTTCGGAACAGAGAGAAAGCGACGGAGAGAGAGAGTTGTTAGAGGCGAGCTGGGGTGGCCTGGGCGGGGGCGGGGGGGGGGGGGGGGGGGGTAGAATTCGCGGCGTCAACGTGGCAGCTTAACGAGTCGGAGGACGGGGTGAATAACAGCTCCCCCTCATCATTTTTTCACTCGACCGGAAGGGTGGTTTGCGTATATAGACGAAAGGGGAAAGAAGAGCGGGGGGGGGGGGGGTTGACTAAGAGCGCGTTACTGGCGCGTACCACACCGACAAAGCGGCCATTGCAGGGTGGGTGCGGTTCCACGGGCCAATCAGGATCGCGAGCTACGAGCCACGCAGCCAATCAGAAAGGACTCCTTTCAATACCAACTCCCTCCCCTCATCCCGACGATTCTCCTTTCAAATAATACCCCCCTGCCTCTCTGCCCCTCACTGCCGAGGGGTGGGTTACCCCCACCCCCGACGAACCTCCCCTGCGCGCGTTTTGTCGTGCCGCGCGCGCGGCGTCTTTTGTTTCCAAGTTAGGAGAACGGTCACGATACAACGAAGCTCCCCAAACGCCCGGACTCGTTCGCGGGGGTGGAAACAGGGAAAAACTGGGGGGGGGGCCGCCCCGCGCGCCGGAATCGTTAACGCCGACTCTGTATATCATTTACTTTTTTTTAGACTGTACTCTGCGAGAAACTACCCCCACTGAAATTATACCGATCCTGTCCATAAACCACCCCAGTCCTCTCAACCGCCCCCTGACTTCCTTCGCGCTTTTGGCGCCGAGATTCTTGCGGCTTGCCCGGAAATTTTACATTTTATAAACGGCAATCGACCCCCGCGTAACGAGGCATTTTTATGTCGGGTGCTTGTGTTTTTTTTTGTGTTGTCCTTCGTTTTTCGATAATGGCGGTACGAGGCTGATAAGGGATGATTCCGCTCGTTCGATTCTTCTGCGACCAATTTCGTTGGTATTTGTTTGCTTATTTGACACGCTGGGACGACCCGCTTACTGGGGAAATTGGCAAACATCCCTTTCTGGCCCCTGATGCGTTTTGAAAATCTTCAAACATAAGAACAGTCGATGGAAAAATCATTTGGAACCCCTTAAATTTTTGTTATCTTTTTTGAGATTTCTATCGATGTATTAATATTAACATCCACTCTCTATAATCGAAATTGGCTACCAAATAAAATAATTTGCGAAAATATGATTTTTTTTGGCGATTTGTTTTCTTATATTTTTTTTTCAAAGTTTAATTTTAGAAGATTATTTCGTACAAATATTTATATTATTAATTGTGGACATGTATATATATATTTATTTATTTCTGTGGACATATGTTAATTTATTACTTCACGTATTTAATCGTTTATTTATTCGATCATGTTTTCAAAATTAGCCCGTCACAAGGAGACCCCCCGCCCCCCGAGAAAATAAAAATAAAAAAGGCCCAAAAGTTTTTAAAAATTCAACATTTTCACTTGCAACCCTCGAAATAGAAATCTTTAAAAAAGAATCTGTACCGCGCTTCCCAATTCGGCAAATCTGTTGGTACTTTCTTTTTTTTTAATGTTTCTCGCACTCTAAACTTTGCGAGAGGGTAGTTACATGCCTCTACGCCAGACAATTTTTTTTCTTTCTCTTCTCTCGCGGCCACATTACTTACTACCCCTTTGGGCCCTCTTTTTTCCTCGGCGAATCTTTTGTAGAAGCGATGTCAGTTGTTCTCTCCGTTGCTCATTATAAGAGCTCGCCTCTCTCTCTCTCTCTCTCTCTCTCTCTCTCTCTCTCTCTCTCTCTCTCTCTCTCTCTCTGCGCCAATGTATTTTTTTCTCATATTTTTTATCCTCCTTCTTACTCGCTTTCCGCGTGCGCTTTCTCCGGCGCTTTCTTCAGCCCCGTCGAAAACCGCGACCCTCGCGGTCCGCCTCCGCAACCCTTTTTTCCTACCCCCTCCCTTCCACCCTCCAGCCCTCCGTTTTTTTTTCACTCCCTTGAACTCTCGCGGTCTTGGTCTTTTCTTCGCACCACGTTCCATTTTCTCTTCGTTTTGGATTTTTTAAAAAATTTTAATAACCAAAAATAAGCGTCGATAAAATAATAATGATAATTAGCCCCGCTACGTGTGTGTGTGTGTGTGTGTGTGGGTGTGTGTGTGTGTGTGTGTGTGTATGTGTGCATAGAGGTCCCAGAAATTATCGTTCAATGGCCCTGAATCCGGTGACCGGAAGTGACTGGGCTTAAACTGAATTCACACATATACATACATACATACATATATATATACATGTATATATATATATATATATATATATATATATATATATATATATATATATATATATATATATATATATATATATATATATATATATATATATATATGTATGTATGTATATGTATATATATGTGTGTGTGTGTGTGTGTGTGTGTTGGCATGTATGAATAAAACGACGAAAAAAAATAAAAATAATAATTCATCTACAGACGTTGCAGGCGTGCAAGTACAGACTTCCGTTTCAAAATGAAATTACTGAAGCAAGCACAGTGAAAGCGCGGGGAAGCATCACGATAATTACGATCGGACAGGCAGTCAGCAGCCTTGTTAGCGAGAGAGAATCGCGTTCGAGCATAAAGTACATGGAGAGGGAGATTATATATATATATATATATATATATATATATATATATATATATATATATATATATATATATATATGTATATGGGGAAAAGACCTTTTGAACCCGTCACATCTATGTAATGTTGGCTATCAGCACATGTGGCTGTTTTGATTTGATTTGTTTTTCCCAAACGAATGATTGATTTTGGGGGCAATCCTTGAAACGAAGTTTATATGAATGTGCTTACATTTATCCAAAGGTGATTTTAAAGACATCGGGGTGTTCGTAATGTTGAGTATGGGGACAATTAGCAACTGTCAGAGTGGTCCTCGAAGTCGAATGTCTTCAAAATCACATTTCCCCATATATATATATATATATATATAATACAAAGGGAGTTGGAGAACACACGATGAAGGCGTTATTATGCGATTAAATTATTAGTACAATTCTTGTGGGCGTGACTAAGCCGTTTCCATGTCGAGCAGACAACGAACACGGAACCCTATATATATATTTGTATTTATATATCAACATCGAATTCTCTTCAACCCTCTCTCTCTCTCTCTCTCTCTCTCTCTCTCTCTCTCTCTCTCTCTCTCTCTCTCTTTCTCTGTCTCCCTGTCTGTCTCTCTCTCTCCCCGTCCGTCATAAAATTCGTAACCTACGGATTAATTAATTATCGTCCGTATCCTTCGTCGTTTTACGTCCCTTCTAAAATGCCCGCCACAAGCAAAATTCTGGATAAATTACGGCGGGAAAAAGAAGACAAAAAAAGCTCCGTCGGTCGTCAACGAACGTGACCGCGGAGGGATGGAACTACCCCGGTGCGCACGAGCCTCGTTTACTTCGTGAACTCTCGACAATATTTCGTACTGATTTGTTCTTGTTTTTTCTTCATAATCGTTTTTTTTTGACAATTCGTCATAGGGAATAATCAATTGATTTTCTCGGAGTGGTAAGAAGATGGAGGGAATTTGTAAAAATTCGAGGGGGGCAGAAGGAACTCGGGATTTTTCGCAATTTTTCATCATTCGCTCGCATCTATGGATTTGTTATATATTTTTATTTATTTATTTTTTGTAACTTAGATGAACAAATTAATCGAGGTGAAATTCTAGGGAATTCTTGGTTACTTTCCTAAGAAACGAGAAAAAAATATATATATAGATAATTATTATTATATGATAATAATGTTAACAATAAATAAGACAATGATATAATGATAATGAAACTAGTAATTGGGATTGTGGGGATATTGAATATATATATATATATATATATATACATACATACATACATACATATATTCATATATATATTCATTATCCCCATAATCATAATTACTAGTTTCATTATCATTACATCATTGTCTTATTTATCGTTAACAATATTATCATATAATAATAATTATCTATATATATTTTTTTTTCTCGTTTTTTAGGAAAGTATAGATATATACATATATATATAAGTGTATATATATATATATATATATATATATATATATATATATATATATATATATATATATATATATATATATAAGTGCGAAGTACACAGCACGTGCAAAATTGCACATAGCATAATCTTTTTTCTTTTGTTTGTTACCAAAATCCCGATCTATTTAGTGATAATACAACGCGAGTATTATAACTTCATTATAGCCTGTAACTTTATATGCAATTATCTCGTGCAGAAGCGCGGTTCGCGTGCGCTCGGCAAATTGAATTTATTCAGTCAATGCGAAAGCGGCCTTGTGTAACGAGTCTGATGTGGCGTTGGATTCTAAGGGCTCTTTCCGGCAATAATGTCGCTCGATGCATACGAGGGTATCGGTGATGAAACGTGGTACTTGTTCATAAAACACGTTCAGAGAGAGAGAGAGAGAGGGAGAGAGAGAAATTGCATGGAAAACTTTTCCAGTTTGTTTTCAATTAAGCCAGTAAATACGAGTCCATTCGTAGTGCAGAGAAATTCAAGGTCAATCGAGACATGTATTGAGACAAGCGATAACAATAAAAAAGGATGGTTGTAGATATTCAATAATAATTTTATGTCTCTTTAAAAATAGGATACTAATGTATACTTGAGGGGCCAGTCCACTTTGGAGGGACGAAAAAGAGGTTATTTTCGCGATTTTTTAAAGGATTTTATAAAATATGTGAATGTGAAAGTTGTTGGGCTTGATAAACAGTCTTCAAATACATTTTTTAAAAATTTATTCATTTTTATTCATTTTTACAGAAACTATAGTTTAATGAAACGCCTCAAAAATAGGTGGGCTAGGTAGCTCCATCACAACTCGGCAACGGCTTGTCTGAAACAAAAAAAATCAAAGTCCATTAGATTCAGTATGACACCAGCTACAAAATGACCCTCGGATGTAAAGTTTTATCAAAAAATAAAAAAAATGGCAAATGAAAAACAAAAAAAGTATTTAAAAAACGCGTTTTTTCGCAGTTTTTCGCAAAAAAAGAGTTAAAATAAAAATTTCAAAACCATCGAGGGTCATCTCGTTGCGAATCATGTTTACAATGTGTGGTTCAAATTTCGAGAGAATCGGTTTATTAGTTTTGGAGATACGATGGAGCTAGATTTTGAAAACGTTGTTTCGAGAAAAACGCGTTTGAAGTTTATACTATGAAAAACTCTTACCTAAACTCAATCGGCAATTCCTGCACCGTACAAAATCCCTTCTGATTGCTCGTCATCGGCGATTTCTTCAAGTCTTGCTTGCTTTCGATTTTTTTGAAATTTTCAAAGTGGACTGGCCCTTTGATGATAATTTTCTGATTTTTCACATGGGAAATTAACGTATAATTAATGAATTTGTAATTATAATTTTATAATTTTATGATAATAAACAATTAATTGTAATTTTTGTATTCTTTAAATGGAATATAAACATACAATCAATAATATAATTATTGATTTACAGTAGACAGTTTTACTGTTTTTTAAATAGGGTATATATACATGAATAATAATGTTGAAACTCTTGTTTATATCGTATAGAACTATTTAATAACGTTGGTTAAGAGAAAATTACATACTCTTGGACATTCAAAGATTTTTTTACTCTTCCTCGTCATTATTTTTGTCTTCTAAATTGCATTGAATTTTACATAACACCCATAATGATATCTGTCAAACGAAAATTAAATCGTTTCACGCGTACGATAACTTTCACACCCTCACCTTAATTCATTTGCAATTAAAACTATCCAGAATGAACGTTAAATATTTGCCGATCCAGAAAAATTGGAAAAATTACAACGTTTCAAATACAATTAAAAAATACAATCATAAACATGAATAACGATATAA
>OX101795.1:1326587-1351125 GCA_944452715.1 Ophion slaviceki | reverse complement strand
ACTTGAATAATAGATGAAAAAGAGGCCAAGGGGTATGAAAAAATTGCAAAAATCGATGGTCCATCTTTGAAATTCTACCAAAATTCGAAAAATAATCATGGCGCAATTAATTAAACGGCATTTTAAAGAGAAAACGATAATAAAAAGAACGAGCATAAAGTGGAGTTCTAAATCCAAACAGAACATTAAGGCGTTACCCCCACTTGTAGCGCAAAAAAGGCCTTTTTCATGAATTTTTTTAAAGAAAACTACAAAACTTTTTTAATCGATCAATATACCATCTTAAAGAACACATCTTGAAGAACTTTCAGTAATTTTTTTATTGAAAAATATTACATTGTTTAGTGGCAAATGGCCGTCAATGAAATAATGTTTTTATATACACGATTTGCGGTGACCAACATTGCGGCGAAGTGGATCATCTGAAAAAAAAATGCGGATGGATTTAGTCAAATATAAGTATAAACTAGTTTTTAATCGAAGGATTTTGAAAAATATTCATTTTTCACAAAATGGCGGACGGTCAAAGTTAATGGGTCGATTTTAACGAAAAAAAACGGCCGTTTTTTGGCTATAAAACGGCCATTTTTTCAAAAAAAAAAAATCGAACGATTAAAGACTACATTTTTATGTATTAAATAAGCCTACAAAATTTCAAGAAGATCGGTTCATTAGTGTGCGAGTAATCTTGGTCACCGACTTCAGAAATGCCATTTTGAGAAAAACGCGTTTAAAGTTTCAATTTCAGTTTACACGAAGAAAATATTTTTTTTTGTAAACTTACATAGTCATCTATTCCGGGCATAAAAAAAAACTGCACTTCAAAAAAATGCAATAAAAAAATCGATTTTTTCAAAATCGCAAGTGGGGTAACCCCTTAATGACCGCCAATTTGGTGAAGGAACTTTTTGTCAACCAAGATGTCAAAAAATGTTGGTTTTTAAATATTCCTTATACGAGTGTATATCGATTTATTTTCTTCTGCTGAATACGAATTTACCATTTCCCCTAAGATCGTCAATTTCCAATCGTAATCTTTAAGGGGCCAGTCCACTTTGAAAATTTCAAAAAATCGAAAGCAAGCAAGACTTCGAAGAAATCGACGATGATGAGCAATCAGAAGGGATTTCGTACGGTGCAGGAATTGCCGATTGAGTTTAGGTAAGAGTTTTTCATAATATAAACTTCAAACGCGTTTTTCTCGAAACAACGTTTTCAAAATCTAGCTCCATCGTATCTCTAAAACTAATAAATCGATTTTCTTGAAATTTGAACCACATATTGTAAACATGATTCGCACCAAGATGACCCTCGACGGTTTTAAAATTTTGATTTTTACTCTTTTTTGCGAAAAGCTGCGGAAAAAACGCGTTTTTTTACTTTTTTCGTTTTTCATCTGCCATTTTTTTTATTTTTTGATAAAACTTTATATCCGAGGGTCATTTTGTAGCTGGTGTCATAATGAATCTGATGGACTTTGATTTTTTTGTTTCAGACGTTACGTTAAACTATCGTTTTTGTACTTAAAAATGAATAAAAACGAATTAAACATTTTTTATATATCTCAAGACTTTATTTATCAAGCCCAACAACTTTTATATTCACATCTTTTATAAAATCCTAAAAAAAATCGCGAAAATAGCCTTTTTCGTGGCTCCAAAGTGGACTGGCCCCTTAAAAGCATGGAGAAACCCATTTATTGCGTTTTTCTGCTCACTATTCACTTTTCCATTGTCATTGTCAATATTGACATCAGTAACAAAAAATATATCGACATAGAGGACTAAAAAAAAGAAATCGGATTGAAAAGTAGAGTGACATCAGACTGCACGGACAATAATGACCGGTAATCGTGGATTACCAGTTCGATATGTAGGTGATAATGCAATCGGAATGTAAATATGGGTCTTACAAGTTCATTGAGACCTTGCAAATGCACGTTTCTCGAGCGTGCCAATCATGTATGCAGTTGGCATGGATCTAAACATATATATATATATATATATATATATATATATATATATATATATATATATATATATATATATATGTAAATGTATATGTAAATACATAGATATGTATGTATTTTGACCGATCCATACGCGATTCATTCATGCGTCTAGCAGTATATTTCTGAACGACAAAAAAAAACATGACAAAAAATTCACCTGCAAGCTTGTATTGCACGGATCTTGAATAAATTATATCTGACCCAAATGTTCACCAGCTGATGCAACGGTGCATCAAGTGACCCGAGAACACCAGTAAAACAATTTAGGAACATTATGTGTATATATATATATATATATATATATATATATATATATATATATATATATATATATATAAACATTAATGTAAAAACAAAATATAAAAAAATTAAATGGAACTATTGATCATCTGAATTGTTATTCATATCAATTTTTAACATATTTAGTATTATCCATTAAAGTAAAATTGAATGCAAATAAAATAATAAAAGAATAAAATAATCCAAACAATATTAATTTAAATTTATATATATATATATATATATATACACAGGGTGTCCTGTTATGGATAGATAATCCTGCAACTGTCGATACGTGAGATCATGCCCTACTGTATGCTGGATTTCAGTTTAGTAAAACTCCCAGAGTTTTCGAGATAAAAATCATCGGCTTTTGGTTTTCGACATGCCATTTCTACAAATAATAACTTTTTTACCCGGTTTCAAAATCGTTATTTGTTTTATCTAGAAAAGTCTTCTTTTTAACCTTAAATGTTAAGGAATCTTTATAAAAAAAATATCTTATGCAGAATTTCCATACAAACTAATTCGAACATCTGACTTTGATAGTTATTGTCGATTCATATCATTTGTGGAAATGGCATGCAAAAAAACCAAAAGCAGATGATTTTTTTTTTCAAAAAATAACATAGAGCTCAAAATCTCGACATGTTTTAAATGTTGGTCTTTATGTTATTTTTTTGTAACAAAAATCATCTGCTCTTGGTCCCGAAATTTTCGTGATTTTGGGCGTTTTTTCAAATAATCGACTTTTGGTCTTTCGCAAGCAATTTCTACAAATGATATTAATCGACAATAACTAACTTGCTACAACTTTTTACAGTAATTGGCAGTAAAAGCAGATGATTTTTATGTCGAAAACCGTGGGATTTTTACTAAACTGAAATTACAGCATTTAGTACGACCTGATCTGACCTACGGACAGTTACAGGCTTATCCATTCATAACAGGATACCCTGCATATATATATATATATATAAAATTAATGAATATTATTGTATTAAGGGGTTACCCCCACTTGCGATTTTGAAAAAATCGATTTTTTTTTATTGCATTTTTTTGAAGTATAAGTATTCGGGCCCATACTTCTGTATGGGCCCGGAATAGATGACTCTATGTCAGTTTACAAAAAAAAAAATTTCTTCATGTAAACCGAAATTGAAACTTTAAACGCGTTTTTCTCAAAATGGCATTTGTGAAGTCGGTGACCAAGATTACTCGAACACTAATGAACCGATCTTCTTGAAATTTTGCAGGCTTATTTAATACATAAAAACGTAGTCTTGAATCGTTCGATTTTTTTTCGAAAAAAATGGCCGTTTTATAGCCAAAAAACGGCCGTTTTTTTTCGTTAAAATCGAACCATTAACTTTGACTGTCCGCCATTTTGTGAAAAATGAATATTTTTTAAAATCCTTCGATTAAAGACTAGTTTACACTTATATTTGACTAAATCCATCCGCATTTTTTTTTTCAGATGATCCACTTCGCCGCAATGTTGGTCACCTCAAACCGTGTATATAAAAACATTATTTCATTGACGGCCATTTGCCACTAAACAATGTAATATTTTTCAATAAAAAAATTACTGAAAGTTTCGTACTTTTTTTTTTAAATTCATGAAAAAGGCCTTTTTTGCGCTACAAGTGGGGGTAACGCCGTAACTTTATTCTTTTATTATTTCACCTGCATTGCGTTATACTTCAATACGTCATATTAAAAATGTCAAAAATGTATGTAAATTGTTCACATTATTAATAATTCAATGTACTTTAATACATTACCAAAATTTTGATATATTTATGCTATATCGCATATGATCCTTGTATATCAAATATACAAGGATCATACAATATCCTTGTATATTTTTGATATTTTTAAATAAGGAAAATTAAACATATTTTTGAATGTACATACTTTTAGATAATTAAAACCCCAATCCGAAATTTCAAATAGTTTTCCTTGAAAAAATTCACAAAAATGACCTTTTTCCGGCTCCTAGGTGTATATCTCCCATAATAACGCCACCCCTTTATTGCTCATGACAAAAAAAAAGCCTCAAGACAAAATGAATAAAATTCGAGTTCACTTTGTCACCCGGGCGAAAAATGATATCTCGTGACTCAGCACCCACAGGTACCGCATACGGGAGAATATATTCACGGGGACGCGTAAAAATATGTAGCAAATAGTTTATAGATAGGGAGGGGGGAGAGAGAGAGAGAGAGAGAGAGAGAGAGAGAGAGAGAGAGAGAGAGAGACGCTTACGTTCAACGCGTTATACAACAACAACGCTACACCGTCACAGGGCGGCATTATTATGCCATAGAATATCGCGATGGTGAAAGAAATCGAGTCACATACGATACACCCGAGACCTCCTACTGCAGCCCCAAAAGGACTCGCGGCCTGCGTCATTTTCTACTCGACTTACGTCCTTCCGTTCGCCACGAAAAACCTCGCATCGATACGCAAAAGGGCTCGACCCGCGTCGCTCGATTGTCCGATAATTTCGCAAACTTACGCCCCTCTGTCGGTTCGACGATCGACAAGATCGCTGCCGAGAGAGGAATAAAATGAGCAAAGCTCCGGCGGTAGGTGTGGCTTTTTCCGAGGACTATCGAGCCTCATTGGCGGAGATTATTTTGTGCGGGCTTTCCGAGGCGAAATGAAAGTCAATTCCCTATATAAAGGGTGAATTTGTACGTTAAAGCGAGCAGAAAGCCAATCGTATTGTTAGACGCTGTTTGCACGTTGCCAACTACGAGTATCCAACCCACAGTCGACATGAGGAGCCTGGTACGTTTTACGCTTCCCTTACGATTTTATTTTCGTCCCAACTCACGAGCAATCGCAATCGATTCCCTTGGGATCGAATTTGAACCACTTTTGGGGAAAACATTGCCGAATTTACGGAGGAAAATTAGGGTAGTCCTGGCTTTAATCCATAGGTTTTTTGTAATTTTTTTTCGAGCTTCGCTAAATATATTAATAATCGTCTCTGTAAAATTTCAGGGTCGTTTATCGACCTAATTACAGAGAAAAGAAATATTAAAATTGTGTATTTTTGCGAAGGAATTCCGAGACGACATACAAAAATCCAATTTCCGGTCGCTACAAAAGTGTATACAATAGTGGGAGTCCGTCAGATTCTTAAGGCGTTACCCCCACTTGTAGCGCAAAAAAGGCCTTTTTCATGAATTTTTTTAAAGAAAACTACAAAACTCTTTTAATCGATCAATATACCATCTTAAAGAACACATCTTGAAGAACTTTCAGTAATTTTTTTATTGAAAAATATTACATTGTTTAGTGGCGAATGACCGTCAATGAAATAATGTTTTTATATACACGGTTTGCGGTGACCAACATTGCGGCGAAGTGGATCATCTGAAAAAAAAATGCGGATGGATTTAGTCAAATATAAGTATAAACTAGTCTTTAATCGAAGGATTTTAAAAAATATTCATTTTTCACAAAATGGCGGACAGTCAAAGTTAATGGTTCGATTTTAACGAAAAAAAAAACGGCCGTTTTTTGGCTATAAAACGGCCATTTTTTTCGAAAAAAAAAATCGAACGATTAAAGACTACATTTTTATGTATTAAGTAAGCCTGCAAAATTTCAAGACGATCGGTTCATTAGTGTTCGAGTAATCTTGGTCACCGACTTCAGAAATGCCATTTTGAGAAAAACGCGTTTAAAGTTTCAATTTCAGTTTACACGAAGAAAATATTTTTTTTTGTAAGCTTACATAGAGTCATCTATTCCGGGCCCATACAGAAGTATGGGCCCGGATACTTATACTTCAAAAAAATGCAATAAAAAAATCGATTTTTTCAAAATCACAAGTGGAGGTAACCCCTTAACAATGATCAGATATACATACTTAACACTTGTAGTAATCCAGTGCTCTCGGAAAAAATTACGCTTATTGACATAATTTTTATGTAATATCAAGTTTAATTTGAACTTCCAGTATTGGATTTATGACAGCAAGGCAACAGCTGACTGTAATCCTAACCTCATCTCACTCATTCGAATTTCCACACATATTTCATTTTTAACCGACATTTTTCGCCGACACAAAGTTTTCCACGCTTTTTACCAGTCGTGGCCCGAATACAATGCTTTATATTTCCCGAGCCTGGCATTGTTTTGACAGATCGACGTTGAAAAGCATGAAGGTTAAACTCGCCAGGTTGAGTAAAAAGGGACGGAGATAGAACCAATATTGCCAAATATCAAACCTAGAAATACTGCGCGAATCGTTGGAATAACTATTTTTTCATTTTTCTAATTAAATGGGAACATTCATTAAACAGTTTTCACATGGAAAATTTTAGTTATTACAAATTATTGTTTTTGCATATGTTGACAATATAAATTGTACAAGTCTCAAGTATGGTCAGTGGTATGACTAGTGTGAAGCGACAGGACTACCTTAATTTACGCCATAGGAAATTCATATAATTAACCCTTCGATTACATACTTCAGCCACGAACCTCTGACAGCATGTGGGGTCGATCGGACCCCAGACGTTTTTCAGATATTTGCATTTCGGTGAATATGCAATTCGACACTTTTTTTGTAGAGATGTTTTTGTAGTCAATGAAACTTATTTTAAGGCCCAACATTTATTTTTTAAGAAAAACATAAATTAATTGCCCAAAAAATCGTTCAAAGGGGGAGATGCGTTGAAAAATACGTACTTACACAAAAAAAAATTTTTTTTTCAAAATATAAACAAGAAATCCTTTGAGGTTTTTGAAGAGGAAGGTTTGTAGATATGAAAAAAAGACAGTGTCGACCGTCTTTCCATAAAGTATATTTATTCGGAGGTTTGAATTTGAGCATTTCCGGGATATTGGAAAATGGAAAAAAATCGACTCCCTCGGCAGATTAATTGTTGCAAACGTATATTTTCCGCATTTTTTTGGCTTCGATGACTCATTATTATTCATATTTGTCGCAATCGACGCATAAGTACATTTGGTGCTCGTTGCACATAGTCCTCCTACACAACGGACACTTGCGTTAAAAAATGGGGTCAAAACGGACCAGTGTGCAGTCGAAGGGTTCATTGGAGGAAAAATTAATGCAGGATTAATTTTTCCTCCAATTAACCCAGAATATTTTAATTGCATTAATATTCTTTGCAAAACCTGCATTAATTTTTCCTCCAATTAACCCAGAATATTTTAATGAAATTTTTAGTTCATAAGAACTAAAAATTTCATTAAAATATTCTTTGAAAAATTCGTTTATACGTTCGGTCAAAAATTCATTCGATTGTCTGTCAAAAATTCATTCGAATGTCTTACAAAAATTCGTTCGATTGTCTCATAAATTTATTCGAAAGTCTGTAAAAAATTCGTTCAGTATTTGAATTTTGGAGGAAAATGAACTTACGCTATAGGGAATTAATTATCATTGTTTCGAAGGGAAATACTTTTTGCGCTTTCTTTTCGATTTTAGTTTTGCCCCAACTCACGAACAATTGCAATCAATTGATTCCCGTTGGATCGAATTTCAACACCACGCGAAGAAAATTAATTCGAGTCAAATCCAATCAATTTGAACGCTTCGTGCGAAAAAAAAAGTTGAATTTACGGAGGAAAAATAATTTACGCTAAAGGGAATTAATTATAATTAAATCGAGGAGACTTTAACGAAGGTTGTGAGTGAAAAATCCATCAAAATATTCTTTTCAAAATTCGTTCATATATCAAATTTCATTCATCAATCGAATTTTGAAGGAAAATCAATTCACATTATCGGGAATTGATCATAATTGATTCGGAGGGAACTGAATGCCGGTTGTGAATGTAAAATTCATTCAAATTGTATTTTAAAAAATCGGTCTCAAATTCCTTCGAATATTCTGTCAAAAGTAACTTAAACAATTCGTTCAAATATTGCGTTACAAAATTAATTCAAATATGTGCAAATAATATATGAGCAAATTCCCCCTCTCAGAGGGAAATTAATACAAGATGTGAGTTAAAAATTAACTCGAAGAAAAAATCCTCGACTACAAAGAGGAGCAACGAAAAATGTGAAAAATTAAACAAAATAAACCCAAACATCAACAGGCCAGGATAAAAGCAACAAAAAAAACCTCTGCTCCAAAAAATTCAAAAAATTAACTTTGCCTAAAAAAAACATCTCAAAAAAACATCTCAAAAAACATCTCAAAAACATCTCAAAAAATAAAAACGCGTGAGAGAGAGAGAGAGAGAGAGAGAGAGAGAGAGAGAGAGAGAGAGAGAAAACGAAGAAAAAATCTAAGTGGTATTTTCGAACCAATTATTTTCCCGACAGATTTGCCTAATGCTCGTTTGCGCGGCGTTCGCCAAGGAGGAAAAGACCGTCGAGAAGCGCGGGCTCAGCCTCGGCTACGGTGGATACGGTGGATACGGCGGATACGGAGGATACGCCGACTACGGATACGGCCACGGCCTCTCGGCCGTTCACACCGTCGAGAAAACGGTCGCCGTTCCTGTCGCCGTGCCCAAACCTTACCCGGTGCCCGTTGACCGACCTTATCCAGTCAAGGTTAAACGAATAAAAAAAAACAACATTTTTCCCATCATTTTTCAACCAACACGGCTACCGATCACCCCAAACAATTTTTTTTTATCTCATTGATAACGATAATCGTAATTTCCAATTATGCCGATCGTTGGTGAAATATTGGTGAAAATTATGTACAGGTACCGGTGGCTGTTCCGGTCCCGCAGCCGTATCCAGTCGTCAAGACCCGAACCGTCACGGTTCCCGTTGACAGACCGTACCCCGTCGAGGTGCCCGTAAAAGTGCCGGCTCCGTACCCCGTGCCGGCTCCCTACCCTGTCAAGGTAAGAGAATATTCGCACTTACGGTTCAGGAAAAAATGTACGTGTAAAAAAATATTTTAAAAAACAAGCTTTTATTCAATGTACTAAAAAGTAGAATTTTTTTAGTCAACTGTATGTGACTGTAGGTAAATTTAAGATTATATGTCTAATTTTTAAGGCGTTACCCCCACTTGTAGCGCAAAAAAGGCCTTTTTCATGAATTTTTTTAAAGAAAACTACAAAACTTTTTTAATCGATCAATATACCATCTTAAAGAACACATCTTGAAGAACTTTCAGTAATTTTTTTATTGAAAAATATTACATTGTTTAGTGGCAAATGGCCGTCAATGAAATAATGTTTTTATATACACGGTTTGCGGTGACCAACATTGCGGCGAAGTGGATCATCTGAAAAAAAAATGCGGATGGATTTAGTCAAATATAAGTATAAACTAGTCTTTAATCGAAGGATTTTAAAAAATATTCATTTTTCACAAAATAGCGGACAGTCAAAGTTAATGGTTCGATTTTAAAGAAAAAAACGGCCGTTTTTTGGCTATAAAACGGTCATTTTTTTCGAAAAAAAAAATCGAACGATTAAAGACTACATTTTTATGTATTAAATAAGCCTGCAAAATTTCAAGCAGATCGGTTCATTAGTGTTCGCGTAATCTTGGTCACCGACTTCAGAAATGCCATTTTGAGAAAAACGCGTTTAAAGTTTCAATTTCAGTTTACACGAAGAAAATATTTTTTTTGTAAACTTACATAGAGTCATCTATTCCGGGCCCATACAGAAGTATGGGCCCGGATACTTATACTTCAAAAAAATGCAATAAAAAAAATCGATTTTTTCAAAATCGCAAGTGCGGGTAACCCCTTAAGCGCGCCAAGGTTTTATTTATAGTCACATATAAATGACTAGGTAAAAAAACATTATTTTTAACTTTTTAGTACGATAAATGAAAGCTTGTTTTTTAAAAATATGTTTTTTTTTACGTAAAATTATTTTCTACCTTTTAGTCTAATTGATTTGACTATTTAGTCGTTACTATTATTGTACTAGTTTACGAGTTTGTACGTTAGGAACGTGGAACACTTGATGAAAATAACAAAGACTGTAATTGTGATTGGACTTACGACTAATTGCTGCATATAAACTTTTCACATACAAACACAGTCGGCTACGAATTTGTTTGTATGGATTAGTGAGATTTTATATGGATGATTATTTATCGCTTATTTTACATGAAAAGTTGAACATTTTATGTATTTATTTTGTTTTAAGGGGTTGTGTACAGTCAGGAGGCCCAAAAAGATCAATTTTTCAAGAATTTTTCTTGAGAAGACCTTTAAATCTATTATCGTAAAAATTTGCACCATATTATGGTAACTTTTAACTGTATTTTAACATTTTTTATTTGTAAAAATAAGTATTTTGAAAGCTGCTATAGTTTATCTCAGGGAGCACCTCTAAAAAGGGGTCTTGCGGTGAGCACGATATCTCTGGACTGAATCATCTAAAATGAAAAAATCGAAAATATTTCGTTAATATAATGGATTATCTTGTAATTGTTCGAAGGAATAAGCAAAATAATCATATTTGACAAAATGGCGGCTTGCAAAAAAAATCGATTTATGACAAATTTTAGGCCTTAAATTGTTTATAAAATGGAAAATATTTATCGGTGAGAAAAAACCTTCGATTAATTACTGAAAAATATACTTGAAAAGATTGTGTTGAAATTTGAGACTGATCAGTTCAGTTAAAAACACAGTTTTGAGAAAAACGTGTTTAAATTTTCAAAAGCACTTTCGAACGCTCTGACACGTCATTACAAATGTGCGTGTAACTTCGAGAATATTCGCCGGATTGACAAGAAATTTTCTGTGTGTGAACTTAAATATACGTAAATTACGATTTTTTTAAATCGATTTTTCGAAAATTTTAACTGTACATAACCCCTTAAGATGAATCATGCATTGTCACTTTTTAGATGTATGCTTGCAAAATTTCAGTTATTTTCGGGAATTATTCGGTTATTTGTAATTTTATCTGAGGCGTTTTTTAATGATTATTCTTTGAATTGTTTATTTGCATCATTTTTCAAATTGTTTATTTTCATTTTTTATCGTTCATTTATTTATTTTTCTTTGTGTATTTTTACTATCTTTTTTATTGTTTATTGTTAATTTTTATTTTTTCGTTAATTTTTTTTTAATGTATTACTTATTTTTTAAATATTGTTTGGTTTTTTTCGCAGGTCGCTGTTCCTCACGCGGTTCCAGTCGCGGTTCCCCATCCCGTCTACGTTAAGGAGTCGGTTCCGGTTCTCGTTAGCGGCCACGACAGTTACGGCTACGGTGGCGGCTTCGGCCACGGTGGAGGCTACGGCCACGGTGGAAGCTACGGCCACTATTAATTTTCCTCTCCACCAGCAATCAACGAGTCCTCGATCGCCATTCTTCAACAACACAAAAAAAACGACAAAAATACCCACATGTGAGCAGGCAAAAAGCTCCTCGTGAAAAAAAAACAAATGAGTCGTAACGAGGATCTAGAAAAAAAACGAACCCCAAACGAAGAGAAAACCCACCAAACCAAAAAAACACTCCGTAATTATTCTTTTTTTTGTTTGTTGTTTCATTTCAATCGTATTAACTCTTATGATACCCTAGCGCCTTAAAAACAAACCATGCAATAAAGAATCGATTTTTTAAAATGATTTTATAAAAAAAAAAGAAGGTTCCGCGTGTTTTTGTTTTATTTTTATGCACACCTGTTTGCTATCAAGGATTTTTTTGCGACAATTAACGGGATTGCACTCTGGTCCCTATTTGGAAGATTGAACGAAATGGACGTATGCAAAGTAGATTCTTGCGACATCATTTCTTGCAGTCGCAAGCCTGGATGCAGACGACATTCCAGAGCGCATCGAACTCTCTCGAAACGACAACCAGTCGGGAATTTAATGGAAAATTTTTTCCACCATCGATACCCGCTTGATAAAATAGTCAATTTGTTTACAATTTTTCTACAATTTTTTAAATTCGTTTACAATCGTGCCAAAATTATTTACAATTTTTCTTGATCGTCATTTTTGAGAAATTATTGAATAGTTTTAAAGATTTCTTTGGGGGGGGGGGGGGAATGATTAACGATTTTATTTAAATATTTCTGTTCAATCAACTAATCGACTAATATTGACTAATGAAATTTAAAAATCTTGGTGTTTATTTGTAAAATGTTGTATGATTTTTTCTTAGATGTTTGTGACATTTAAAAAATAATTGAAGCCGTTTTCAAAATTATTTTTCATCGTACTAAAGACCGTTGTTGTTTGTTACATTTAGAATGAACAAATATCGACGAAATGAAAAAAGAATATTGGCTGAGTGAAGTAATTTTTTGTCATATTGATATTTACGAAATTCACCGATCGTTTTTTATAAATTTATTCGCGTTAATGATTTTTTTGGCATCGTCGATATGGAAATCGCGTGTTCGCTTTTGAGTAAAGCTCACAGCCTGGAGTAACGCGCCACTTTTAATTCGAAACCGAACCGTGACATCCCTAATTGACATTTTGATAATCGCTTATTCGCGAATTGACCTCGATTCGAACTAAAAAAAACATTGAAAACTGTGAATAAGAATATTCGAGATATGAATATTTCGCTCGCAATGAAAGAGATTTTTTCGTATTACGAAATTTAATCGCCATTTTTAATTACTCTCTTATCGAAGGATTCTGCACCAAGCGGTAATAACAATCATTATTATTTATTGCAAACGAGCAGTTTCTTTCAAGAAAAAATTCCGAACTCCTTGCACTTGCATATTAATTTACAGCCAATTTGTGCATAAAGCGAAAAAAGGCGTTTACAGAACAGGATGACTTCTCATCAATGGCCAAAATGGTACCCTCGAGTATTTTTCTCTAATTACTTTTTTATGTTGAATTCTCGCTGGACAAGTTTCGTTTCAAGTTTCCGAATCATGATAATCGTCGCGCAATTACGTCGAATCTGTTAGCAAACTTTCTAACTTTTGCTTTCGAGCATCTTCAAGAAAGGAAAGAGAGAAAGAGAGAGAACCAAGGTGTTGCGCCTCTCACTGGGTGCAAACGCTCGACGTTCTAGTTTTCCGTAACGTAGGATAGAATGGTAAGAATGGTACGCGTTCTCTCTCGTCCGATTGTCCGGTCGCACGTCAGTTACGACACGAGGTACAATTTATATGCCGGAATTGAAAGAGATCTCTTCACATCTGTTTCGAGGAACGAAATGGTAAAAATGGTACATGGACTGCGAACGAGGACTCCACTTGCGCAATGACACAACACGTCACCGTACAATGTATTTAACGAAAAAAAAAATGTTGCACCGTCCCGAGCAAAAAAAAATGGTCAAAATGGTACCCTTGGAAATGCTTCACTTCCTCTTCCCCACAATGCCATCGTAACGATATATCGAAAAAAAAAATTTATTCACAACAAAAAACAACGATTAAACGAAAAAAAACAAAATGGTAAAAATGGTACCGTCAAGGATCGAACAGAAGAAATTAAGAAAAAAATTGAAATAAATTCGGACTAGTGACTCTGCTGCGTGTAGTCTCCTCACATCTGTCTCGAGGAACGAAATGATCAAAATGGTCAGAATGGTACCCTTGGAAATGCAACTTCCTCTTCGCTACAATACCTCGAGACGATATATCATAAAAAGAAACTTTATTCACAACAATTAAACCAAAAAAAAAACAAAATGGTAAAAATGGTAACGTCAAGGATTGAACAGAAGAAGCTAAGAAAAAAATTGAAATAAATTCGGACTAGTGTCCCTGCTGCGTGTACTTTCCTCACATCCGTCTCGAGGAACGAAATGGTAAAAATGGTACTCGGACGGCGACCGAGGGTTCAACTTCCCCAATAAGACAACGCGTCATGGTACAATTTATTCAACGAAATACGCAAAATAAATCTTGCACCGTATCGGGCAAAAAAATGGTCAAAATGGTATCCTTGGGAATGCTCCATTTCCTCTTCGCTCCAACACTCGAGGCGATATATCGTAAAAAAACTTTATTCACAACAAATAAACAACAAACAAAATGAAAAAATAACAAAATGGTAAAAATGGTAACGTCAAGGATCGAAGAGAAGGAAAATAGAAAAAAATTCAAATAAATTCGGACTAGTGATTCTGCTGCGTGTAGTCTGGCTGCGAGCCCTGAAAATCTTCCCGTTCACTTCGCGAATGATCTCCATGTCCACGGGACTGTGACTGATCTCCGGAGGCGTCTATCGTGTAATAAGAGTACGCTCTCGACTCGTGGCCCGCTTCCTCGTTGTTCTCACTTCCGTATGACGCAGCCCCGTGTTCCGGTGAGGCGTGCCCGTCGCCAAAGCTCTGATACGGTATACCGTGTGGAACCGGATAGAACACCGGACGATCGATATTGACCGGATGTGGTACCTGAACCGGATGCGGAATCGGCACCGGCCGCGATACTACGAAAGGTACTTGCTGATGCAGCTCGTAAGGCACCGGTTTCGATACTTCGATCGGCACATGATGCGGAACTTTCACTATCTGCGGCACTGGAATCGGTACGGGACGATTTACCGGTACCGGTATCGGAATGTGTTGGGGAATCTGAAATTAAGATCTCTAGATTTTTACCTGTTTTTTCTCTTCCGATTTCGTGACAGGTGACACTTTTGTGACATTTCTGTGACGCTTGTGACATTTTTTGTAACGTTTGTGACATTTCTGTGAAGCTTGTGACATTTTTTGTGATGTTTGTGATATTTCTGTGAAGCTTGTGACATTTTTTGTGATGTTTGCGATATTTCTGTGACGCTTGTGACATTTTTTGTGACGTTTGTGACATTTCTGTGAAGCTTGTGACATTTTTTGTGATGTTTGCGATATTTCTGTGACGCTTGTGACATTTTTTGTGACGTTTGTGACATTTCTGTGACGCTTGTGACATTTTTTGTGACGTTTGTGACATTTCTGTGACGCTTGTGACATTTTTTGTGACGTTTGTGGCATTTTCGTGCCATTTTTGTAATGCTTGTGACGTTTGTGAGATTTTCGTGCAATTTCTGTGATGCTTGTGACATTTTTTGCGACGTTTGTGACATTTCTGTGATGCTTGTGACATTTTACGTGACGTTTGTGATATTGTCGTGCCATTTTTTTTACAAATAAACATTGAAAAACCTCATTCAAAATTTTTAACGCTTCGCGATCACACCGTCTATGACACACTGGTCACAGGGGGTCACAGTGACCCCAGTCATGTTTCAAACGAGTGCCGCGTTGACCGTATCGTTCCGAATGACTCATAAAAATTCAGGATATTAGTTTGAACATTGTAGAATGTGGACTTATCTATATCATATTTTCATCGAATTTTAAGATGACGGAAAAAAATCAGCAAGCGGTAAACGCGTGAAAAAGCCTTTTTTTACTTAAAAATATTATAGCTCTAGCAATTTTTAATTTTTCTTTTCACAAAATGTTAAGGTCAAACTCTTGAGATATGATAGTTTAAGGAAAAAAATAGCTCAATGGTGGGAAATAATTTAAGGAAAAAATGGCTCCACGTCCGACCCTAATCTGCACTTGCAAAGGGTACACCAAAGCATCGTTAGAAGGCAGGCCAGTCGGCTTGGCCGCCGACAACTTACATCACTAATTTTGGCTCAAAGTTGCGCTAGGGGTCATTTTGACCCCGGGTGAAGGCGGAGCGTTAATAGCACACATTTCAATTGCGTTGACGACAAAAATAGTCTTTCTTGAAATTAGTTTAAAGAACTTGGCACTACTATTTTTACCGACACGGTGCCGTCTGGGACCGAACAATCGTCCCAGTTTCGTCACTATCGACTTTTTGACCGTGAAAATCTCATTTGACCGTGAAAATGTACTCCGGACGAACAACCGTCTGATTGACAAAATAATGGCCCCGCTGGAAAGGAAATTTCGTGCGCGGAACTGACCTTGACGGGATAAGGTACCGGAACTTTGACGGCTATCGTTTTCGTGATCCTGATGACTTTTGTGGGCACTTCGTGGAGACCGACCGACTGGGAGATGAGCTTCGGTTGGGCGCTGTGAGATCCCTCGTACTCGCCATAACTCAGGTAAGACGATTGCACCATGGTGGTCACCACGGTCAGTAAAAACTACGAAGAACACATAACGAGTGAAAATTCAAAAGGCCAAAAAAAACGCCAAATTTTGATTAATTATATTCATTCTCCATAATTTCCAGCCAGTGGAAGAAAAATCCACGACGGACGGAAAAATAGAAGAATTTTGCATTTCTTTTTGACAAATAATTTTTCTTTCGAATTACGCGAAACTGCACTTTCGCCTTCAACTTACAAGGCGCAACATCTTTCTATTTTTATTTCTGCAAATCCGGTTATTTGTTGTTCGGGTTTGAACGTATGATCACGTGAGGGTCGTAGAACACTGACAATCGCTGGAAGGTTCAGGTGAGGTTTATATATACGAGGGAACCTTCACCGCGAATGTCCGACGAAGAAAGCACTCCCCGGGTGTGCGTCTGCGTGTGCGTTTGTGTGCCGTGCCACACTCTAGGGCAATCGCGAACGAGATCTTGATTCCTTCCGAGAGTATCCCCGCGTCGACTTGCAATCCCGAAGTTCAATGACCAACCCCCCACCCCACCTCGCCGGTAGTCCGATTATCCAGGAACAATAAAAAATTCAGGACCGCGACAATGACAGTGACTCGGGACTATTCTATTTCCGGTGCTTTCTCTTAAGGGGTTACCCCCACTTGCGATTTTGAAAAAATCGATTTTTTTTATTGCATTTTTTTGAAGTATAAGTATCCGGGCCCATACTTCTGTATGGGCCCGGAATAGATGACTCTATGTAAGTTTACAAAAAAAAAATATTTTCTTCGTGTAAACTGAAATTGAAACTTTAAACGCGTTTTTCTCAAAATGGCATTTCTGAAGTCGGTGACCAAGATTACTCGAACACTAATGAACCGATCTTCTTGAAATTTTGCAGGCTTATTTAATACATAAAAATGTAGTCTTCAATCATTCGATTTTTTTTTTCGAAAAAAATGGCCGTTTTATAGCCAAAAAACGGCCGTTTTTTTCGTTAACATCGAACCATTAACTTTGACTGTCCGCCATTTTGTGAAAAATGAATATTTTTTAAAATCCTTCGATTAAAGACTAGTTTTTACTTATATTTGACTAAATCCATCCGCATTTTTTTTTCAGATGATCCACTTCACCGCAATGTTGGTCACCGCAAATCGTGTATATAAAAACATTATTTCATTGACGGCCATTTGCCACTAAACAATGAAATATTTTTCAATAAAAAAATTACTGAAAGTTCTTCAAGATGTGTTCTTTAAGATGGTATATTGATCGATTAAAAAAGTTTTGTAGTTTTCTTTAAAAAATTCATGAAAAAGGCCTTTTTGCGCTACAAGTGGGGGTACGCCTTAAGGCCTTAGGCCACTCTAGAGGCCGAGAAAATAGGCTTTTTGAGGATTTTTTTTCAGAAAAATTACAAAACAAATCGAGATTACGAAAAAGGGTGTTTAGACATATCAGTGACTGCATACGATAGTTTTTTTTGAAGCGATTAATTTCAAAATGGCGGCTGTGCGGCGTTTATCTCAAAAGTGCATTTTTTAAGTTGACCGGAAACATAACACAGGCAATTTTCAACCGATTCACTTGGAATGTTGAATATGTCTTGAAAAAAATATTGTCTATGGAAGTACGTAGGATTTTTTTTTATATTGCATCGTTAATTTGTTATTAACAATTATTTGACGATTTTTAGGCAAACTTTTAAGAAGTGAAAAATTTGCCTAAAAAATCGTCAGATAATTGTATCTGACTCTCAACGTTTACTCGGTTAATTTGTTTTTTCCCTTTCTAAAAAAAAAATTTTTTCATTCGATTACAAATTTTGAATATTTTTGTTGTTGTCAAGGATCGACATTTTCATCTTGCGGATAACAGATGGAATTGATCTAATAAGAAAGTTAACGCAACGTATTTATTTCCGCAAAATTCGCAAAACTCAAGCGAGATCGAAAAAGCTTTCACAAATTGCTATTTTCATAGGAAAACATTTCATTTCCGGTTGCCTGTGAGAGATTGGATTGGACATTTGTAAAAGAAGAATAAAAAAAGGACGAAAGAAGGGGGGGGGTAAAAAAAGCCCAAAAGACCGCAAATGGAACACGAGGAAGAGATAAGTGGCGAGAAGGTACACCAGACGCGACGTGAAGGCGTTGGTGAAAGGACTCACACATTTATATATATCATCCATTCTCTTACCGAAACTCTAGCCATTAGACCGAATCCGCTCGATCGCAAATTGTGACCAGTGAGGATCACAATCCGACTCAATGGCACTTCCTTAAATCTCGCGGTTATTAATAATGGCGTCATTACTGCAACGAGTATGAGAGAAAATAACTACACTGACGTTCTTACGATTTTGAGACGACAAAAGAATTAACTGCCAATAAATGAAATATTTTTTTATTCTGACCGAGAAAAAAATCAATTATATCGATTCGGAATATTCGAAAATTATTTTCAATTACTGATGATTTATTGCGTTTGAAGTATTTTTATTCGCTGCTTATTATTAATTATTTTTTCATGATTTTCAGTTACCAATAAATATGAATTATTTCATGATATTTTTTTATGAATTATTAATCATTATTTTTATAAAATTATTCATGGATTATTATTACTCGATGTTGAATAATTTTTTATTCAATATTATCTTTCTAGATGACGTTAAATTATTTATCATTTAAGATAATCAGTTATTACGAATTATGATGCATTATTTTAAAATTAATTTGCTTTTCAATATTGCGGTCAAGATTCAAAGAGTAAACATTAATGAGCAGGAAAAATTGTTCATGAGCAGTTCTCAATTGCTTTTTAATATCGGTACTTTGTCGTAATTAGTTTTCTTGGAGCATGCACGATCGGCGATTTTTCGCACAAAAAGCCGGCAAGTGCCCTTCCCTATCGGCGAAGCGAAACATACGAGGGACGTAGCCGGAGACCGAATGAAAGCAAACGTCGATCTCATTGTTGGAGAAAGATACTCTCTTTCTCCTCTCACTTTTGCTCAACATAACTCAAGGATATTATTGCTCGCTGGATACCTCAAAAAAATTCAGACACGATTAAACCGATCCGAGTAATAACAGGTTTTGTGAGCAATTAATAATTACTTCCTGTTCCCGAATGCAACGTGTCAATTAATCCCTACGAGGTTAATTTTATTTATTTTTATATATTTCTCTAAATATATTTTCCACACTGGAACAATTTTTTTTTCACATGTGAGCTTGTATTTTTCTTTGTCAAAAACGTTCTCCATATTTTCCAATTTTTGAGGAAGAAAAAAAAATCGCCGCCTTCGGGGAGGCAACCCGACCGACAGCGGTGAATGGCGGGTTGTCGCATTCCAGGCGCCACCGACAGCCAAATACATAAAGTGTACGAATTATTTTATAATCTTAATATTCATTTTTACAGATACACGTGAGCTTGTATTTTTGTTTGTCAAAAACGTTGTCGATATTTTCCAATTTTTAAGGAAGAAAAAAAAATCGCCGCCTTCGGGGAGGCAACCCGACCGACAGCGGTGAATGGCGGGTTGCCGCGTTCCAGGCGCCACCGACAGCTAAATACATAAAGTGTACGAATAATTTTACAATCTTAATGTTTATTTTCATGAATACACTTGAGCTTGTATTTTTCTTTGTCAAAAACGTGCTCGATATTTTCCAATTTTTATGAAGGGAGAAAAATCTCGGCGCCTTTGGTGAGGCAACCGGACCGACAGTGCTGTATGGCGGGGTGCCGCTTTCCAGGCGCGCCGACAGCCAAATACACAGTCTACGAATTATTTTATAATCTCAATATTGATTTTTATGCATAGTAATTATTTATTTGGAGAGATTTTATTTTCAAAAGACATTCGCATTGACATTACAAATTAATTATAAAGCAGGGCCATCATTAAAAATGCGAAGAACACGTGAAAAATGTTATAATAGTTTTTATTTTATTTTTGTTACGTGCAGTAAGTGAGCCTCATAAATAAACGAGTGGCTCGTATAAGTATATCCAGTTTTTTAAATTCTTACGATCAATCTCAATTACGACACTATATTTGTAAACATCAATCGATTTTAAGGCCGAACGAACACTCGAAATGGTTCCAATAAAGCGTCTAATCGTTCGTCCCTGATTAGTCGATCAGTTGCAGCAACATTGCCGATTTTCAATCGACCATTACGAGATTTTTTCCCAGCCAATTGCGACGTCGTGCAATGCTGCCGTTTCTCGTGATCGGTAAAAAAATCGGTTCGCTGAGGCTCGATCGTTCGATCGTTGCTTTGCAGATGATGCTCGTTTGTTTGGGCTGTTCGACGATGATCGTCGAATCGGCAAGTGTCAATTCGAGGTTAAAGAGGAGACATTCGTACGTTTATTTTTCGAAAAATCGGCAGGCAACGGTCGACGAAAATTGGAGGAAAGAACGACGGGAGTACGAGGGCCTCTACGAGAACAACAGACTCAACGAGGAAACAAATTTCAGTGAGATCGGCCAGAAAAATCGGCATGCGTATACGAGGCCGAACAAAATGCCGCGATCGATCGGTCGCGGTCACAACAAATCCGGCGAGATGACGAGAATTTTGACGTTTCCGTTGATGAACGATGCTAATAAAGACCAAATGATCGGCTTTCCTCCGGGTGATCCTGCCGGGGAGTGTCTCGAAGGTGGCGTCGATGCGGGAGTCGTAAACGGAGCTGTCAAGATCGGCATAGGATTGGGCCTCGTACCCGGTTGCCGTGAGTCTAGCTTAATTGTACGGACTAACGGCAGGTTACCGTCGAGAGGCATGAAAAATGCACGAACTTCAACAATTTTTTTTATTTAAAATAAATATCTTTGGAAATGGGTTTCAACGTATTTTATTCTTCTGTCAATAAATTCCAATTTTATTTACAAAAAAAAATCCAAAATCGCGGCTCCAGCTCTCCTGAAATGAAGCCATGCACGGCGTGCTTTGGGCTGCGCGGGGCACTCCACAGCCTTTCCAGTTCAGTTGAAACAAAAACGGGATAAACATTATTAAACTAGACTAAATTTGCGGGCCCTTGTAGTTTTTTGTTTTTTTTTTTAAGTTTTTTGTTTTCTGAATTTTGCATCAGCATGAACGGTAACCTGCTCTTAAGGGGTAATATCTGTTTGAAGCGTAAAAAAGAAATTTTCTGTTTTTCTTTTACGAAACTATAAGGCCAAATCCTTTTGGCAGTTTGTTCATTATATATTGAGGTTGACGAAAAAAACTATATTTAAAAAACAAAATGGCGGTGTACAGCACTTCGGACTAGGACCATTTTTTTCAAGGTCAATTGGTACGCGCGCAGTAGGAGTAATAAACATCGGCATCTCGCAGAAAATAATTTTTTTTCATTATTAACATGCGATTTGTCATAGAAGTACACAGCGATATTAAAAAATGTTGATTTTTGCGAACTTGGCGTTTTTAAACAAAATTAAATTTTCACCGAAACAAATCGATCGTAATTTGTTTATAAAAAACGGTAATTGTTAATTAAACATTAAAAAACGTGTATGCCTCGGAGGACAATCTATCTGAGAATCTGCAGCTGAGATTTCAAGTCAATCTGATAAAAATCGTTTGAGCTCTACTGCGTGCCAGTTTGAAAGACCAGATTTTGAGAAAAACGCGATCGAAAATTGAAAATCATTTATCTTACATAATTAGTTTTACTTCCCTTTTTGTCCATACACACTTTATCACTCATTTTTCAAATCAAAACACGAACAAAAATAAACAGAAAACTGTTTACAAATTGCGAAAACACAAACAGTGGCACGTCCTCGCGATGCGAAGCCGAATTTATCATTTCCGAGCTATCAGAGGTGTTTCGAAATTCAGCTTTTAGAAGTGTTCAAAAAATATGTACATCAAGAAATGAATGAATGTTATTTTTTAGATGTTTTGAGGTCCTTAAAGCCAATGAAAAAGAATTTAATCAAAAATTCAAATAGATACTATCTCGTAAGAAATAATCAGTCGGATATATAGACCAAAACGATCAAAGAACGCTGCAAAATCCTTACCGATCTTTACCGATCATTACCGATCACAAGCGTCCATTGCCAATCTTCAGACTGCCGATCATCACCGATCCTTAGACCCTCACAGTCCGTTCAGACCCTTACCGATCTTTACCGATCGTTACCGATCTCCCTGAAAAAACTGCTCGAGAGCGCCCAAAAAAATGCTCAGACGAATTCCCGAAATTCTGTGATGTTCGACGAAAAATCCAGGTATGAGCACGGAACAGCCGCCGAAATTGATGCCCGTGCCTGTGTTCGTGCCACGACCGATTCCAGTGCCGGTTCCCCAGCCGTATCCAGTCGCGGTCGACCGACCAGTGGCGATTCGCGTGCCTCAACCGATTCCCTATCCCACCTTCAACATGGCCCCTCCAATGATGCGACGGATGCGGCCATTCCCGAGACGTTTGATGACCGATAGAGACTGGTAATTATTCAGTCACACGAGTCAACACTGTCCTCACTTTCTTGACAATTCCGTAAAATGGGGTTACTTTGAACGGGCTTTGGAAGTTTTTCGTACGTAATTTTTTTTACATCCTATATTCGAATTTTTTCGCTCCAATAGAACAATGTGTCCTTTGGCTGTCAAATGTATAAGAAAGTCAAGACGCACCACCCCCACAATTTTTTTTAAGAGTCAAAGTAACCTTGCGTTTGCGGTTTCTTTGACAAGGTATTAAAATTAAACTTATGTCAAAGATTAAGGGTTACTTCGACATCATTTTGATAAAAAAAAATATATTTTATGCATTATGCATGAAATTAAATTAAAAAAAAAACAAAGATTTTTTACAAATAGTTATCTATATTGAGGAAACATTTTACAGGCAAATATCACGTACTTAGGGTACTATTGTACTATTATTTTAATCAGTTTATTATTATGCTTAGGTTACTATTATTACTATCGTACTATTATACTATTATATTATTAAAATAATAGCATAATAGTACCCTGTAGGGTACTATTATACTAATATTTTAATAATCTCTATAATTATCATTAAGATCGAAATCAACTTGAGCAACATTGCAATCAATTTTAACAACACTGTAATAAACTTGAACAACAAATTCAAACACATTTAAATGCACATTTAAATACACACATGCAAAACTGTCAAAGTTACCCTTAATGTCAATTTAACCCCGTTTTACATCACCGAATTTATCGCGGCTCACTCCGAGTCTCTGAATTGTATTCTTGTTCATCAGGACCTACGGCAGCATATGGAAATAAATCGGACAAAGAGGACCGCGATCGTACCGGAAGTGGATATATTCTGATTCTCAATTCAACGTATCTCGCGGCAAATAAATAAATATTTTACGATGGTCAACGAAATCGAAGATCCAAAAATGAATCACTGTTATTATAAATTCTCCGTTTTCGCCAGGTTGAAATTATTGCAACGTGAACAACAACCAAATTGATCCTGTATCAAAACTCTTAATTGTTAATTTATTCCCACTCGATCGTCGCGAAGTCTCCGCGAATATTTTTCATGGCCGACGTTGGACTCGTTTCGTCGTTGATAAACGATCGTTCTCCTGAAAAGCGATGCAGCTCGGCGTAGGATCGGCAAGGACGTACGAGATCGAGGGAGAATACAAAAAAAATCACGTTCAATAAAAAATCGAAAAACTTCGAGCGGAATTATTTTTGTTTTGGAATTAAAAAAAAATCGATCGCGGCCCTTGGTCCCGTCTTCTCGACGTTCCAAAAATAGCGGCCAAAAAAATAAAAATAAAACTGAAAAGCGACAGAATTTTTTATTATAATTTTCACTCCAGTGCGCGCAAAAATTCAACTGAAAAGAAGCCTCTCGTAACGATTAGAAATAATTTTAAAAAATGTCACCACTGTGAGCATCCTTCTCCTACGCTTACCAACGAACGAAAGAGAAATCAGACGTATCAAATATTCATGAACGATAGTGAAAGGCTTCTAACACCACGAGGCCCCAACTTGGTCTTTTTCTTCATTTGCTCTCTAGCGATCTTCTCTTTGCCCATTTTTTTCCAAAATTATTATTTTTTTTAATAACCTCGAGATATTATCTATTCAGAATTGAAAAAAGGACACAGTCTCAACCGATCCGACGACGTACGGCCAGCGTTCCGTTCAATTTCACCATCGGAACGTCGTGTTTTTCGATCTTACGAGTAATAGAAGGTTGAAC
>OX101795.1:1184087-1324087 GCA_944452715.1 Ophion slaviceki | reverse complement strand
CCAACGTTGCGTAATGATCACGTAGTCTCTCCAGTGAAGAGATGTAACCCGGACGTTAACTGTTGGCGGGGAGGGGCTACGTGTGCAGTTGTGTGAAAGTCCATAAAAATCACCTAATCGGCTCGACGATATTCCTCCAATTGGAATTCGCTCAATTTCTCCAGTCCGTTTGACTATGATCTCCTCGTTCAAAGAAACTCACTGGCTTTTCTGTGTTGATCAAGGTGTGCCTGGTTGGTGCGGTAATCGCCAAGCCTGCCCAGACGAAGCAGAAACGCGACATTCTGCCAGGCGATCCACGCTACGGAACGGACTATCATCATCACCATCATCAACATGAGTCTAGCGGAGCCCAGGTATAGCGAGAACTGGACGATCAACACCGGCTCTTCCATACTTGGACAAATTTCTAATCGAAAGAACTTGCAGGTACCACACGCGGTTTACGGGCCACCGAATCACACGCCGGGACAGACCATCCAACACCCTGAGTCACTACAACTTCCATCTCCCACAGTGTCGGTCTCCAGCTTCAAGGTACGTGTGCCAATAAAAGAATCCTGATGTTTCGTTGATCGCCAGCAAAGTCTGATCTTGATTGTTTACTTTGTCCGTCGGTGATTGAGAAGCCGTTCGAAGTCGTTGATCGCCCCAGTAACGCCTACCTTGTCCCACAAGCTGCAGTGACCCACCAGCAGGTGAGATCAAAGTCGTCATTTCCTTGAGTCAGTTCCGATGATCCGTGTATCCAGCTTGTTACACAGCTTCGGGTTCCGTGATCAAGAGTAGAAAGTTTAGATGGGTAACAGCCAGTAGCCAAAGATCCACCGTATCATATTGGATGATGGTACATTTTCAGGTCCAACATGTTGCCGAGCCTGCCCAAGCTGTGGCGTCCCACAACAATGGTTACTTGGCGCCAGCTGTGGGTGACCACTCGTCTCACGCACCGGTGATCGTTGAGGTAAGAACCAGTCATCCGACTTCTTTTGATCCCGGAACGCGATAATCAACACTCGTTATTGCAGCAAGCGACCAATCAACAGGAGCTTTTGAACAACAATTATCTGGCTCCGGTAATTCAAGCAGCGCAGCAACAGCAGGTTTACCGACCAGTTGACTCCTATGGAGCACCCATCCACCAGCATGAGGTACGAATCTCCATTGACGTTGATTCCGTACGTCCAGGACGATAATTAATTGCCTCGAACTCTTGATTAGCAGCCATCAGTTGTGATCAAGTCCCAACAGCAGCCTCAGCAGACTGTGCATCACCAGGTGAAGACGGTCCAACCGGTTCAGCATGTGCATGCGGCTCCGGTTCAGTCCCACTTCCATGTCCAGACTGTTCCTCAAAATCACGTTCACCAAGGTATCATAACCGGTTGAACTATTGCCAATGTATTTGACAGGAACGTCTATCGATTCATCATACACTCGGTTCTTCAACGAATTTTGTTTATTCCAGAGCATGTACATCATGCATCCCAGCCTGCCGTTCATCATCAGGTGATAGACATCCAGCCGGCGATACAGCATGAGATCATTTACCAGTCGGAGCCGGTCGCCTACACTTCCGACTCCCTCAGCAGCGGTTTCGACAGCGTTGGTAACTTGAACCACCAGGGCCACAACTTCCACGGAGATTCAGGTGTCTACGACGTCAGCAACGCTGGCTTCAGCTCCGAGCAAAATCAGGCCACCAACTTGTTCCAGCAGAACTTTGCGGCTCATCACACTGTCAGCGAGCCTCAAACTTATCACGTGCAGATCACTAAACAATCACAAGCCCCAAGCTACTTCCAAGAGGCCGGAGCAGCCCAGACTTACGTTCACCAGGCGCCGCAGGTCCACCAAGCTCCCCAGGTCCACCAAGCTCCCCAGGTCCACCAAGCACCCCAGGTCCACCACGCGCCCCAGGTCCACCAAGCACCCCAGGTCTACCACGCGCCCCAGGTCCACCAAGCACCCCAGATCCATCATGCGCCCCAGGTTTACCAGGCACCCCAGGTTCACCAAGCGCCCCAGGTTCAGCAAGCACCCCAGGTTCACTATGTGCCCCAGATCCACCAGGCACCCCAGGTCCACCGGCAGACCCAGACTTACCACGTCAGCCATGTGGCCCCTCAGGTCCAGACCAGCTACGTCGACGCGCACAGGGAGTCCGTGAGGGTCGAGAGTGCCGAAAGCAAGCACGTCACCTCGAACGTCCATCAGGAACAGACCCAGCTGCTCGACAGCAACGGTGGCTACGTTTACTAAGTATCTCGGAACCGTCAAGACTGCACATCCTAATCTGCCATCTTCCCCACGATGAGGAATAACACGAAAACGCATGAAGTTCCGGAGTTTCGGCAAACAGAAACACACGAATCTTGATGACATTCCACAACGAGGATCATTATTCAAAATGTATTTTAATCTTGCTCATCGCGCTAAGGTTCCCGAGGAAAAAAAAACCTGAACTGATGTCATCGGAAATACACGTTTCGCGTTCCCAAAATAAGTGTGTATACATTAAATAAGAGTTTTATTGCGTGCCACTCCCTGCCCCATTCCGGAGCATCATTTTGATCGTGCCGCATCGACGATCATTAAAAATTCGAAGGATACGAATAATAATGTGCACGCAACACTCGGCATTTCTTAAGTAAATAAAATTCTTTTATATGTACAATTACAGGACGTTGGTAATGTTTTTTCTTCCTCTCCTTTTCATACCGCGGATCATCAATCGTTCACCACAACTGGCACTTCTTTTCGGGATTCATTCCCGAGCCCAATGGGCACTGCCAGGCGTCACTGAATTCCCGCGAGTTGCGCAGCACTCCCCGCAGCCTGATGTAGCTCGGGCAATGAGTGTCCCTCAATTTCCAGCGCAGGGCCTCAGCCGTGTTGACCTCGCACCACAGCTGCGAAAAAGTGTTTTCATCATTGATCGCATCAATGGACATCGATAGGCTGGAGTTTCGACTATTGGTCGAGTATCCATGATGCTTTTTCACTTACGTGGGCAAAGCCCAGGAACAGCAGTTGCTCGTGAGTCAGATGAGTGAATCCTGGCAGCATGGGCTCCTGACCGTGCCTCGCCTTCCATCTCTCGTAGGCTAAGACAGCCTCGCGGAGGCCACCGTTGTCGGCGATATTCTCGTCCAATGTCAATTCCCCGTCGATGTACTCGTTCACCTTTTCACCCATCGGAGCCAAACGTCAAAGCAGCCCCGTTAGCACAAAACGTCTCCGCCAAATCGTTCGGGATCTTCATTGGGTCTCAATGGAGGGTCACTGGGGGGTAACTGGGCGGTCACTGGGGGGTAACTGGGCGGTCACTGGGGGGTAACTGGGCGGTCACTGGGGGTCACTGGGGGGGGGGGGGGCGTGCTGGAGTTTTACCTCATCGATGTAGTAGCTCCCGTAGTGCTTTACGAAACACTCGATCCTGCTGTTGTACCGTTCAATCGTGGCGTTACTCCACCATTGCCGCAAATTGCCACTCGCGTCGTACAATCTTCCGCTGTTGTCGAAGCCATGGGTCAACTCGTGACCAATTATCGTGCCAATTGCACCGTAATTCAGAGCCCTTGGAATACACACAGGATAAACCCAAACGAACATTGTCAAATTGCTCGGCCAAATTTTCACCCGACCGTCAAACCAAAAGCCAAAATGTCGTGCAGCAATCTGCATTTAATATCGAGACGTTTGGTGCATCTTGATTAATCAATCAAGTAACTCACTCGAGGCCGAGCTCGTAAAATGGAAACTGGAGGATTCCCGCGGGTACGGCTGCGTCCAAAATTAGCATTTTTTCATTATTATTTGACGGTCAACGGAGATAGGCGAGAAGAAAATATTGACAAGTACTTATGTGATTGACGATGTAAGTGTGAACTGCGTTAACCTCGGTTGGTTCGGCACCCCAGCTGTTGACAAGAGCCACCCATTGAACATTTTTAAAAAATCCTATACCGCAACATACAAAAAGTGCATCCTGAACGCCATCTTTTGCACTTAACATTTTTTCCGCTACGAGTCTTTGATCATGTAAAATAATAGTAAAATAACAACAGCAAAATGAATATTATTATTATCATTGTAACAAACATAACAATAAAGATATCAATATAATAACAACAATACTATGAATAGTTGTTATTATTATTATGAAAATAATAATGGTCGAATAATGAAATTAAAATCCCTCTACAAATATTAATATACAGTAATATTTCATTCCAGTAATTGATATAGTAATATAGTATTATAGTAGAATTAATATAGGGTAAAATTTTGAAAATCTTTCACTAAAAATGAACTTGAAATGAAATCTTGTAATAATTACGATAATAACAATGATAATTAGTACTACTTAAATTAATGATAAATGGTAGTTTTTATTATCAAAATTATTATTACTCTTAATAATTATAATAATCACAATGATAATGAAAATAACAAATGTTATTATAATAAAAAAATAATAATAATACAAACGTATTAAATATTAATGTACAGTAAAGAATGTACAATTTCTCTAGTTCCTTTACTTACAACCCTAGTACTAGTTTATTAATGATATCACTATGTTACTGATGTTCCAGGCAAGGTTATTATTTTAATTTCACCACAATTGTTTTGTGATTATTAATATTGTTAATATTATAAAATCTTTTGGAAAAAATTTCTACTCACAAAGTTTCGTTGAACATGTTGGTTTCGTGAAGCAGTTGCATTTCCGCCTCGCTCATCAGGCGTATAATCGTCACCATGTTCATCAGATACGAATCCTCCTTCATGTCTATCTGGAGGAAAGGAAAAAATGCACGGACGTAAGGTCAAAAAAAAAGCTGGCAGTGACGTACATAAAAAATGTGTTAAGACGATCGCGAAAAAAAAACAAACACGTTGCTCGAATGTTAATTAAAATAAATGTCGACGATCCCAATTATGAAATTCATGATTTATAAAAATTTTACGATGTTTTTTTACCCCCTCGTAATATTCGTCGATCGTTCCCTCGTCGAACAGCCAATCGGGATGTCCAATGACGTAGGTCATTTTTCGTGACTTTTCGAGTGTGGCGAATTTCGTCGTGCGATCCATCCAATCGGCGCGCACCACGATCGCGTCAAATGCCGATCTTATGTCCTCGAGCATTTCGGTGACCTTCGCGCCTTTGGACGCGTGAAAGTTCGGGTCGACGAAGAGCCACGAAACTGCCATGGCTTTCGGAATAACAAATTAAAAACGAAAAAAAGTGCAGTGAGGAAAAAAACGAAATGAAAATGATCGTACCCATCATCTCATTGACGAGGCCCGCACAGGACAGTGATCTTGGCTCGCTGAATTCAGTGTCCAAAAGCTCGGCAATGTAATCCTCCCAGATTTGTCGCAACTTTTTCGAGGAGTGCGGTACCGCCATGTCCACGACGATCCACCAAATTGCTGTTTCTTAAAGATTTAGAAAAATTCATCGTGTCACTTATTTTTCCTAAATTATTTCAATTATTTCAATTATTTTCAATTATTTTCAATTATTTCAATTATTTTCAATTATTTTCAATTATTTCAATTATTTTCAATTATTTTCAATTATTTTCAATTATTTCAATTATTTCAATTATTTTCAATTATTTCAATTATTTCAATTATCTTAGCCTAAGTTTATATTCCATGTTTCATACTTCTAGCTTCAAAACTGACAGACTTCCAACCAAATGTTCTTTCTACATTTTCCCCCTCATCGTAGAATTATGAAGAACGTTGAAGCAGGGAATTTCAGTTACCAAACTGAAGCCTAAATACCAAGTTTCATACTAGCTTCAATACTGAGATACTCCGACAAAACCTTCCTCCCCTATTTTACTCCCTCAGGAGATGAATTTCTAAAAAAAGCTGTAGCAAATGATTTTTTGTTCCTAATACCTTCATTCTCATACCAAGTTTTATATTTCTAACTTTAAAACTGACAGACTTCCATGGAAACTTTCATCCATTATTTAACGCGCTTAGGGGATGAATTACCAAAAAAATCCTGAAACACGGCTTTCGAAATTTTAACTGAAATGATAGATACGAATTTTCAAGATTTTAGATTGAAAAATAACAAAACTCCCATATTTACATCCCCTATTTAATCCTCTCGGGAGATGAATTTCGAAAAATCTTGAAAGATGTATTTCGTTATTTTTAACCTAAAGGCTAAATACCGATTTCCATGCATTTGACTTTAAAAATTACGGATTTCCATACAAACTCGCATCTCCTATTTTACCCCATTAGAGTACGAATTTCATAAAATCCCTGTTGAGTGGGTGCTTACGTCACAAAAGCAACCTACAATAGGCGTTGATGAATCAGTCAGGACTTTTATATGTATAAATAACTGTAATCATTATATTATTATTATTATTATTATTCTATTTCGCACCTTGAAAATAATATTTTAGCAAATAGTAACAGTCTAGTAACTAAAAATTATAAACAACTATTATTATTGTCATTATTATTATTCTTATCCGATTTTATATTTTTATTTATCACGTTTTTTAAAGATAATTTAATAATAATATTAATTTCAACAATTTCACTTTTATTTGATTATATAATAAATCAATAAATGAAATGTTTGACGTTAATGAACATTCGATCTTACCCAACACCGCCTCGTCCGTCAACGCCAAAAGATAAGCAAGATCCTTCGCGTACTCGATATTCCACACGAGCAACTTGTCCTTAGTCAAATCAATATCTTCGACGTCTCTGAAGAGTTCCTCCACGTAGGGGCCCCACAACTTTTGCGGCACGAGACTAGCGTTCATTTCTCTGACGTATCGATCGGTCAGTTCTTGAAGGCTATCGACCAGAAAGTAATTCTCGTCGGTGACTTCCTCGTCCGCAACTGTCTCGTTTTGGTTTGCCTTAGACATCTGTGAAAAAAAATTACAAAGAATCGTACGAATCTCATGGCAAGATAATAATTGCATCATGATCATTTGTATGAAAATATTAAACGTGTGAATAAAAATAATTTTATAATTTTATAATAATTGAATAATTGAATAATAATTGAACAATTGAATAGTTATTGAATATTTGAATTATAATTGAATAATTGAATAATTGAATAATTGAATAATTGAATAATTGAATAATTGAATAATTGAATAATTGAATAATTGAATAATTAAATAATTGGATAATTGAATAATTGAATAATTGAATAATTGAATAATAAAAATTGGAAGTAAAAAATAGTGTATGTATGGGATTTTTTGTGCTCACGAAATAAAATAATCCGCTGAGATCGTAAACGGTTTCGGCGATATTTTTAATTTCGTGATCTCGAAGATTGGTGGCTTCGTCGTTGAGCGAACAATTCGAGGTGGTGCCGTTATTGACGACCTGTCGCATCACATCGATCATATAATTTTCTTCCGCGGCAGTCTCGTCGTCATCCTCGTCGTCGAGATCGTCTTCGATTTTTTCGAAACGCGATTTCATGTGTTTGAGCCTCTTCTCGATCTCGGTATTGAAACTGAAGCGACGTTGAAATAAAAGTGTCAACCATTCATTGTTTTGTTCACATCGTAAAGATTTTTTTTGTTTCATGGCGTGCATTTTTTTTGTGGTTTTATCAATTTACAGGACTTTAGGAAAAATCTCGTATCATCGACTGATGCACTTGTCGATGATTAATTTTACCTCAACAGGGGACTCCCAGAACTTGGAGTGTCCAGGTAAATGACGTTGCGAGACTTGTTCCTCGGGTCTGGACCAACCGCGAACCCGATGAATACGTCTTTTCCAAGTGTCTTTCGTACCCTCGCCATTTTTTGAACGAAGCCACCCGTGCCCGAGGCCGTTGAAGGCACTTGGGGCAAATCCAAGATTTTGAGAATACGAAGGAGCGGCTCGAGACCCAAAAAATCCAATGTCTCTGAAAAAGAATTATTTTATTAATTGAGGGGAAAAAATGATGATTTATGGATTTTGGATTTTATTAATCACAAATTCTATCGATTTATTATCGTGTACGATTTACAATTAATTATTGCAATTAATAATTGATTCGTTATCATGTACGACATTATCGTTAATATTAATTCACTACATTTCAATAATTATAGATCTGTGAATTGTAATTTAAATAATTACGATAATGATAATTGTCTAACTTATTTTGTCGTTTAAATTGTCCAATTAAACGTTTTTTTGTCTATTTTTAAATAAATGAAAAATCATAGAAATTGTAAAGTCGAAGAAAAAAATGCAATACTTTTTTATTTCGAGTTCTAGGAATCAATAAATGATTTTATAAAAGTTTATCGTATTACCGATGTCTATGCAGCTCTCGTATAATTGTTTCGCCTGCGTGACAGCCCATGGCACCTCGCCCTCGGTCAAATTTTTCTGCAAGAGATTTCTGACCTTCCAATTGATGCGATCGGTTCTCTCGCTGAACCAGGAGTTGTCGGGTGCAGTGGACAAGTGTTCCTCGGACCATCGTCCGCAAACGTACCTGCGAAAGCGGCCCGGAAAATTTTTCTCAGTATGAAAAAAATTCGTCGCATCGTGGAAAAAAATGACAATACGGAGTTACGAGCCAGTAGATACGTTCCATCACGCTCAGACACACTTAGTGCACGTTCTAAAGATCTACGTTGAAAACCACGTGAGAAAATACGTGACGAAAAAAAAAATTGAACAGAGAACGGGAAGAGAAAAGACAAGAAAAAACCTTCCTCCCATTCGTAATTTTACTCACCCGTAAAAGTCATCGCAAGGATCTATAGAAGTGTCCATAGATTCTTTCAGACTAGCGGCTAAGTAACGCAACAATTTCACGTAAGAACGAAAGAAAAACGGAAAAATGGCGATTTTTTTGTGTCGTAAAAAAATAATCCGTCTATTGCACTCGGCGAAAAATTATTTTTCAAAGTCCTCTGGTAATTAATCGATATCAATATATCGAACTCAATAAATCGATATATCGATCTCAATATAGATATATCGAATATCGATATCAATATATCGATATATCTATCTCAATCTATTGATATATCAATCTTAATATATTGATATATCGATCTCAATAAAGCGATATATCGACCTCAATATAGATATATCGAATATCGATATCATTATATCAATATATCGATATATTGATATCGATATATCGATATATCGATCTCAATATATTGATACATTGATCTCAATATAGCGATATCGAATATCGATATCAACATATCAATATATCGATCTCTATATAGCGATTTCGAATATCGATACATCGATTTAAATATATCGAAAAATATTGAACGAAGAGAAAACCTCCCGGGACATTTCGAACGATTTTATTTACTTTTCGAATTTATCCAGCACGATATAAAATAGGAATAATTTTTTATGGGGGGAAAAAATTTATTTGATCGATCTCGTGTAACGGTGGAATTTACGAGAAACATTTTCTTACCTATTCGCACGCAATGCTCGTTGTCACAAATCGCCCGAGCTCGATTCACCCTCGAATCTGTTGGGCAACAATTTTTTATTCGCATACTCTTGCAAATACTCTTTATTCGTTTGTAACTCTTTATCAACAAATATTTCTATTTTAAAACAAAAGAGTGTCAAAATGGTTTCAAAACGGTTCCAAAATGGTCGAAAAAATTTAAATGGTTGGAAAAAAGGTTTCAAAAAACCTTGTTGAAAAAAAACGAATGAGAACAAGACTCACAAAGTACAGCAAGGACGACGACGCAGGCGATCAATGAAGCCATTATCAGAGCCAGTACAATGAGAACGAGGCCAGCTTTTTTTCTTCTTTTGAAACTGCGTGTAAAAAAATCATTTGATTGATCGAGCGATCATAATTATTGTTTCGTCATTTGGGGCTGTAAACTCACTAGGCTCCCCTCGATCTTACGGGGACCAAATTCCGCTCGCTGCCGATCGTGTACACCGAGGGTGACGGGTCGCCATCCTCTGGACGGAAAAATAAAAAAAAAGCAATTAACAAAAATACAATGGACGTTAATAAAAATTCTCGAAGTCCTATTGGAATCTTTTTTATTTTCAAAACAAATTTCTCTCATCGTTTTCGTCGATAAATTCATGTGATTTAATGTTTTTTTCAATTATATAAATTCGATTGTGCAAAATTTTATAAATTTTGGAAAAAATGTGGAAAAATACTCACTGCGCTCCTCGCTCATGTTTAGTGCCCCACTGACCGTATCGAACTGAGGACACCGTGCAACCTCGACAGACAACCAGGTGTCCATACCTTCGGGTTATCCGCTCGACGACGAGCAAACAGCGGTTCCCATGTCGTTTTTTTTTCGATTCGCGGCGCGGCCATCCGGACGACGAGCTTGATTTTTGATCGCGATTGATGGAGTATTTTTTTCCACACAGGAACATTCGCCACAAGGACGAAAAAATGAAAAAAAAATCAAATCAAGAAGCCTCAACAAAAATAAAAATGAATAAAGGTCAAAGTATTTTGGAAAAATAATTAAAAAATGAAAATACACTTCGTGACGAAATTTGTAACGATGAAAAATAAAATGCAGCTTAAGCTGAAGAAAAAAAACCAAAAACAGAAAAATAAAGTTCAAAATTAAAAATGCAGATAAACAGCGCGTTAGACATTTTTTGAATGTGATAAAAATGCAGCTTAAAATGATTAAACCAAGAAGCCTCGACAAAAATAAAATTGAAAAAAGGTAAAAGTATTTTGAAAAAATATTTAAAAATGAAAATACACTACGTGACAAAATTTGGAGCGGTGAAAAATAAAATGCAGCTTAAGCTGAAGAAATAACGCCAAAGAAAAGAAAAATAAAATTCAAAATTGGAAATGTAGATGAACAGGGCGATAAAGATTTTTTAATTAAATAGAAATGTACATTAAAATGAAACAAAAATTAAAAATAGCAAGTTCGTTTGAAATAAATAATTGAAAAAATATATATTAATAAAATTTTGAAAAAAAATCGAAAAAATCGTCTGACAGTCTCGATGAACGCTAAAAAAAGGAAAAATTGATACTATTTGATCGAGTATTAAATTATACAGACAGAGATGGAATGGAGTAATTAACACGACGATTACGGAATCAAGGTATAAAGTCGACGCACTGAGCAGCCGCGTCGAGAGCGAGAGGCGTTTTTTTTCGTTACGCGAGCGAAAAAAAATAAATACATATATTTATATGGATAAAAGTACTTCTGGGTTCCGACGGGACTCCACGCGAGTGCAAACTTCAACGAGGAGGCTCGACTTCGCGAGCAAAGAGACTTTACCCGAGAGAAAGTATAAAAATGCACTCACCGATGCATAAAAGGCAAAGTCACTTGATTATTCATGCAATTCCAGCGAAAGGGAGAGGGCGAGCGTGCGACGACGTTGACGATCATAACTATGTGTAAAAATAAAAAAGAAAAAAAACTGCATAACAACGATGTATAAAAACCATTAAAAAAAAAACAAAAAACCTCACAATAACCATGTATAAAAACAAGAAAAAAAACCTCATAACAACGATTTATAAAAACGAGAAAAAAAACAAAAAAGACCTCATGATAACGATGTATAAAAACGAGAAAAAAAAAACAAAAAAGACCTCACAATAACGATGCATAAAAACAAGAAAAAAAGTACAAAAAAAAACCTCACAATAACTATGTATAAAAACAAGGGAAAACAAATCCTGTACTGACCTTTGATAAAATATTTAATTCGATCGCCGAGTCTTTTTCTCCAGCTTATCAAATCATCATAATAACGACAAGCCCAAGTAACCGTGACAATCAAATTACGATAATCACCCTAGCTCACCCACAATTACACACCGAATAATTTACAAATAATTACCTCCTGACGATGAAAAATCCAAAAAACAATTCGCGAGCCCCCGGCCCTCGTTACCATAAAACTGAGACCACGACGATCGAACTGTCCTTAAACCTACGCTATCACAAAATAAGGTCGACAATCGTATTTTAATTGGCCTTTGTTGTGTTTTTTTTTAGTTTCCTCGTAAGCCCTCCTGCTCTTACGAATGAGGCCCTCGACGACTTATGCCAAGTGGAACTTTCCGTAGAAAGTGGCCTTGAACCGTGGAACGATGTATTTGCGAGTACGACGATGAGACAGAGAGAAAAAAACAAAGTACTGTAATCGATGGAGAAGCTCGAGGAGGCTAAGAGAGTACCAGCTATGGATCGAAAAAGTCAGCGACCCCGCAGTTGGAAACTTTGTCGTGAATAAGTCCGGGGTTATCGTATGAATGCATACGTGTATGTGTATATGTATATATATATATATATATATATATATATATATATATATATATATATATATATATATATATATATATATATATATATATACATATACATATACATATATACATATATACATATATATATATATATATATATATGCATTCATAAAAATTAAAAAAATAATATCATATACTAATTTATCTTGTACAAATTTAAAATTAATGGCTCACATAATGATTGCGTATTATTCGTCCGATAACCGGACGGCTAGCCGCAGCGATTTTGATAATGAAATTTATTATTGAACATATATAATAATGCAATAATCATTATATATGTTTCATAATAAATTTGATTATAAAAATTCACAATCATTATGTGAGCCATTAATTTTTAATTTCTGCAAGATAAATTAGTACATGATATTATTTTTTAAATTTTTATGAATGCATATATATATATATATATATATATATATATATATATATATATATATATATATATATATATATATATATGCATTCATAAGCCGCAGCGATTTTTATAATGAAATTTATTATTGAACATATACAATAATGCAATAATCATTATATATGTTTCATAATAAATAGATAGGATAGAATAGCGGCTCAGTTCACGCCGTATTTCCAGGTACATATTATTGTGATTCGTGTCAGCTAGTATCCGGACGAATAACATATATATATAATCGTCCGGATAGAATGTGTTAAATTGTTAAACAATCTATCTGGACGAATACGTGTAAATTATTCGTCCAGATAGATTGTTTAACAATTTAACACATTCTATCCGGTTGATTATATATATGTTATTCGTCCAGATACTAGCTGATATGAATCACAATAATATGTACGTGGAAATACGGCGTGAACTGAGCCGCTATCCGGACGGGGAGACACTCCGTATAAAAATTCACAATTCATATGTTAGCCATTAATTTTAAATTTGTACAAGATAAATCAGTGTATGATATATTGTTTTAAATTTTATAAATGCAAATTTAATGTTAATGGCAAACACAATAATTGTGAATTTTCACAATGAAATTCATTATAAAAAATATATAATAATGTAATAATAATTATAGTATATATATATATATATATATATATATATATATATATATATATATATATATATATATACAGTTTAAAACTTTTACGTTATCTACAATTATTATTTCATTATGAAAATTTAAAATTAATGGCTAACGCAATGATTGTGAATTTTCAATATGAAATTCATTATGGAAAATATATAATAATGCTATAATAATTGTAGATCTACAATCTATCTACAATTATTAATATTATCTACAATTGTTGTTGCATTATTATATATTTTTCATAATAAATTTCATTATGAAAATTCACAATTTTTTTGTTAGCCATTAACTTTAATTTTTTTCAAGATAAATTAGTATATAATATTATTTTTGAAATTTGTATTGCATGTATATATATATATATATATATATATATTTGTGCATTAGAACGACGAACGAGCTCGGTCGAGTCCAGCGACGGTCACCTAGTTTCTCAAACAGCATATGCCGCAACGTCTATTTCTGTAGTCACATTCATTATACACAAATACAACTTCATACTATACCGTGGCATTCGTTCGAATAAAAAAACCTCTCCACGATTATCCAGACTCGATTTCTGAATGACTGACCCGACCATTTTTTTCACCCCTTTGTGTGTTTGTTTGAAAATTATGTGTTTCTCTTTCTCTTCGCCAATGAATGAGAACGAATGAACGGGCTTTGAGCAAGGACAAGCACCGAAGTTACGCCGAGTGCCGTTTCAGTAGCAGGACGGACGAAAAAATGCGCCAAAGGCGGTCACGTCCTCGAACCGGGTCGTACCTTCATGAATATTGAAAGCCACCGACAGGTACATCAATTTTTCGCTCACTTTTCGCATAATTCTTCTCCTTATTCCGAACGAATTTAAGGAGGTACACCAGCTTCAGCAAAATGGTGATAGATCAATAAAATTTGGTGAATATATTCTTTAGTATTATTCATGTAGATACAAATTTTTTCAGATTTTTTGGTTGTGCCGTTTTCTTACAAATAATTCACAAGCGTTTATTCTTATACCCGGAATATATACCTATATCTATAAAAACGCTATGCTTATACACGTGAACTTCAATGTTCAATTATTCGATAACGGCACAATGAAAAAATCTGAAAAAAATTGTATTGACATATATAATACTAAAGAATATACTCACCAAATTTTATTGATCTATCACCATTTTGAAATTTGACCATGGTTTAGCATGGCAACATTGTATGAAGCTGGTGTACCTCCTTAATAGACTCAAATTTCGATGCTCCTTTTTTTTATTGAAAGTATCCGAGAACAAAAAATTAAGTCGTACAACCGTTGTTATTATTTCGATCGAATTTAATCGACTCAACTTTTGACGCTCGTTTTTTTCATTGCAACAATTCGGAGAAAAAAATTAAGTCGGACAATTCAGTCAGAAAATTTCGTGCCAACAGGACACAAATTTGAAGAAACAATGTAAGGAAAGACCAGTTCTTGTCTGTTGCAAGTCGTCGTCATTCGGAACGCACCGCTTAGGGGACTGATTACAGGTGACGATAAATGCTACAATTTTTTTCCAGTCCGAAGCATCACGCGATGTAAGGCGACAATTCTAGTTAACTATTTTTTTTTATGTAATTTTTTTTTCATTAATCTCGACGATAAAACGCGGTAGTTCTACTAGTCGACTCGAAGAGAGAGGGAGAAAGACGGAGAGAGAGAGAGAGAGAGAGAGAGAGAGAGAGACTAGGAACTCACCAATGGAGTTGCCAGCTTTTTGTTTGGACTTCAAGTAACCCCGGTAACGTTAAATTGATTTGTACCATCGTATACATTCGTACGGTGACGTGTGTGCACTCATATATATATATATATATATATATATATATATATATATATATATTTATATATTTATATATTTATATATATATTTATATATTTATATATATATGTGTGTGTGTGTTTCTCTACAGGCTGCACTTCGTCAAAAGTATGACTGGGCTCTTCCTGACAACGCACGAGCGATGCTCATCGATTGTCGATTCTCACGACTCATTCATTTGTCCCGTCCCCGACTGCCATTCAAATGAGCTCCAAACCAGTTGCGTGAACGAAGTACTTTTTTTCAATTAAAGAATGCCCTAACGCAACCTCGTAACTGGAAGACGAACAACATTCAGTTTAAACATTTTCACTTGAATAACTAATTCAAAGATTTATCCATTCATCTTGAATTTAAGTATTCATTATGTTTTTGCCATGGTTATAATAATGATAAAATTTTTTTAATTTATTTTACATTTTTTCAGATAACAATAAGAATTTGTACTCGTTAAGTATAAATAGTACCACCCTAACAAACCCAAACGAATACACTACGATGAACTAAAGGTAAAATTATTTTTACCTTCAGTTCCATATATATTTTGTATTTTCCGTATTTTTGGAAAATGCAAAAAAAAGATTCTCAAAAAATGTTACATTGAAATGGGCTATTAATCGAGTCTGATTTTATCAGACTTGATTAATGGCCCATTTCAGTGTAACATTTTTTTTATTATTTTCCAAAAATATGGACTTTTATAAACGTGCTGTTAAATTGGGGTTGCAAAATTCATTCGTTTTTCAAGACGGTGGAAGATTTGAAACGACAATTTTTCAAGCTATCTGTCTTAAATTTTGTCACACAATTCTTCACGCTATTCCTTAACGTCTTACGGAAGCGTTTTTTAAATATGACAATTTCACATTTTTTTTAAGCGAAACTGTCGTAAAAAAAGCCGTATTTGACACTCAATTTTGAAATTGCCACCATTTTGTAAATTTTCATCGAAAAAAACCCTTCATTCGCCTCTACAGTTTTTCACGCTGATTAATAATCTTTTTGTTTTTTTTCTTTCAGGCAATTTTTGGAGGAGTAGGACTTTCCACCGTCAGGCGCGATTTTTTTGGGCATCATTTGTCAGTGGCCAAAACGATTGAATAAAAAATAAAACCATAACGTAAAAAAATATTCTTATGTACAACAAAAGTCATTTGAATAAACGAAAAAACGAAATCGATGTGATATCGATTTTTTTTTAAGGGGTTACCCCTACTTGCGATTTTGAAAAAATCGATTTTTTTTATTGCATTTTTTTTAAGCATAAGTATCTGACAATATGTCCTGAAAATTTCAAGTCGATCCGAACAAAACTGACTGAGATATGAGCGTTGAAAGAGAAGAATCCGTTGTGAAATTGAAACTTTAAACGCGTTTTTCCCAAAATGGCATTTCTGAAGTCGGTGACCAAGATTACTCGAACACTAATGAACTGATCTTCTTGAAATTTTGCAGGCTTATTTAATACATAAAAATGTAGTCTTTAATCGTTCGATTTTTTTTTAGAAAAAAAAAATGGCCGATTTGTAGCCAAAAAACGGCCGTTTTTTTTCGTTAAAATCGAACCATTAACTTTGACTGTCCGCCATTTGGTGAAAAATGAATATTTTTTAAAATCCTTCGATTAAAGACTAGTTTATACCTATATTTGACTAAATCCATCCGCATTTTTTTTTTCAGTTGATCCACTTCGCCGCAATGTTGGTCACCGCAAACCGTGTATATAAAAACATTATTTCATTGACGGCCATTTGCCACTAAACAATGTAATATTTTTCAATAAAAAAATTACTGAAAGTTCTTCAAGATGTGTTCTTTAAGATGGTATATTGATCGATTAAAAAAGTTTTGTAGTTTTCTTTTAAAAAATTCATGAAAAAGGCCTTTTTTGCGCTACAAGTGGGGGTAACGCCTTAAATAATGAATATCAACAATTTTCACGCGTCACACTGGAATTGTTCCTTAATAATTGGCCTCTTCTCTATTTTCATTTATATATTTATTTATGTATTTATTTATTTATTTTTTTTGTTTATTTATTTATTTATTTATTTATTTATTTACTTATTGAGTCTCCGAACTGAATCGTCGAGTTTCGTCGAATGTTGCGTACCACGAGCAATTAGCTCCACGTACGTTCACCCCGTATGGAAAAAAAAAGATGAAAAAAACAAAAACGTTAATTCGTGCCAGGACTGCGTAAACTGGGGACATTTTTTTCTTCTCCTTCGCCTGCTGAATTTTAATGAAAATAGGTAGATGTGACGAAACTGGAACGTTGCTGGTACTCTCTCTCTCTCCTCGTTTTCCCATGTGCATCGACCGCAGAATTTGCACATGGAGCGTGGGTTTTTTCCTTTTTTTACATCGAATTTAGAAACGAGACTGGGGCAGGGCCCATAACGGAGAACAAGTTTTTCCAGTTTTACCGATAGTCGTGCAAGAAAAACAACATTTTTCCACAAACGAGCCGTTTTTTTCTCGTCCTTAACAGATCGCCCGATCGAACGCCCCCCCCCCCCCCCCCAATTCGCGTAACTTTTTTCGTGCAGGTGAACGAATGAGAGTGACGTGCAACAAGACGTAAAAATAACCATTTTTATTTAGAAAATAAATTAAGAGTCGTGGTCCCGGATGGGGGGGGGGGTATGATCCAAGAGGGTTGCGTGGGAGGCTTCACAGCGAAAATATAAATAATTAAAAAAAAAACAAAAAAACTGATTTCCCAAATGGATCATGGTCCAAAAGGCACCAGAATCCAGAGGCTTCATTTTTCAGGTAGGAGGGATGGGAAATGAGACTTTTTGAGAAAATTAATTTTCGTGTGTGTGTGTGTGTGTTTTTTACAATTGATCGCCTTGGTATCCTCGAGAGTGGTCCATTTTTGTTTCGCTCGCAATATAAAATGTTCGTTCCCCCGCAAGATTTCGTCGTGTATTTAATAAATTGATCGGATTCCGGCCGAATACGACGACAATTGTGATGAATCGATTGATTTTATTCGAAATTAAATTGGTGGGTTGAAAAGACCCTTAATGACGATTGACAAATGTGTCGTTGGCGAGGGTGGTCGGTGATCATCGCAGATCTCTCGTTTCGATGCTTTTGAAGATCGGCAATAGCGAAGTGGGGCGTCTGGGGGGGATGCGAGATGATCACTGGGGGGGTGGAAATGGGCTGAGGGGGGCGAAAGATGATTTTTTATTTTTTTTCCGCTTCGTAGATCGAAAGATGGGCAAATTTTGTCTTCGAACCACCCCGGACCTCGGCTGGATTTTTCGTAGGGGTCGTTTTATTGATTCGTTGTTCGTCCTGATGTCGTTGAGGGGGGAAACTTAATGGAGCTCTTTACCAGCCGTGTCCGTGACCGTGGACGGGCTTGATCTGGATCTGGGGCTCGCTGTAATGCTCAACACCGATGAGATGAGGATGGGCAACCTTGTTGGCGTGAAGGGGAATCCTCACGACGTGGTTGTGCGCGCTCAGCTTAAGGGGAGACGGATGGAGCGCCGGTATCGCCGGGGCCTGGGCAACATGGAGGACCTGGACGTGCTCGACGCCGTGCTGTGGAAAAACAAACCAATTCCGTTATCCAATCGACTCCTGGAAATTCTGCTTCCCTTTAGCAAAAGCGCACGATTTTTTTGAAATTTTTGAGTCTTGGGGCGATGGCTTTTTTTATTTTGGTTCGCGAATTATTTTTTGTATTGTTTTGTCATTGAGGAAGGGTACGATTTAATTCGTCCGGAGATAATTTAATTCGATGATTATTTTCCCTGTCAGTGGATGAGGGACATTTGATTCCTGTCAAAATGGTTTAGTTTGAGTCCTCAAATTTTTTTTTATGATCCTGTCAGTAGAAATAGGACTCGATTCAATTCCTGCTAAAATTATTTATTTTGAGTCCTCAAACAATTTTTTTCAAGTTGCTGCCTGTGGGAAAAGGACTCCATTTGATTTCTGCTAAAATTATTTGATTTCAGTCCTCAAATTATCTTTTTGATGATCCTGCCAGTGGAAAAGGGACTCCATTTGATTTTTGCTTAAATTATTTGATTTCAGTCCTCAAATAATCTTTTTGATGATCCTGCCAGTGGAAACGTGACTCCATTTGATTTTTGCTAAAATTATTCCTCAAATAATCTTTTTGCTAAAATTATTTTTTGCTTTTTGCTAAAATTATTCCTCTAAATAATAATTTTTGCTAAAATTATTTTTTAGCAAAAATCAAAATTAATTTTGATTTTTGCTAAAATTATTCCTCAAATAATCAAAGTCCTCAAATAATTTTTTTAATGATCCTGCCAGTGGGAAAGTGACTCCATTTGATTTTTGCTAAAATTATTTGATTTCAGTCCTCAAATAATTCCTACAATGATCCTGCGAGTGGAGAATGGACTCCATTTGATTTTGTCTAAAATTATTTCATTTCAGTCCTCAAATCGTTCATCTAATAATCCAGCAAGTGAAAAAAGCACTCCATTTGATTCCTGCCCAAATTTGTTGATCTCCCGACAATTATCACAGTGATCCTGCCAGTTGAAAAATGATGCAATTGACTAATTTTTTCAGCGAATTAATTAAATTCCCCATGGAACTTTTGTAACTGTCATTCTGCCCTGTCAATTGTGACCGACGATCTCGTCCAATGTTAAATTTTGATTTGATACGATCGTCACATAATTTTTTTTTAATCGCTAGTTTATATTCTTTTTCATAAAATTATATTACATACTTAATATAGTAATTAGGTAATTGTTCGAACGGCGCATTTTACCGTCAGAAGTCTACCTTACCGACCGTTGTCCTCACGATTCCCCACTCCTTTAATGCCCCTTTTTAAATCAATTAATTTTTGTTCTCGATTATTCGTGACCCACCGAAGAATTTGGCGATCCGATTGGCGACTATACACTTGTTGCGTTACCTGAGGATAATGAGGCGCGGCGACAACTGGCTTAGCATGGGGTTGCCATGCCGAACTGGGCCAAGCAGACTGCGGCTGCCAGCCCGAACTCGGCTGCCAAGCAGGCTGCGGCTGCCAGCCCGAACTCGGCTGCCAAGCTGACGAGCCGTGCGATGATACCTGAGTGTTTCACACACGCACACGTTTTACTTCATTTTTCATCGTGTCCAATTTGTACCATTGTGAATGACACTTGGTTTTATTGACAGTGATGAACGACATCGTCCTGGATGGATTTTCGTCCTTTCTTTCTTGTTACACGGTCAGAGACGAACAATGACGAGAGAGGGAGAGAGAGAAGAGATTACGAGAAGAATTATTCAGGACACTTGTGTATTTCTTCGAGGCTGAACCCGTTCAGGGCTTTTTTCAGCCCCTCGTCCTACAAGACCTCGATGGACGACCATGCTCGAAAAATATTTCTCAAACTTCGGACAAAATATTCGAAAAAAGGAGAAGAATTTTCGATCTCGAAAAAAAAAACGAGCTGGCAATTTAAAATTTGAAAAAATGCATTATTGATCAATTAAATAAATTCACTGGAATTTCGCAAAAAAATGGAATAATACAATTTTTTAATTAAAAATTTGTAAAAAATGAGATAATAAAATGTATTAAAAAATCGAAGCAAATGGAACGACAAATTAATAAATCAAAAATCGGGAGAAAAAAAATTACTTTTCAATTCGAGCAAGAAAATGCCGTAACGAAAGAAATAAAAATTGCTACAATACGAGACCTCGCTGGACGCCCACATCGTCCGAGAATTTTTTCCACCCCCAACGAGGGGAAGATTAGTGACGACAGTTGAGGCAATTAATAGCTCGAGAATTAATGTCAGATCTTGTCGACAAACAAACCCAAACAAACCCAAACATTTTCGATTTGGTGAAGGAATTGTGATTTTTTTTTCAACGTTAACGAAACGAATAATTTTTGAGAATTAAAACATAGCATGGAGAGATGAGAATTAATTCGAAGAATAAATCGAATCTCATCAAAATGGGAGGAAGAATTAATTAATTAATTAACTCGAATTAGTGACTGAAGAATTAATATTTGTGAATTGGGTCGGAATTTTTTGACCCACGTAAATCGAAAAATGTACGAAATAGCAAAACAATAATTCGAAACGATTTTCGAATTAACAATAGGAGTCGAGAATTTTTTTCTCAATAGAGGAAAACATTTTCTCTATATTTCTCAACGAGAATAAATTCGTTAAAAATCGCGAATAAAAAAAAATGCGCAGCAATTAGTTCGCAGAAAATGCAACCCTGGTTAAGACACTGTAACGCGAAAGTTTACGTTGCACGAGTTATTGCGGAGTTTCGATCGCAGCGAGGGAAAAAGAAAACGTGAGAAAAAAGACACGAAAACGATGCGGTTTTAATTTTACGATCTTTTCCGTGCACCGTCCACCGTTGATTTTTCTTTATTGTGATGCCGTTCACGGGCCTCACGCCGCGTTATCACACTCACACAGTTATGAGGTAAGGTGTGAGAGCAATCGTCGTTATTATTATTATTGTTGTTCTCCGTTAGTCGCGAAATCGACGAATGTTAAAACACGAGTCGTAAAAATGGTTACGTTTTTTTTTAAGGAAATGGTGAATATCAATGAAAATTTGTCGATCAAAATCGTGAAATTGCAAAGCTTTTGACTCACGTCGTATCCGGGGTAGGCGCTGACGGCGGCCACGAGGGCGAGGACGAAGATCTGCAATAAATTATTTCACTTTTTAACGAAAAATCGAGCCTCAATTTTCCAATTAGCGTGAAATATATTTTTGTTCGACATTATTTCGAGGTGACATTTTCAAAATTAAGCGCACCGGAAAATTCTAGCGGGAATATTAAATATTTGAAAAACAATGAAAATAAAAAAAACAGTAAAGTATTTTTCAAACGCTGGACAGAATATTCAAAAAAAGGACGAGAATTTCCGATCTCAAAAAAAGAACACGGGCTCGAAATGAAAAATTGCTGGGCATGCAAAAAATGCCTTATTGATTAAATAAATTTATCGGAAATTTGATTAAAAAATGCATTATCGATAAATCGAATAAATTCATCGGAAATTTTATTTAAAAAATGCGTTATCAATAAATCGAAGAAATTCACTGGAATTTCGAAGAAAAATGAGACGATAAATGTAAAAAATCAAAAATTTCTTAAAAATTCGAAAAAAAGTAACAACAAATAAACGAACTAAAAATCCGCAAAAAAAATGGTACAGCAACAAAATTCGAGCAAGATAATAAAATAAAAAATGAATTAAAAATCCGCAAAAAATTGCCACAATAAAAAACCATACAAAAATCAGTAAACCGCCCAAAACTCTGAGAGCTCCGAGAAAAATAAATTAAATTAAAAATGTGCGATTGCAGAACAAATTGTCAACGACTGTCTCTTTTTCTCTCTGGGTGTTTGTTGCACGTTGGTCAACTTACGAACAGCTTCATGTTGAATTGTTTTTGCTTGTGCGAAAGACAGGGAGCACTACATACTGTAGGGGCAGCGCGGTTAGCTTTTATAGTGGTGCCCTGCCCCAGTAAGCTGGAGCGTTTTAGCTCCCGGAGTCTTTGGGTGGTGGCGGCGGTGGCCGGTAGCCATTACCCACCCGTGAGTCTTGCTTGAAATACAGAAGGGGGCGGGGATCGAAGCGAACGATTCTAAAAAGTCTTTGCGTGTACGTAAGGTGGTAAAACTTCATCGTAATACGCCGAGACTTTGATATATACGTCATTGCGTTTCCATTAGGATTGCATATTGGAGAAACGCGAGATTCCATACTCGTATCCCTTTCACCGCAGGCAAATGGCCCTTCGAGTACTTTTGCATCTTCGCTTTTCCTAATTTTCTTTATTTTTTTCAATTTTTATAACATTGTTGTTTTTTTACCCATACGGGTGTTTGCGTGTGATTTTTAAATATTATCACGAATTTTCATGGTATATATATATGGGGTTGTAACCATCGAAAAATTAATTGCAATATTAATTTTTTTGAAATATATATATATATATATATATATACACACATACATATATATATATATATGTATGTATGTATGTATGTATGTATGCATATTATTATAATCAACAATACGATGTAATCGATTTTTTAAAATATATTCATAAATGTTTTTTATGCAAATTATACTACAATATTATTAGAAATTGTTACATTTTATCTATTAATATATATATATATATATATATATATATATATATATATATATATATATATATATATATATATATATATATATATACATTTATATGTATGTATATTTTATATTAAATTTTTAAAGCATAAACTTTTGTACTTCGCTCCCTGTCGAAATTTTTTTTTCGTTTCATTTTTTTATAACTATTGTTGTTTTTTAAATTCTATACGGGTGTTTGCGTGTTATTCGTAATTATTATTACGAATTGTCATGGTATATATATCTATATACATGGATGCATGTATGTATATATGCATATTTTTATAATCTAGAACTCGATCCCTTTCCACCGAGATTTTTTATTTATCTATACAATTTTCTTTATGCAAATTATACTACAATATTGTTGGAAATCGTAACATATTATGCATTAATCTATATATATATATATATATATATATATATATACATATATAAATGGTTTGGTATATGGTTTATATGGTTTGGTTTAAAAATGGTTTAAAAATGTATATGGTTTACATTAAATTGAAAAAAAAATTACACTTATTAGGTTGTAAAATTAGTATATATATTTATAAAAGTACATACGAATATTTTCGTAACCAGCAGATCGAATCCTTACTGTTATTAATATCCCTAACTGAATAATGAATTATTGATTAATCAAAACATATTTTTCTCTATAACGTATGGACAAATATTGAAGAATACTTTCATTGATTATTATTACGTAGTAGAAATTACGTAATAATTATAATGAATATAATGTTGTATAATTAATATAATTATTATAATTCTGTGACTTAATTCTTGTCATTGACTCATCGTTGTCAATGTTATAATTATTATTGTAACGATAATAATAAGCAGCAAATATTAGTGATGAATAATAATGAATTCTTAATAATCGATAAATCGAATCTATATTTTATTTTCAAAAAATTGGAAAAAAATCAAATTATCGATCGATATTTTTGTAATCAACGGATCGAGTTCTCACTGTTATTAATATTTTAAAGTTATTGAAACATGTTTGTCTATTCAACGTATATATCAATGTTGAAGAAAACTTTCCTGTACTATTAATACGTAATAATTATATTTTTTTTGCTGTTGCGGGGATTGTGGCAAGTATTCGAAAGACGTTCGGAAGAGTCTGAACTTCTCGAAATTTCAATTGTATTAAATTATAATGAATGTAACTCTGTCATTAATTAATTATTATCAATTTATCGTTGTTGTAATCATTATTATTATCATTATTATAAGAATAATAATGAGCAGCAAATAATGAACATAAATAATAAATAAAGGAAAAAAAGTGTTTTACCAGATAAAGTTTGTTTCTTTTATTCAAACGTGCTGCTGTCTGCTACTTATACTATGAACCAAAAACGTCAAGACTCAATTATCAACGTAAAAAAGGCAAAAGAAAACCTTATAAGTAACACATAAAGATGGTTATTATTAGATGTACAGGATAAAAAATTATTTATTAAAATAAAAAAAAAATTTTAAATATTTTTTGTCGACCTGCTTTATCGATGCCTGACGAAAAATGCAATGGACCAATTAAACGTTCACCCCTCTCTATAATTATTCTAAGGGGATGAAAGTGGCCCATGGAGGGTGCCGGGAAGTACGACTTGCGGAGACAGAATCAAGCGAAACGAATAGCCAATTATAATTTCGATGCAAAAGTCTTAATTAGCGAGCAGTTCCTGTTTAGTCCTGATAAATCGTCCTGATTCCTTGTCAATCTCCCGTACGAGATCCGAATAATTCGCGAAATCCACGCGAGTGCAGGGACAAAAAAAAGAACCGCAGAAAAAGAACTGTATCCTTTTACTCTACGGAGCAATTACGAGGTGTGTCAGTTTCTTGAGGAATAAACGTGAAATTGCGCAATTCGCAGGACTCGAGAGCACTGTTGGCCAATGTTTAATTTTTCTTCTCTTTCTATCTATCTTTCTCTTCGGACGATCGGTCGATTCTGCGTGGCAGGAAAATCGGTATAAATGCGTGCGAGGACATTCCTCTCGAGCTATATTAATTTTAATTGAATTGCTTCAATTTTTCTTATCGCTGAATATATTTAAAAAATTGAGTGCAAGTACACGAAAAAAATAATCATTTAATCGTTCTTATTTTCTTCATTTTTGTTGTTGTTGTTAACATAACCAAATACTATTGTTGATCGAATATTCAAGTCGATGATTATTGATTATTGAATCATTCTTATTTTCGTCGTTCATAAAAAGTCGAAATTGCCGATTATTGTTTTGATTTTTTATAAAAATTACCAATTACAATTTTGATTTTTTGCAAAAATTACCAATTACAATTTTGATTTGTTATAAAAATTACCAATTACAATTTTGATTTTTTATAAAAATTACCCATTATTATTGATGATTGAATATTCAATTCGATAATTATTGATCATTGAATCGATCTTAGCTTCGTCATTTTTTTAAATAATAAAAATGGCAATTATTATTTTTTTAATAAAAATTACCAATTATTATTGATGATTGAATATTCAATTTAATGATTATTGATCATTGAATCGTTCCAATGATCTTCGTTTTTTTAAATTGAATAAATGACCAATAATTTTTTTTTAACAAAAATTATCAATTTTTATTGATCATAGAATCGATCTTATTTTCGTCGTTTTTTTTATTTTTATAAAAATTATCAATTCTGATTTTTTTTTAATTGAAATTGCCAATTATTATCGATCGCGAAGGTCGTAGGGAGCACGAATACGAAATGAATCCACCTTGGCACGCTTCGACTTTTCAACGCCCTGCTTTCGATCATTTGCCATCTAACTCAAACTCGTACGTTCCCATTACTGTCACCGTTCTACCCATTTTCAGCAAAACCGAGCACCTCTCGCTTTTCTTGACCATTTTTTTCCTACCAATGACGTGAGGCTGCAAATGCGTGCGACAACCTCTGTGAGGTGGAGATGAAAAAAAAATCCCGATAAGATATCAATGAAGTCAAGTATTTTGATCGACGATCAATTTTATTAATTTTTGTTATCAATCCCTATCGATTTGGAGTGCTCGCATTATTATTACTATTATTATTAGTTTGTAATTGTTTATTCATTCGTGTTATTATTAATCATTTTTATATACTGTCAATATTCATTATTATTATTGTCATTAATTTTATGAGTATTATTTATAATAATGATAGATATTATAGTCACAAAAAATCTAGGATTTTTTCATTTTATTGACAAACTCATCGGAATTCAATATAATCAACGATTTTTTTATTTATTATTATTATTATTAAAAACATTAATATTTAACTATTATTACTGTTCATTTTTTAAAGTTTATTCATATTATCGTCAAGATAATATGACTGCCGTCGTTATTCTTTTTTTATCGTCACTTTTTCATTCTTCCGTCAATCAGAGCGACGATTTTTTTCCCTTACACATAGTCTAATAATTAGTATTGAAAAAATGTCACACTCCTCACTCCGTCGACTTTCAAGTCAAACCCCCACTCGCGAAGCTATGAAATATTGAGTTTAACAACTTCCAACATTGCCTCCGAGAGATCGCGTAAGGAATGTTGGAAGTTGTTTTTTTTTATTATTTTTTATTATTTAATTACTCGACCAAGGATAAAACCGAACGCCCCCGAGCCGCCGACATGCACTCCTTTGTCTCCCTTCGTTGGTACGATTCTTTTTTTTTGTTTTCTTCACTTTTCGTCCTATTAGCAATTACCCCTGGTTATGGTTCTTTTTTTTTCCTTTCGTCCGAGCCTGTCGTCTCTCTTCCCGGTCGCCACTTCTGGCTTGCGTAACCGTGACGATATATATATATATATATATATATTAAATCTGTAACTAATCTGGCATGTAATACCTAATATATACACCAACGGTATGTTTTATACATAATCCGATGTACATAACTTCGTAATGCTCCGGGGACGCCCCACACGAAAAATTATAGATCTATACGTATGGGCAAATTCACGAAAAATCAATCGAGATTTTTATTAAGCGGTAATAGATGGATATTTATTAAGTACAATTAATAAATTTACCCCTTAATAAAGGCCTCTCAATAGAAATTTCGATTGATTTTTATAAAGGGGGGCCCCTTTATAAAAATCAATCGAAATTTGTATTGAGAGGCCAAAAAAGTGATTTCTCGATTTTCACAACTGGGCAGTTGTAAAAATCGAAAAATCACTTTTTTCAAAATCAATGTATTTTGACAGTACATCGTCTTATAAATGTTCATCATCTTAAAAATTATAGATCTATACACCCCACGAAAAATGATAGATCTGTACATATGGACAAATTCACGAAAAATAAATCGAGATTTTTATTAAGGGGTTATTAAGGGATGGATATTTATTAAGTAAAATTAAAAAATGTACCCCTTAAGAAAAGCTCCTCAATACAAATTTCGATTGATTTTTGTAAGGGCCTAGTTGTGAAAGGCGAACAATCACTTTTTCCAAAATCAATGTATTTTGACAGTACATCATCTTATAAATGTTCATCATCTTAAAAATGATAGATCTATACGTGCGGGAAAATTCACGAAAAGTCAATCGAAATCTTTATTAAGGGGTAATAGATGGATATTTATTGAGTAAAATTAATAATTTCACCCCTTAATACAAATTTCGATTGATTTTTATAAAGGGCCCAGTTGTGAAAATCGAAACATCACTTTTTTTCAAAATCGATATATTTTAACAGTCCATCATGTTATAAATGTTCCTTGGGAAATTTCAAGATGATCGGATCAAATGTGATTTATAGGCTGACACCCCCCGAAACTATCGCAGCGTAGTTCGAAACCTTGCACGATTCTTTTTTCCGAAAGTACGTATTCAAAGTCGGTGAGCCAAATATCTCAAAAACGACTGCATTGACCTTTTTGAAATTTTTAGGGCTTTTTTTAGATGTAGAAATATGGTTTTGAATCCAAGGATTTTTTTTTCCCGATGTAGACTTTCGATTTAATGAACAAAAAATATCAATTTTCTCGCAAAAATCAACACCCTCACTTCAAATGCGGGCCATTTTTTTTATATTTGATATTTCGGAAATTACTTCGATTAATCATAGGATGGACCAATATACTAATTAAATACTAACCAAATTAACTAAATACTGAATTGAAACTACTAACTAAAATACTGGACTAAAATACTAACGAAAGCTGTTTGATTTTTTTATATTAAAAAAGCTGGTCCATAAGGGCTCACCCCAAAAAACATTTTCGACAGGGTGCTTCCCTAGCTACGGGCTGTAAATCGATAACAATTGAATATTTTTACACAAACAAATTAAGAAGTGTTCTTCAGATGATACTTTTTCAAATCCCTAGCTTTTGTAAAAATTTAACATCGCGATTTTCTTTTAAAAACTCCCAAAAAGAGCTGTTTTCGACCAATAAAATTACCAAAAATCAATCCCCCTTTGAACCTCAAGACTTTTATTATACTCTATTTATTTATTTTTAATTTTCAATTATAATAGTACATTTATTATATACTATTTCTATAAAAATCATCTGATTTTCGCTTTTCGCATGCCATTTCTACAAATGATAACTTTTTCTGACCTGATTAAAAAAAAAAATACTCTTGGTTATTTGTTTTATCTAGAAAAGTATTTTTTTTTTTAAATAAAATGTTAAGCAAACTTTATGAGAAAAGATATTATGCAGAATTTTCATACAAACCAATTGGAATCTCTGACTTTGATAACCTGCAGTGTAAAAAAATGTACTACGCATATCGTGCCAGTTACTTTGAAAATTGGCTTAGTTATTGTCGATTCATATCATTTGTAGACATGACACGCTAAAACCAAAAGCAGATGATTTTTTTCCAATAAATAACATAATGCCCAAAATCTCAAAAACCGTGGGCCTTTGACTAAACTGAAATTCCAGCATGCAGTAGGAGATGAGCTGACCTATCGGTAGTTGCAGAATGATCCATTCATAAGAGGACACCCTATATATATATATATATATATATATATATATATATATATATATAGAAATAAAAAAAATGTCTTTATTATTTTATATTATCAATCACGTTTTAAAATATCTTTCTCGATTATTGTTATTGTGAATGTTATTGTGGAATATTAATATATATATATATATATATATATATATTAATATTCCACAATAATGGAGAAAAATAATTTCAAAACGTGATTAATAATATGAAATAATAAAGACGTTTTTTTCATTTCTTCGGAACGAATGTGTATGTGTGTGTGTGTGTGTGTGTGTGTGTGTGGATTTAGAGTGGAAGGGCTCGTAGATCGGGGATGATTAGTGGGGGAAACGCCGAGTTATCCGTAATACAAATATAAGTGCAGCCTCGCGGTGCAACAGGCACGGATGTTAATGTCTATTTTTCCCCTTTCCGCCTTGCTCCCCCCCTCCGCCAGCCGAGCTTGTTCGTAATTCTATGGCTGTTGCAAAATCTCTGCCCCCCCGCCCCGAAGTCACTGGCAACCCCCTCTGGAAAGTTTAACGATTCCCATTATTTTGTAACGCGCTCCTCCCCCCCCCTCCTACAAACTCTTTATATTACGTGTGTGTGTGTGTGTGTGTGTGTGTGTGTGTGTGTGTGTGTGTGTGTGTGTGTGTGTGTGTGTGTGTGTGTGTGTGTGTGTTTTTCTTGGCCGAGTGAATTTCTGTCGGATGAGAACGATCCGTTAGTCTGGCTGCGCATAATTCGCAAAGTCTCGCGGGCCCCGAGTAAGGGGGACAGGCGGAGAGTGCAGAGAACGGACAACGAGAGATTACTCATGTCTCGCGAATATCTCTGCATCACACGACTCGAGGTGTCAGGAATTCTTTTCATTTTTATTTCCGTATCGTTTCCTTTGAACTTCTTTTTTTATTAGATTTGATTCTCTTTTACGTTTTTCTTTCGTCTATTGTTGGAGAACAATGAGGCAACTTTCGCGAGCTTCGTAATATGACTACTGAAGGGTTATTATGCGGATAGATACATAATAATTAATGCTGTCTATTTACGTATGTTTTTTACATTAAGGCGTTACCCCCACTTGTAGCGCAAAAATAAGGCCTTTTTCATGAATTTTTTAAAAGAAAACTACAAAACTTTTTTAATCGATCAATATACCATCTTAAAGAACACATCTTGAAGAACTTTCAGTAATTTTTTTATTGAAAAATATTACATTGTTTAGTGGCAAATGGCCGTCAATGAAATAATGTTTTTATATACACGGTTTGCGGTGACCAACATTGCGGCGAAGTGGATCATCTGAAAAAAAAAATGCGGATGGATTTAGTCAAATATAAGTATAAACTAGTCTTTAATCGGAGGATTTTAAAAAATATTCATTTTTCACAAAATGGCGGACAGTCAAAGTTAATGGTTCGATTTTAACGAAAAAAACGGCCGTTTTTTGGCTATAAAACGGCCATTTTTTTTTCGAAAAAAAAATTGAACGATTAAAGACTACATTTTTATGTATTAAATAAGCCTGCAAAATTTCAAGAAAATCGGTTCATTAGTGTTCGAGTAATATTGGTCACCGACTTCAGAAATGCCATTTTGAGAAAAACGCGTTTAAAGTTTCAATTTCAGTTTACACGAAGGAAATATTTTTTTTTTTGTAAACTTACATAGAGTCATCTATTCCGGGCATCAAAAAAAAACTGCACTTCAAATTGCACTTCAAAAAAATGCAATAAAAAAAATCGATTTTTTTCAAAATCGCAAGTGGGGGTAACCCCTTAATAATTAAGCCATTTTTAAACTTATTCTTTAATTGCTTAACAATTATATTTAATTACTTATATGTTGTATTTTGTTATTGAATAGTTTGTATTTACTTATGTCAGTTTATATAGATTTGAATCAAATGATATGTTTTTACGTGTGTGTTTATATTTGAATTAATTAATTTTTAAAGTTGTATTTCAATAATTTAATAATTATATGCAATTAATATAATAATAGAATTCGTTTTTATTTATACCAATTTATATAGAGTTAAATAAAATTACGTGTTTATATTATTAATCAATTTTATAACTCATATTTCAATCACTTAATAATTACATTTCATTGATATTATAATATAACTTGTGTATGTTTCTGTAAATTTATATAAACTCATATAAAATTACATGTATTTACGTACGTTTTTATATAGTTAAATGAATAATTTGTAAAATCATATTTTAATTTTTCAATAACTATATTTAATTACTATTAAACTTATATTTATTGATTTATTATTTTATCCTAATTATTAATTTTCTTGTAGAGTAAATGTACGTCTGCGAGAAAATTAGTAATCATGTGTGTTTGTATGCATAGTAATCATGTATGTATACACATACATACATAGTAATCATGAAAATTGATTTGTACTAAATTTGGATTGTACCACCACTTGACACCCTTTAAGGGGTTATGTGCAGTTAAAATTTTCGAAAAATCGACTTAAAAAATTCGTAATGTACATATATTTAAGTACACTCACAAAAAAATTCTTGTCAATCCGGCGAATACTCTCGAAGTTACACGCACATTTGGATTGTTTTTTTTTACTATATGTAAAGAGTTTTTGAAACTTTAAACGCCGTCATTTTGTCAAAAATGATTATTCTGCTTATTCCTTCGATCAATTACAATATAATGCATTACATTAACGAAATATTATTGTTTCTTTTCATTTTAGATGATCCAGTCCAGAGATATCGTGCTCACCGCAAGATGCCTTTTTTAGAGGTGCTCCCGGAGATCGGCTATAGCAGCTTTCAAAATAATTATTTTTACAAATAAAAAATGTTAAAATATAGTTAAAAGTTACCATAATACGTGTACAAATTTATACGTTGATGTATTTGAAGGTCTTCTCGAGAAAAATTCTTGAAAAATCGCCCTTTTTGGGCCTCCCGACTGCATATAGCCCCTTAATACTTTGCCTCCAATTTTCGGCCTATTAAGGCCTCAGGCCACTCTAGAGGTCGAAAAAATAGGCATTTTGGGAATTTTTTTAAGCAAAACTACAAAATAAATCGAGTTTACAAAAAAGGGTGTTTATCATTTTTTAGGCAAATTTTGCACTTTCCAAAAATTTACCTAAAAAATCGTCAGATAATTGTTAATAACAAATGAACTATGCAATATAAAAAAAAATCCTACGTACTTCCATAGACAATGTATTTTTCAAAATATATTCAAAATTTCTTGAAAAAAAAATGTAGTTTTGTGATAAACGCTGCACAGCCGCCATTTTGAAATTAATCGCTTCAAAAAAATTACTGTATACAGTCACTGATACGTATGATAAACACCCTTTTTTGTAATGTCGATTTATTGTTTATTTTCCTGAAAAAAAATCCCCAAAAAGCCTATTCGGCCTCTGAAGTGGCCTAACCCCTTAATCTTTCTCTCCCTCTCTCTCTCATTTTATTTCCCAAGCGAGGAATTTCGTTCCTGTTCTCTCGCAACCACATCCAGTCGTTTATTTCCCCCGCTGACTGACGGCTGCACGAGCTGCGTCACAAGCTGTTCGGTGTGTCTCTCGTATCGAGGAACGGGATTGGGACAAGGGAGCATTCGTACCCGCGTGATAAGAGGCGAGAGAGAACGTGAATCGCTCCGGTAACTCGAGATATCACCTGCTTCGTGTCGGAGGCTCGACTAATAAGTGGTTCACGCGCCCGGGACAACCCACGTGGGTGTGTCACCCAACCGAAGACACGGGCTCGTTTCGTTATGGGCTATAGCTGTATATAGTCCGAACGTATTATTGAATGCGCCACATATGTTATTTACATCGTGCAATCAAGACATACCGCATCCAGACGGCCAACGTTAATTGTTGCAAAAATATTCAATCTCTGCAAGGAATATTTTGAAAAAAATCCTGCCACATTTGTAGGCTTTTTTTTCGTTGATTGAAAAAAAAATTGAATGTATTAACAAAATTTATCGAATTCTATAATTGTATGTAAAAAATTGTATCGTGTACCCGTGTATTTTGACTCGCTGATCACGAATATGAGAGTGAATATATCCGCAAATTTGATTTCCAATGTCAAAACTCACAAAAACGAATTTTTTAACAGTTTTTCTGTTTTATTTTGACAAATGTTGATCTTAGAAAAAAATGTGTCGTACAAAAGTTGTAGCCTATAAAAAGATTTATCTTTTATATTCCATACATTGTTTGTCTAAAACCATTCTGTTTCGAGAAAAATGGGATAATGCTCCAATAAGTACATTTTGCTCAACTCCATCAGCTTCGACATTGTCTACCTACGCACTCTACCGCGGGAAGGTTGGAGTTTAGCCTTTAAAATGCATGTTTATTTTTTGCTTTTTTGTATTTTATTTTTTTGTATTTTATTTTATTTTTTTTGCTTTTTTCTTTGGGTTTGTTTGGGTTAAAAGACTAAACTCTAACTTTCCCGCGGTAAAGTGCGTGAGTGCATAATATCGAAACTAATGGAGTTTACCAAAATGTATTTATTGGAGAATTATCCCATTTTTCTCAAAACAGAATGGTCTTAGCCAAAACCTGTGTAGAACATAAACGATCAATCTTTTTATAGGCTACAACTTTTGTAGGAAATATTTTTCTCTAAGATCAACATTTATTAAAATAAAATAGACAAACTTTAAAAAAATCGGTTTCTGTGAATGTTGATCTTGAAAATCAAATTTGCAGGTATTTTTACTATAATGTTCGTGATCAGCGAGTCAAAAATATCGAAATAGACAACCAAAAATACCCACGTATATATGGATTTAAAAAAATCAATTAATGGATTAATTTTACAATTGAAGAACTTAATTTTTTGAATATTGATTTAATTGGATTAACTGTAAATATTAACAGTATCGGTAAAGTATTTCTGTAATAATATATAAATGTTTTTACACACAATCTTACAATTTTATACAATTGACGTAGACAATTTTTTATCAATATTAAAAGTGATTATTGACACGAAAAAGTCTCTCATATTAATTTAAGATGTATATTAATTTTTGTATATATAAATTTATATAAACGAAGACATGTTCTCTACGCAACCCTAAAACAGGTCAACAGGAGAGTCGAAGTGAAAGCGAGTATTTTCCGAGCGAAGGCAGGGAGATCAAGTGCAAAAAAAAGTGTAATAAATTAATAAAAATTCCTTTCAACTCCGTTGGTATCAAAACGAGTCAAACGCTCGGTCCTCGTTAAAAGTCTATTTATAAGTGCGCTACACCCAAGGCAGTAAAATCGGGTGCCTAACTATATATATATATATATATATATATAACTAAATAAATTATTAAATAAATAAATGAACAACCGATTAAACAAAGAAAAAAGTATACCAATATAAAAAAAAGCAAAGGCGTGGTCCTATAAAAAGCGTATCCATACCGGACCCGATTTCACTCAAGGGGGAGGAAATACCTTTAGGCGAGGAAAAACTGCTGATTTTCATTTTTTTTTGAACGAAAGATTTCTTTACCATTTTTAAGACTCAGGGTATGCTTTATTACTACTTTTAGCTATTAAATAGTATTTTTTAATTTTATTAATCTTTAAAAATGGCTGAGATGTGGCACGGTCTTCGAAACTGCATTTTCTAAACTGGTATAACTAAAAAACTAATCGGACGATTCCGATGAAATTTGTTGTAAATCTTTCTAACCTTATTGTCTAAAACATGACGCTAAATGTTTTTGAAAATTGAAGAAAAAAAGTGTTTCTTTTATCGCAAAGTGTAGCCATTTTTCGTCAAATTTCATCTCTTTGTTTCCCAGCGCACCATTTCATCGATTTTCAACATTTCTCACTTTTTTTTGGTTCATATTCTCCGTATAAGTGTTAATTCGAGAAAAAACTTGGTCGATTTTTTTTTAGATTAACCTCGCCGACGCTACGTGCCACGCCGTCCGACAAAATCCGCCGCAGCCCGTTTAGAAGACCGTGCCATATACCTTGATATACCTTCGCCATTTTGAAAGATTAATAATTTATAAAAATACCACGTAACAGCCAAAAGTAGTAATAAAACATGCCCCAAGTCTCAGAAACGACGAAGAAATATTTCCGTAAAAAAAAAATCCTGAAAATCAGCATTTTTTCCCCACCCTACAGTCGAACGGGTGGGGGTACACTCAGTGACGGAGGAGGGGGCGCAGTGGCTCTCATTTGAGCGGGCAGATCGCACATGCATCGGCGCACGGTCTTTGATAACGCATTGATACACACATTGACGAGCGGCAATCGCACATAAAATTGGAGCCCGTTTCTCGCATAGACGCAGGGCGCTGTGTGCTCCAGATACGCATGGGCTCGTAGTCGGGCGGTGTGCGCGGCCAGCCAAGGATGGCGATTGCGCTATACTAGTTCGCGATAGCCCTAAGGCGATCGCGCTTGCTCGCCTGCGATTTGGAATCAACGGATTCCCATATCTGCCGGACGGATAGCGATCGAGTCGAATCTCCGATCCCCATACCGATACACACGCACATACACACAGACAGGCGGGACAAATCGAATTTGGATTTGATTGGGATTGTGTGGGAGCTTGTTGAGATTCGTTTGAGATTTGGGATTCGGTGGCGATGGGTCGACCATAATTTAGCCTTTATTTATTTAAAAAAAATAAATACTCATTTTTTAAAAATGGATACTCATTTTTTGCTATTATTTTTGCGTGTGTGTCAAAAGTTAAAAAATTCCGCATGCAAATGAAAATATCAAAGTAAAACGAGGTGGATAAAATTGAGATTGATTTTATGTATAAATCTTGTTTATATATATATATATATATATATATAAATACTCGCATTTTTCAATTTTGTCAATACTTATTTTCCACCATTTTCTTATGTGTGTGCAACAAAAAATTAATTCTGAGTGTAAATTACAATATATAAAGCAAATGAGGTAGATAAAATCGAAATTAATTCTACGAATGAATCTTGTTTTTTAGGAATATACACACACATCTATATATATATATATATATATGAGGTATTCCACGTGAAGCTGGTGGACTTTTCCTCTGACCCCCGCCAATTTGATTAATTTTTTAAATCTGATTCTGTTGATTCTAAAAGACACCCTGATTTTTTTTACATCTTTCGAAACAACCGCCAGTAAAAAAAAATTTCTTAAAAAAAAAACGCCCCGATTTAAAAATCCGAAAAAATTCCCGAAAATGCGTGATTATATGTAAAAATGTTCAAGCTATCATCCGCAGTGGAAGTATGATTTTTTCTGTGCTTTCTGAGCGATTAACGTTAAAAAAATCCGAAAAATTCAAGAACCGCTTACCTCGGGCGGTTACTTAAATATTTTGATACCCACAATGAATTTTTCGTACCAATTTTGAATAACCATTTGAGTATTCAAAAATGGTCAAAAAAATTCATGAATTTTTCGGATTTTTTTAAACGTTAATCGCTCAGAAAGCACAGAAAAATCATACTTCCACCGAGGGTGATAGCTTGAAAATATTTACATATAATCACGCATTTTTGGGATTTTTTTCAGATTTGTAAATCGGGGCGTTTTTTTTTCGGAGAATTTTTTTTTAACCAAGGGTTGATTCGAAAAATGTAAAAAAATTCAGGGTGCCTCTTAGAGTCAATGGAATCAGATTTTTTTCAAATCGAATTGGCGAGGGTCAGGAAAAAAGTTCACCGGATTAACGTCGAATACCTCCTATATATATAAAAGCAATTAGTTTTTCACGGATTGATACATACTAATTTTACTACTAATTTTGCACTATTACTTTGGCGTGTATATATATATATTTTTTTGAATTTGAACATCAAGGTTTTTTGAAATGTTATACTTATATACACGTATTCAATAGAAGTATATGGTTACATATAAATACTCATAATTATAAAATATATAAATAAAATGACGTGGATAAAATTTAGATTCATTTTTAATAAATCTTGTTTATATATATATATATATATATATATATATATATATATATATATATATATATACACATTTTGCTATTTCTTGTACCCACATATATAGATGTATAAATATAGTCGAGAACGTGTCCCACGCTGCCCCGAAAGAACAAGGAAGTGACGAAACAAAAAATAATTTCTCTCCCAAAACTGCACTGCTCCGGGAAGATTTTCCTTTTTCGGTTCTACGAGTTTCCCCAGATCCTGTTGCCTGCTCATATTTTCCCAGTACCATTGGCACGAGGAATCCACCGAGAGTTGTAAAGAAAAACAGCAAGAGGCTCGTCACAATTCCCATCGCCAGGGGAAAACAATTGTCTCTCACTGAACCCCTCCCGTACTCTCTGCAACTTCTCTTACGGTAATAATCAGCTGTTGTCTAGCGACGAGCAAAAGAAGGAAGGACTGAAAAAAGAAAGAGGTAACGCCACGTAAAGGAGCAGAACGGGCAGCGCAGTTACCTCATAGAAAGTGTAACGCACGTTTTTTTTCGTTTTTTCTTTGTTTTTCTCTTTTCACCATTATTGTTATTGTTATTTCGTCTATGCATATCTTGGCGGAAGATCGTGAAATTGCGCCAGCAATTTCGGAATGGCTAACCACGCGGGGCCGTTAATAACAATTTTCTCATTGTGTTGGCGAGTTTATCGGTGTGTTCATCGCGTGAGCACGAGTCAAAGGATCGTTTTACGGCGGGAGGGGCTTCGCAACATCGTTACCGATCAATCTCATCGGCCTGGCGTTAATAAAGACTGCAATTATCCTCTCCAGCCCACCAGGGCGTGGAGAACGGTTGATCCGTTTTTTATTCTTCATCGCTTCCTTCTTCTCTCTCTCTCTCTCTCTCTCTCTCTCTCTCTCTCTCTCTCTGCCTGTCTGTCTGTCTCCGTCTCTGTCTCGGTCTCTGTCTGTCTTTGTCTTTCTCTGTCTGTCTCTGTCTTTGCCTGTCTCTATCTGTCGCTGTCTTTGTCTGCCTTTGTCTGTCTTTGTCTGTCTCTATCTTTGTCTGTCTCTGTCTTTGACTGTCTCTGTCTTTGTCTGTCTCTGTCTTTGTCTGTCTCTGTCGTTATTTGTCTCTGTCTTTGTCTGTCTCTGTCTCTGTCTTTGTCTGTCTCTGTCTTTGTCTGTCTCTGTCTTTGTCTGTCTCTGTCTTTGTCTGTCTCTGTCTTTGTCTGTCTCTGTCTTTGTCTGTCTCTGTCTTTGTCTGTCTCTGTCTTTGTCTGTCTCGGCCTTTGCCTGTCTCTGTCTTTGTCTGTCTCTGTCTTTTTCTGTCTCTGTCTTTGTCTCTGTCTTTGTCTCTGTCTTTGTCTGTCTCTGTCTTTGTCTGTCTCTGTCTTTGTCTGTCTCTGTCTTTGCCTGTCTCGGCCTTTGCCTGTCTCTGTCTGTGTCTGTCTCTGTCTCTGTCTCTGTCTGTCTCTGTCTCTGTCTCTGTCTCTGTCTCTGTCTCTGTCTGTCTCTGTCTCTGTCTGTCTCTGTCTCTGTCTGTCTCCGTCTCTGTCTGTCTCTGTCTCTGTCTGTCTCTGTCTGTCTTTGTCTGTCTCTGGCTGTCTCTGTCTGTCTCTGTATGTCTTTCTGTCTGTCTCTGTCTGTCTCTGTATGTCTTTCTGTCTGTCTCTGTCTGACTTTCTGTCTGTTTCTGTCGGCAGTCAGTTTTTTACCAAAAATGTTTGCAGTTTTTCGTTCGTACAATAAAAACGTTTGAATATTTTTTTTATAATTCTAGTTCATCTAATGAAGACGTTTGTTGTACACGTTCCGGCCAAAATTCGTAAATATTGCTCATCTAGACCGTGCAGGAGCACTTATGCAAACTTGGAAAACGTGGCTTCTCCCATTCCCAGTACGATATTTTGTCAACCTTAAAAAAATATTTTCACGCTCAACAGCGATCGCCTAGTAAACGTACCAAATTTCAACATTCTATGTTAAATATTCTTCGCATAAAAAATTGGTGAAAAATCGAACATTTTTTGGCCCAACAAAGTAGAAACATCCCTTGAAGTCGAAAGAATCGGCGTCTGGAGGTTTTTTTTTCAAACGCCTCGTTGTCCTCGACCATTCATCAATGACAACGATCGGAATTGTGCTCCTCGCTGAGGACGTTTCCAACGTTCCTGGGGCTAATCGCCAGGCTTCCCAAGTGGTGCAGGGCTAATAAGTTTCGTAATGAAACGAGAGGGAATCTCGTCGCGATGACGATCACCTCGTTACAGTGTGCCAGAGCCCCGAGCGAATGACTTTGAGAGCTACAAACTCGGAAAAGAGAGAGAGAGAGAGAGAGAGAGAGAGAGAGAGAGAGAGAGAGAGAGAGAGAGAGAGAGAGAGAGAGAGAGAGAGAGAGAGAGAGAGACAGAGAGAGAGAGAGAAAATAAGAGACATCGATTCCTGTCACTATGTGTATACGTGCAAATATATATATACATACGTGTGTGTGTGTGTGTGTGTGTGTGTATATATATATATATATATATATATATATATATATATATATATACACAGACGTATGTATATATATATTGGAAATATCTTCGATCAATAGAAAAATTGAACGTGTAGACACTGAATCACGCGAGGCAGCGATTCGCCTAATTGATTCTCGTTTCACAAAAGTTTATCGATTCTGTTTACCGATATCTTTAGACACTGAGGCAAATTTTCTTTTTTTTCCCTTCTTGCCACGCCGATAATCAATCTAAAAAGAAAAAAGACATAAATAACGAGCATCATTGCATATGCGCAGGATAATTGCCCTGGACCGATTCGCCAGAGGCTGCGGATTATTAGTGGGAGTTGGTGTGGGTGCTGGGTGGTCCGAACGATCTATACAGAGCCACGTATGGAAATTTACGATCAATTATAGCTGCTCCCCCCATATAGGGATTTTCGTGACAACGTCCTCAAAAAAATTACTCAAATAATTCGCACAATTATATCAATTAAATCGACCGAGTTAATTATCGAGTAAAAATAATGGTGCACTTCCGGCCAATTGTGTCACTCGGCTCGAGGACTAGGGATACAGCAACGCGAATTTCCCAGTCGTGATGAAAATGCCCCATATCGTGCGATAACGCTCGCGCACTTGATGTATTCCGATGAAATTGGTGTTTTTCTTTTGTACCGTAGCTTCGTGCGGAGTTTAGCCGTATAGGCTGTTACGCCGATACACGTCAAGAATGATAAATAATGCCGCTTCGATGAGCGTATATTCGAACATATTTTCAGATGGATTCGCAAACGCCTACTTTACGCATGTACTCATATATATATATATATAGTTGGAATGTCAGTTTAGTAAAAGTCCCACGGTTTTCGAGATTTTGGGCTTCGTGTTATTTTTTGAAAAAAATAATCTGCTTTTGGTTTTACGTATCCTCGTTCCACAAATGATATGAATCGACAATAATTAAGCAACTTTTTTAAGTAATTGGCACGGTATTCGCGTAGTGCATTTTTTCGACACCGCAGGATATCAAAGTCAGATGTTCGAATTGGTTTGTATGAAAATTCTGCATAAGATCTTTTTTCATAAAGTTTCCTTAACATTTAAGGCCTTAGGCCACAGTAACGGGTATAAAATCATGTGCGAATTTAACAATTTTTTTTGTACGAAAAACGATTCACTCGTAAAATTAATTACATGTCTAGTTAGTATAAATATCAAGCTGTGAGAATTTTTTTTTTCGATGTCCAAAACGGCCGACTACTAATATTTTCTTTTGTCGTCTTTTTTTAGGCGTTCTGCGGCGTGACATTTAGCATCCACAATTTTTGACCTAGTACAAAAAACAAAAATTCTCGTTAATCTACATTAGCATACCTAGAGAAGTACGTACGGAATTAAAAAAATATTGTTTCATTCAAAAGGTGTAGGTATTTGAACTTAAGAAATGAATTTTCAGTGAAAAATTTCGTTATAACTGCTCATAAACTGCTGGTAAAATGAAAAGTTTTCGGTTAAGGGGTTACACCCACTTGCGATTTTGAAAAAAACGATTGAGTTTTATAGCCAAAAAACGGCCATTTTTTTTCGTTAAAATCGAACCATTAACTTTGACTGTCCGCCATTTTGTGAAAAATGAATATTTTTTAAAATCCTTCGATTAAAGACTAGTTTCTACTTATATTTGACTAAATCCATCCGCATTTTTTTTTCAGATGATCCACTTCGCCGCAATGTTGGTCACCGCAAACCGTGTATATAAAAACATTATTTCATTGACGGCCATTTGCCACTAAATAATGTAATATTTTTCGATAAAAAAATTACTGAAAGTTCTTCAAGATGTGTTCTTTAAGATGGTATATTGATCGATAAAAAAAGTTTTGTAGTTTTCTTTAAAAAAATTCATAAAAAAGGCCTTTTTTTGCGCTACAAGCGGGAGTAACGCCTTAATCAGAAATTCCGTACGTACTTCTCTGCGAAATGCAATTAGGAATATATTTTTTAAATTTGAAGTAAATCGAGTGAAAATTGTTGAAGTTATTTGTCACGCCAATTGAAAAAAAGCTGTTTTGAGAAACTCGAGTAGTCGGCCATTTTGTGCATCGAAAAAAAAAAAATTCCAACAGCTTGATATTCATACTAAATAGATGTGTAATTAATTTTATGAGTGAATCACTCTTTCATACGAAAAAATTGTTAAATTCGCACGTGATTTTATACCCGTTACTGTGGCCTAAGGCCTTAAGGTTAAAAAGAACACTTTTCTAGATAAAACAAATAAACAAGCGCATTTTTTTAAAACCGGGTCGAAAAAGTTATCATTGGTTGAAATGGCTATGCAAAAAACCAAAAGCAGATTATTTTTATCTTGAAAACCGTGGGATAAAAATCTAAAAAAACTAGTAAAAACTAAACTCAAATTCCAGTACATAGTAGGACATGATCTGACCTATCGACAGTTGCAGGATTATCCATTCATAACAGAACACCCTGTATACATACATACATATATATACATACATACATATATATATATATATATATATATATATATATATATATATATATATATATATATATATATATATATGTATGTATGTATGTATGTATGTATGTATGTATGTATGTATGTATGTATAAATTGTGAGTGCTTCAATATTACGCGCCCGCATACTTTTCCTTGCGAAAGCTATATAGCCACCTGCATTAATTTCCCGGAAGAAAACTGAGTGAGTGGAACTGCGTGGCTTCGCGTTTGCCGTAACATGCGAATGTTACGTTTTACATTTTGCAACGAAATTTCCGAGTCATGAGAGAGCAAACGGGAAGAAAAGAGCGAGATCGAAAGTAAGAGAGAGAGAGAGAGAGAGAGTTAGGGGGGTGGGGACTCTTAATCTCCATACGATGCGCTATTATATGAGAATAAACAATATTGTAAAATGTTGGCATTATTATTGTTATTGTTGTGATTAATGATTAATAATGATATGTATGATTATTAACATTGGAAATATTGTATGAGAATAAACAATATTGTCCAATATTGTTATTAATACTAATTATTAACAATGATGATAGTTATTATTATTCACAATTGTTAATAATGATGATAGTTATTATCATGGTCACTATTAATAATTATTATTATTGTTATTGCTATGACGATTATTCGGCTTGTTATTTTAACAATTAATAGTAATAATTTTTGTTGTTGCTGTGATGATTCGTCGGCGTAGCATTTTTAATAATTATTATTGTTTCTTTGACGGTTATTCGGCTTAAGATTGTTATTATTGACATTATTGTTGTCTTTTTTATCATTGTTGTTCTTATCATTCTAAACATTGTTGTTCTTTTAACATTTGTTTTTTTTTTCATAAGAACAACGTTAATTGTTATCGTTAATATTTGGTTTATTATTATTTCTACTATTTTTACATTCGATGCAATTGATCATTAGTTTTCTTGGCCATTGATTTCTCAACTTTCTGTATGTGATGTTTGGTGAGAATATGACGTTCCGTTGTACCATTTTCTAAAAGAATCTTGCTGAGTAACTAAAGATATACGCAGAGAGAGAATGAGAGAAAAAGAGCAGGATGTTGAGAAAAAATGGTAATTAATTGGTCATTATATATTTGTGCAATAAGACTGAATTACATTTGCTTTGTTTCCTTTGGGCATCGTCGAAACGAACAATGGATTAGCAAAGCGCAATATGACTAAGAATAATAACAATAATAACAATAAGGCAATGTGCTTACTAAACTTGCTCGAGACGCTTTGACACGATTATTCTCTGGCAAAAAAGCCGTGACTCCCCGACATTCAAAAGAAAAACCGCCGCTCGGTCGATAAAACAGTCCGAGCTACTCGGTCGGTAAACGTTTTTCCCAAACGCGAAAAATTACGAACGCAGGGCAAGATGTACTTTTTTAGGAATAACCATCGATCGGACAAGAGGTGCAGGATCATTTTCACTTACACGACTCAGTCGGTAAGTAGAAGTTGAGAAATGGTCCGGAAAAAAGCGCCGCCAACGGCCGCGCTATGGACTACAATGGAATGTCAACGTACGGTTGCTCTGTACTATCATCATTGTTATGATTATTTCATCATATATACGCGCCCCGGTGCAGCGTCCAGAGAATCCCGAGGCTCAGTGACAATTTCTCGTTCGTCAAGTCTGCGGAAGAATTTACACCGAAACGAATAGAAAATGACGTCGCTCCTAGTGCCGCAAATTCCGGCTGCCGGATTTTCTTTCGATCTCTGCCAAAGGTACGTCCGCCACGTATAAATCGCACTCTCAATTTGCCCCGCTCGCCAAAAATGCCACTCATCGTCACCGAGCGCGACAACATAACCTCAAACGCGCAATAATGCTGTGTCACTTTTTCCTCGGCAATATTTATCTCTTTTTCTACCCGACGCTTTTTTTTCCTCTCGAGAACGCCGGCGACAAAATAATTGTCCTTCCGACCGCCGAGTGTGAAAAAAAGATCGAGAAATTTCACTTATTTTTTCACCTCCGGCTAAATGAAAAGCTAGACACGATTTGATGCGTTTTTTTGTCGAATTTGCCGTTTCGATGCACGCGCAACGTCACCAGGAACGAGACCTTGGCCCTGAAAGGATTTCCGGCGCCCAAGGCTCACAAGACGGGCACCACCATCGTCGGTCTCATTTACAAGGATGGAGTCATCCTCGGCGCAGACACCAGGGCCACCTCCGACACCATCGTTTCTGACAAGGATTGTACCAAAATTCACTTCGTCGCTAACAATATCTAGTGAGTCTGATGATAGTCCGATTGTACTTCGATCCAATGATAATCGGATAGTTACAAAGATTTTTCAATTCTAGTCAATTTTTTTCAATTCTTTTCAATTCTAGTCCATTTTTCATTCCTAGTCAATTTTTCAATTCTAGTCAATTTTTCAATTGTAGTCAATTTTTCAATTCTAGTCAATTTTTCAATTCCAGTCACTTTTTCAATTCTAGTCAATTTTTCAATTTTAGTCAATTTTTCAATTCTAGTCAATTTTTCAATTCCATCGAATGAGATGGAAATTACGATTTTTCTTTGCATGCTTTTTGGCCGCTAATTCCAGCTGGTAACTTTTCAATTTTGGATTTCTTTTTTATATATAGATATCTATTTACGCATGTAAAGTACTTTCCGATTACCGGAGCATCGGAAAGAAAATTCCTCTGATTAGGCACTGCTTTTTAAAACGTAAAAGAAGTTTGCTCAAGGGGCTACATCTACCTAGAGATCCGAAAAAATGGACAAATTCCAAAAAAAATTATGGCGATTCTTGGTGAAAGCTTGGTTTTTTGTTTAATACAAAAGTAAAGATATTGAGAGCCTTTACAATTTTTTTAAATACAGAATACAGATTCAAGTTAACAATAAGTTCGAGTCGTTGACGATCGCCGATTTCTAAAATCATTTTTTTCAACAACGTGGCGACTAATTGTAAGTCGAGCTTACAAAATCTATGAAAAAAGTCGTCATTTTTACGTAACTATTAAAAAATTAAGCTAGATTTTGATAAAGTGAGATCGTCAACGACCTTTAAATATTTCTCATCGTATCCTCGGGAAATTTGAAAACAATCCATCAAGTGGTTCTCGAGATATCGTGTCCACCGATTTTGAAAAAGTCATTCTGTGAAAAACACATGACTTTCGCGATTTTGAACTGAAAAATATTTACAATAGTATTTTTGAAATTTTATATTTCGAAAATCCGTCGAAACCGAAAAATTGATATTTCAAAAAAATCAACTAGGTGTAACCCCTTAATTGTACAGGAAAGTAATAAAACTGTACTTTTCAATGACTTGGGCAAGAAAGTCAAATAGTTGAATAGAATTAAAAATGTACAATTGAACAATGAAATAATAAAATTGTACTTGTCAATTCCTTGAGGAAGAGAATTAAATAATTTAATCGAAAAAACGTTTAAAACGGAACAATAGAATAATAAAATTGTACTTTTTAATTACTTGAAAGAAAATCAAATACATGAATTTAATAAACGTTTCAAATTGAACAATTGGAGTAAAAAAATATACTGTTCAATTACTTGAGAAATAAAATTAAATAATTCCATTGAAAATATGTTTAAAATTGAATAATCGGAGAATAAACTTCAAAGTTTATTTACTAATGAGGATGTCGACCACACGTTTACACGTATGTATTTATGAAAAAAAAAACAATCGAATATAAACGTTCATTCGATGAATTCCGTAAATATTTAGATAATCGTTCGAATGAAATGAAGATTGATAGAAAAAATTAAATCCCCGATGGGTTCACTCAATTCAAACGTTTTTTTTTGCTTTTTTTCATTTTCTCAAATGATATAGATTATTTTGTTATTATTCAACAAAATGTTCAGTTCTTGCATATCGAAAACTTCATTGCAGAATAACAAAATGCATAAATTATATTGAGTCAATATATCGGAAATTAATTTTTCCCATTAATCCTCACGTTATTCGATAATTTATTCCAATATTCTCGAAACAAATAAAAGCAGTGTTTGAATTTTTCTTATATCCTACATATTAATATTTTATATCGTACAAAACAAGTCCAAACAAACCTGCTCTCAAAATTCATCCAAAAGATCCACCAAAAAAATTCCCACGACAAAAACAACCAACCAAAAAAAGTCCACAATATATCGGTTCCATTCCGACGCTTTGAGCTCCATTCAAATTTTTCTCACTATCGTAAGACTGATCGAAATAAATTGCGCAAAAGTTGTTGCGGCGCGGGCACAGCGGCGGACACGGGAATGACGACGCAGATGATAGCTAGTCAGCTGGAGCTGCACCGCCTGAACACCGGCCGCGTAGTTCCGGTCGCGACCGCGAATATGATGCTGAAGCAGTTGCTGTTCCGTCACCAGGGTCACATTGGGGCGGCCTTGATCGTCGGTGGCGTCGACATCAACGGCTCGCACTTGTACTCGATATTTCCGCACGGCTCGTCCGAGAAGTTCCACTATACGACTATGGGCTCGGGATCGTTGGCAGCTATGGCGGTCTTCGAGAACAGATGGAAGCCGGATCTTGGCGTGAGTTTGGGTTGAATTGGCTGACAGGGAAAACGTGCATAGCGTCGTGTAGTTCAGCCGAATGGAAGAAAAGTTCAATTGATTTTTTATTCACAATTGGCGTTATTTAATTCATAATTGAATTACTAATTAGTAATTTTAGATACCGATTGCCAATTTTCGATACTGGTTGGTAATTTTAGATATTGATTACTAATTTTCGACACTGGTTAGCCATTTTTTAATACTGATTAGTAATTTTAGATACTGATTGGTAATTTTAGATGAATCGTTAGTAATACTGGATACTGATTGCCAGTTCTCGATACTGGTTAGTCATTTTAGATACTGATTGGTAATTTTAGACGAATCATTAGCAATACTGGATACTGATTACCAGTTCTCGATACTGGTTAGTAATTTTAGATACTGATTAGTAATCTTCGATACTGATTAGTAATTTTAGATACTGATGGGTAATTTTAGATGACCGATTAGTGTTTTTAGATATTGATTACCAATTTTCGATATTGGTGAGTAATTTTAGATACCGATTACCAATTTTCGATATTGGTTGGTAATTTTAGATATTGATTACTAATTTGCGATACTGGTCAGCTCTTTTTTTATACTGATTAGTAATTTTAGATGACTGATTACTGATTTTCGATACTGATTAGTAATTTTGAATACTGATTGGTCACTTCAGATGACTGATTAGTAATTTTGGATACTGATTAGCAATTTTGTATACTCATTAGTAGTTTTAGATACTGATTGGTAATTTCATATGACTCATGAGTAATTTTGCATACTGATTGCCAATTTTCGATACTGGTTAGTCATTTCTCGATACTGACGAGTAATTGTAGATACTGATTGGTAATTTTAGATATTGACTACTTATTTGCGATACTGGTTAGCCATTTTTGATACTTATTAGTAATTTTAGATACTGATTGGTGATTTTATAGACTGATAACTAATTTTCAAAACTGGTTAGTAATTTCTCGATACTGATGAGCAATTGTAGATGCTGATTGGTAATCTTAGATATTGATTGGTAATTTTAGACGACTGATTAGTATTTTCAGATATTGATTACCAATTTTCGATACTGGTTAGTCATTTTAGATACTTGTTACTATTTTTTCGATACTGATTAGTAATTCTAGATAAATTAGTAATTTAATTTACCGTCAAATAACACTATGTTACCTAAAAATATAAAATTACCAATCACTGGTTAGCCATTTTTTTATACTGATTAGTAATTTTAGATGTTAGATTTAGTAATGATTGGTGATTTTATAGACTGATTACTAATTTTCAAAACTGGTTAGTAATTTCTCGATACTGATGAGCAATTGTAGATGCTGATTGGTAATTTTAGATATTGATTGGTAATTTTAGATGACTGATTAATATTTTCAGATACTGATTACCAATTTTCGATACTGGTTAGTCATTTTAGATACTTGTTACTATTTTTTCGATACTGATTAGTAATTTTAGATACTGATTGGTGATTTTAGATGCTGGTTAGTAATTTTAGACACCGATAAGTAATTTCAGATACCGATAAGTCGTTTCACATACTAATGAGTAATTTTAAACGCTGATTAGTAATTCTAGATAAATTAGTAATTTAATTTACCGTCAAATAACACTATTTTACCTAAAAATATAAAATTACCAATCACTGGTTAGTCATTTTTTTATACTGATTAGTAATTTTAGATAATGATTGGTGATTTTATAAACTGATTACTAATTTTCAAAACTGGTTAGTAATTTCTCGATACTGATGAGCAATTGTAGATGCTGATTGGTAATCTTAGATACTGATTGGTAATTTTAGATGACTGATTAGTATTTTCAGATACTGATTACCAATTTTCGATCCTGGTTAGTCATTTTAGATACTTGTTACTATTTTTTCGATACTGATTAGTAATTTTAGATACTGATTGGTGATTTTAGATGGTGGTTAGTAATTTTAGACACCGATAAGTAATTTCAGATACCGATAAGTCGTTTCACATGCTAATGAGTAATTTTAAACGCTGATTAGTAATTCTAGATAAATTAGTAATTTAATTTACCGTTAAATAAAGTAAATTATCACTCAAGAAAGAAAAACGAAGAATTACATTTTTTTCAAACTTCCAAATTGCACAGTTGGTTCATAAAAATGAACGTTTGTTCATTAATTATACACATGGATTGTTTTTTTTTTGAACAAGGGCGAAGTTTCATTAAAAAATAAAATTCACAATAAATTAGACATTAATATTTCCATAAATCTTCATTTTATTCATTTTTGTCGAAAGTTCAACTCAATATTTCCTAAATCAATAAAATCAATGTTCATAATGTATACATACATACATGTATATATATATATATATATATATATATATATATATATATATATATATATATATATATATATATATATATATATATATATATATATATATATATATATATGTTTCTTCATACATTTTGGTTAAATTATATAAATAAACTTACACACACATTTTTCCATGTTCCGGAAATGAAAAGTAGGACGGATATATATATATATATATATAAATTAAAGCAAGAGAATAAAATTGTGATCGATTTATCGAACGATCGATCGATTAACGTGCGGTGATATAAAAAGACTGAAAAAAGAATATACAAGCGCTAATCTGAGGGTACGGAAGATCCGATTCAAAATTAGGTTAGAATCGACATTCCTCTTTTAAAAATATTTTCGATGTCCTTTTCTCTCCTAATGTACTGTATACATTTGTTTTTTTTTTCTCATTTTTTTCTTCTACCACTGTAACCTACTGTATATTTTTTTTCTTTTTCTTTCACTACCTTACACGCTGAATTTTTTTTTCTTTTCGTTTTTTCCCCTACTGCATATGCTGTAAGTATTTTCATATTTTTTTTCCGTCCTGCCAGGAGGAGGAGGGAAAAGTTTTGGTGGCCGACGCGATACGGGCCGGTATCTTCAACGATCTCGGCTCCGGGTCCAACGTCGATATCTGCGTGATACGGAAGACGGAGATTCGGGGCATCGACTTCGATACGCGGGCGGTCGAGTACATACGCCCGTACGAGCAGGCGTGCGTGAAGGGCAAGAGGACCGGATCTTATCGTTACAAGCGTGGCACGACGGCGGTGCTTACCAAGGACGTGCGCCCGATAATCGTCGAGGAGGAAACGATCCGAAAAATCGACCTCGAATCCATGGACACGTCCTCGTAAAAGTAACGATTTTACGCGTTTTTTTTTTTTCATCTTTTTTTCTCTTCCTCTCTTTGTAACAATCCAGGACGAAGACGTTGCGGTTTTTTCCTCTCGACGAGTTAATCTTTGAATTTTTTTCTCGTGTTTGTCGATCGAATAAAGTGATGCGCGGAAATTGTTGCCGATTTTGTTTTTTCTTTCTTGCCCGGTACGTGAAAAAGCGAATAAATGAGGAAAAATCAATAAAACAATGGGACGAGAAGAGAAAATCGGAGAATAAAACGAAAAAAAAGGAATAGCGAGAGAAACGTGTAAATGAAACGAAAAAATGGAAAATAAAAAGAAAACAAAGCGCTCAAAACTCCGAAAGAATTTTACACGAAAGACCAAAACTCCGAAAATCTGAACACCGTCAAAATAATTCGGCTATGGAAGTTTCAAAAGTTTCAAAATTTTCAATAAATCGACGAATTATTTCCAAAATTTTGTTTTTATTGAGAAGTGATTTTACGTCAATTTTGAAATTTGTCTAGACAATGTTATACGTTCTACGTAATTTACAGCCAACTGTGTAGACTTTCGCTGGCATAATATTGACGAACCTTGTAATTTCGGAACATCAAAATTCGGTATTTTAAACCGTCGGAGCATTCAAAGTTCGGAATTTCGACCGGTCCCCGCGTAGGGAAAGAAACGCATGGATAAAAAATAAAACAAAGAAAAAATGACCGTCGAAAAAATTGAGTTAAAATTAAAATCGTCAAAAATGAAATAAAAAGAGAATCAACGAGCGCGAACGTTACAACAAAAATTCGAAAAAATTATATTTTTGCGGAAAACCAGTTTAGGAGTACGTTTTTAGTGATTTTTGCGATTTTTTTTACTACGAATGAATTAATAGAATTTATTCAAACGTTGGGAATATTTTATACAGATTTTTCAAACAAATATTTTAATTTAATATCGCTATCAGACTTTGCTGTTTGTGTACACTCTGGAGGCCACAGTTTTCATCGGAAATCGATACGGTTCGAAGATTACTTTAAAAACATGTTTTCCTTCTATATGAACCTAACACTCACCATAAAAATTGAAAAATGCATTTTTTTGAGCTTAAACAAAAGGGTATAACTTTTGCCATTCTTTTGTGACGTTTTTAGCTATAAAAAATATACTTCACACAATATTGCCCCAAATTTCGGTTCATGTAGAGCGTAATTATATAAAGAAACTTACTATCACTTTATATAATTATCGGTTAGAAACTTTTTGAGCTAGAGCGTACACAAATTGAAAAAAGTCGTTTCGAGAAAAACGCTTCAAATGTACCGAAAACCAAAAAATGCAAGGCAGTAACGAATTATTCATACTACTCTGGGAACATATTCTTGAATAGACTCACTAACAATTAATGGAATTTTAAAAAAATCGAATTTTGAGTCATCTAAACTGGTTTTCCGCCTTAAATTAAAATTAAAAACGCAAAAAAAAGAAATAAAATCAGTAAACGAACGTGATTACCCAAAAAAAAAACAAAATTGAGAAACTATCACTTTATAAAATTAAAGGTTAGAAACTTTTTGAGCTAGAGTGCACCCAGATTGAAAAAAATTCGTTTCGAGAAGTCGTTGATAAAAAAAATACCGAAACCAAAAAATTCAAGGCAGTAATGAATTATTAATTCTACTTTGGGAACATATTCTTGAATACTTGTACTAATAATTGCTGGAATTAAAAAACGGGTAATTCTTTAGATAAGTGACTTTTCCGTAAAATTGTTTCCAAACAAACCCAATATAGGCGTCGAAATGGTCAAAAACCCCTCATTTTATCACGTGTTCCCGCGAACTTCCAAACCCCATAACTTTCTATGGGGTGACGTCAAAACCTCACAACTTTTTATGGGATTACATCAAAACCCCATAACTTTTTTATGGGGTCACGTCAAAACCCCATAACTTTTTATGGGGTTAGGTCAAAACCCCATAACTTTTTATGGGGTTACGTCAAAACCCATAACTTTTTATAGGATTACGTCAAAACCCCATAACTTTTTTATGGGGTTACGTCAAAACCCCATAACTTTTTATGGGATTACGTCAAAACCCCTTAACTTTGTATGGGGTTACGTCAAAACCCCATAACTTTTTATGGGATTACGTCAAAACCCCTTAACATTGTATGGGGTTACGTCAAAACCCCATAACTTTATATGGGGATACGCCAAAACCCCATAACTTTCTGTGGGGATACGTCAAAACCCCATAACTTTTTATGGGGTTACGTCAAAACCCCATAACTGGTTATCGGCTTCCCCATACTGAATATCATCATTTCGACGCTGCTTACTAAAAGTAGTATGTTTCAGGATTCTTACGAAAGTAAGCACGTTTGATATCACCGCGAAAACTACCATGTTTCGGTTTTTCCGACATGAAAACTAGCATGTTTCGGTTTTCGCCACGAAAACTGGCACCTTTCGATATTAAACGCGAAAACTAGCACGTTTCGGCTTTCACCACGAAAAGAAGCAGATTTCGATATTCACCGCGGAAATTAACACGTTTCAGTAACACTGGAATTGTTTCCGACTTTTCTTCCATGCTTTTTTACGCCTTACCTCTATTTTTTTACTCCAATTCCTTCGACCGCAATTGGAAATTTACAATTTTTTAGACCTCGCAAAAAATTTTAATTGGATTTCGAAAAAACGGAAAAAAGAAGAAAAAAAAATTAAAAGAGTCCCGCGGCCTGTTTGAGTCTGCGTCTCCTCCATTCGGGCAGTGCCTCGAATTCGGTAGGATTCATATTGAAAGTAGCCGTAAAATCGTCATACGTAAGATGTATCTCCTTTCGCGACACGTCGACCCCGGTTGGTAGTCTTTCAGGCTCGTTTCTCAACAATCTCAGCGGATACTTGGCGTAAGCGTCGAAATTCGAAACGTTGCCTTTGGCTCGTGCGTTCTCGAGGAGTCCGGAGCTCGGTCGTTCGTCGTCGTCGTCGCGTGCAAGCTCTCGTCTGAAGGACTCGAAGCTTCGATGATCCCGCAAAAGATTGTGATTCCAATTGTCGAAGAGCCCGAGGAAGGTGGGCGGCTCGTGGGACTGTTTTACGATCGTAAGGCAGGTGTTGCGATCGCGTCCAGCCGCGTGGGTGTAGAGAAAAGTCGTGCCAGCCTCGAGACACTCGCGATAGGCGCGCATAGGCGAAGCGTCGCCCATCCATATCCACACGACGCTACCAACGTCGAGGATCCACGTGGACTCGGGCAAAAGACTCGCCTGCGTGAAAGCCAACACTTCGCCGCCGTCGAACGTGCCGCCACCGGAAATACGACACTCGTAAAGATGCGCCGGAGTCTCGTCACCGTGGTCGATCGACTCTGTCCCGTAAACGCCGCGGCCTGGATACGTTGCCAAAAAAAACACCAACATTCAGCCGAAACGAAAATTTTTTTCGTATGAAAAAAAAAAACAGTTTTCTAACAGCTTGATATTCATACTAAATAGATGTGTAATTAATTTTATGAGTGAATCACTTTTTCATACGAAAAAAAAATTGTTAAATTCGCACATGATTTTATACCCGTTACTGTGGCCTAAGGCCTGAAGGTAGTCGTATCGCTTCACACCAGTCATACCACTGATCATACTTGAGACTTGTACAATTTATATTCTTAACATATGAGGTATTCCAAGTGTTTTCGAACGCCCTATAAGCCTGAGCTTCTTCAAGCTTTTTCAAAGTTGGTGATGTTTTTGTATCATATTTTTTGAGTACGTGGCATTTTTTCAGATTCTTATCGGCTCGCTAACTCGGCTAACTCGGAGACAAGATTTTACACGTGATAAAATTTCAAATTATCGTATCGTAGTGATCTTCTCGTCGTACGAAAAAATGTCTTCTGCAAAAAAGATGCGTTTTTCTATGAACTATTTTGAAAAAAAAAATCAAAATTTTCCAAGTACTACAACACTAAAAAAAAAGGAAAAATCTTTAATTTTTTAATTTATTAACCCCAATGACTAGGTTGATCCTGCTGAAATTTACACTGAATTTTCGTTGATTAGTGTAAAACAACATGTGTAAGTTTCATTCTGGGCAGAGCTTGCGTTCAGTTAATATCGTCGTCTTAAATTCAATGGGAAATTGTTTTTGTTGAATAACTCGGCAATTTACAATTTTTAAGTAATAATGGTAATGACTAAACTTGTAGGAAATCGAGTGCTTTACAACTTTGGTCATTACAGTTTTTTCTCTACGATCGATATTTTTCGAATTAAACCCGAAGACAGCGGCTATTGCCTTATCTCGTTTATTTTTTACTTTAGGACATAAACAAACATGAACAAACTTGTAGAGACTGAAATTTTGGACAATTTTTGTGCTCACCTCTTCTTTCCTGGAATCAATATTTAAGGTCATACGCCAACGGTAAAAAAACGAGAAACGTGAAAATATTTCGCGAATCATTCGCTCTGTTCCTTTCTTTTTTTATACTCTGCAATGATGCTAATGATAATTTGAAGACTTTACCGCCCAGCTGTTCCCAAAAGTCGTCGTGTTCCTTGCCCTCGGCGACGAGGGGTGCGCTGCTCGGTGCCAAACGTCGGGAGGCTTCCCTCGCGTCGCCGGTGCTTCTACCGCCGCACCAAACGTAGGGCGACGTCGAGAAGAGGATGAATACACCACCGGAATCAAGGCTGCTCGATCTCAGTGGGCGTTCCACCGCTTTCGAGGTGTACGGGGTCGAACCGAATACGCGGACGAGATATTTTTTCGGGGCTGAATAAAATTTGCGATAATTTTTTCAAATAATTACATATATATGTATATTTTTTATTTTAATCTTTAACTTTTAATTTGGTTTTTAATTTTCAATTTTGTTTTTAATTGTATATTTTTTATTTTAATCTTTAACTTTTAATTTGGTTTTTAATTTTCAATTTTGTTTTTAATTGTATATTTTTTATTTTAATCTTTAACTTTTAATTTGGTTTTTAATTTTTAATTTAGTTTTTAATTTTTTATTTTATTTTTAAAATAAACTAGACTGACTAACGAACTTACGAAAGTCTTGATGTTGTCCCGCGAGAATTCGCAGCTTCCCGCCATAGATCTGCAACAAATGAGGCGGTTCTCTGCCCTGTGAGGCTTTGACGAGTTGGGCGTCGGTCTCCTCGGCGAGACGACAGGCAGCCTCGAGTGCGGTGTCTCTGTCGATCCCCGAGGAATGAGCTCCCTCCCAGCAATAAATCTATACCCGAAGAATGAAACATTTGCTCCGTAAATTCGACGGAAAACAAAGCGAACCAACAATTTTCTTCATTAATTTGCAAAAACCGAAAAAAATCCGTCCAAATGTTTTTCATATAAAAAATATCTCGAAAAATAGAAATCGGACCGCAAAAAGTGTGAGACAAATGTTACGTATTTCGTTACGCGTAAAATAATTCTAAAATGAAAAACATCGACTCCGGTTAAAAAACTCAAGTTGACCTTGAAATAACCTTCAAAATAGTTAAGAAGTAAAAAACCATCAAGGCCATAATTTCCGCGCGTCGAAACTGTGCAACTTTTGTTCGAACAATTTTTTCCAAAAATGCATCGTTCTCGAGATACAGCGTGGGGGGCGCCCCGCCCCGGGGGCGCGCTCGAGGGGCGTCGCCCCCGGGGTGTCACCCCCCACGCTGTATCTCGAGAACGATGCATTTTTGGAAAAAATTGTTCGAACAAAAGTTGCACAGTTTCGACGTGCGGAAATTATGGCCTTGATGGCTTTTTGCTTATTACCCATTTTGAAGGTTATTTCAAGGTCAACGTGAGTTTTTCAACCGGAGTCGATGTGCACCCCGTAGACTCGAAACTCACGATGGTTCGACTTCTCCGTCCTTGGCCGTACTTGTACGACATGACGTAGCAAACGCCGGCGTAATAGATGCCACGATCCTCGATCTCGACGACGCCCGGAGAATCGTTGCGTGTATCAACGCGCCATAGTGTCCTTTCGCCGCTGCCGTCGTCGACCAATTGGCACTCGGCGGCCATTTTGGGTCTCTCAGCCATGTATTCGGCCTCAAAATGGTCGGGCAGAGTGAGCGGTCTCGCGGTGGCGCCACGATCGTGCCAGTGCTTGACGAGGCTTCGCATTTCCGGTGGTTCCTCGTTTTCGAGGACACGAGTGACAGGTACAGCGGGGCTGTAGCCCTTCTTCTTCACGAAGCCGCGTGCATTGCGAACGGCCTCGAGGCGTTCGCGGGCGTCAACGTCGCGTCCGACCCAGGCCCAGACGCCGGCTTCACCGCGATCGAGCAGGTAGACCGCCGACGAGGTTAGATCGCGTCGAAAAATCGGCCCAGATTTGACCTCGGCGACCTTGTACTTGCCCGCCTGTTCGCTGCACTTGTACAGCTTGAGGGCGGCAGCGGTAACGGCGGAGTGCCGATTGCGATCGGCGCGCTGCCGATCGCGATCGTTCAAGCCGATTTCCGGTAGAACGGCGCGCGTCGCCGGATCGAGATGAGCCTCGAAAATTTGCCGATCCTCCTTGCCGATCGTTTTCTCGTAGCCGTCCTCGACCACGACGACGCGTTCGCCATTTTCCTCCTTATCGTTGTTGTTCGTCACCCGGCGACGGGTCTCGAGGATCGTCGCGGCGTGTCTCTTGTGCAGAGCGCTCGACGACGAGCCCAACCAGAGGAAGACCCGACGACGACCGACCTCCAGGAGGATCACGTCGCGCGACGTGAAGTTGTTCCAGCTGACAGCGTCGAGCTCGGTGATGATCGGCGTCGCCAGGCCGGTCACCCGATGCAAACGACAACTCGTTACACCATCGTCGTCGTCGTCGTTTTGTCGCTCCCAGTGTTGCGACGACGCGTTGCGCTCGATCGCGAATTCACCGCGGAAATATGCGATCAGACGGGCGGTCTCGCGACCCTCGGACTCTCGGGACAATATCGTCGCCGAGACTTGGGAGTCGAGCTCGGCCGCCCGCAAAGCGGCACCACCCGATATCGTCGAGTCGCAGCACGAACCGATCCAAAAGTGTATCGCGCGTATCGCGTTGTTCGCTCTTAGATCCTTCGCCTCGAGTCGCCACAAAGATAACAAATATATACGAGTTACACGAGATGACGCTGCCGGGACTGAGGAATAGGCAGAATTTGCAGATTTTGGTGGAATTCTGCTATTTGGAATAATGAGAATCGGTGGAATAGATGCAGTATGACGGGTTAAAAGAATATGTTGAATTCTACCGTCTAGAATAGGTAGAATGTGTAGAATTTGCTGTCCAGAATAGGTAGAGTATGTAGAATTTTCGAGTAGGTAGAACGTATAGAATTTTACTGTAGAATGGGAAATAGGTACGGGAAAATAGGTGGCGGGTTGAATGAATATGTTGAATTCTACCGTCTGGAATAGGTAGAATGTGTAGAATGGGAAATAGGCACTACGTGTTGAATGGGTAGAGTATGTAGAATTCTCGAATAGGTAAAACGTGCAAAATTCTACTGTCTAGAATAGGTCAAATATGTAGAACTCTATCTATAACTACTGCCCAGAATAGGTAGAATATATACAATCCTCAAATAGGTAAAACGTGCAAAACTCTACTGTCTAGAATAGGTGGAATGTGTAGAATTCTCGAATAGGTAAAACGTGCAGAATTCTACTGTCTAGAATAGGTCAAATATGTAGAACTCTATCTATAACTACTGCCCAGAATAGGTAGAATATATAGAATTCTCAAATAGGTAAAACGTGCAAAACTCTACTGTCTAGAATAGGTGGAATGTGTAAAACTCTATCTAGAATATTCAAAGTTCTGCCTAGAATAGGTAGAGAATGTACAATTTTACCGCATAGGTTGTATATGTAGAATAGATTGTATATGTAGAATCCTCGAATAGATATAATGAGGTGAATTCTACTGCCTAGAATAGGTAGAAAATAAAGAATTCTCAAATAAGTAGAACGTGTAGAACTCTACTGTAGAATGGGAAATAGGCACTACGTGTAGAATGGGTAGAGTATGTAGAATTCTCGAATAGGTAGAATGAGGGGAATTCAACTGCCTAGAATAGGTAGAATATATATAATTATCGAATAGGTAAAACGTGCAAAATTCAACTGTCTAGAATAGGTCGAATATGTAGAACTCTATCTATAACTACTGCCTAGAATAGGTAGAATATATAAAATTCTCGAATAGGTAAAACATGAAAAATTCTACTGTCTAGAATAGGTAGAATATGTAAAACTCTATCCAGAATATTTAAAATTCTGCCTAGAACAGGTAGAGAATAGACAATTTTACCGCCTAGAATAGGTTGTACATGTAGAATTCTCGAATAGGTAGAATGGGGTGAATTCTACTGTCTAGAATAGGTCGAATATATAGAATTCTCGAATAGGTAGAACGTGTAGAATTCTACTATCTAGAATAAGTAGAATACGTAGAATTCTATCTAGAATATTTAAGATTCTACCTAGAATAGGCGGGAAATGGACAATTTTACTGTCTAGAATAAGTCGAATATTTTCAACTCCAACTGGAATGGAAAGGATTTGTAGGCCTGCATCTAGAATATTAAAAATTATATCTAGACTAGGTAGAACATGTAAAATTCTACTGCCTAGAATAGGTAGATTATGTTGAATTCTATTGTACAAAATAGGTAGAATATGTAAAATTCTACCCAGGGTAGGTGGAATATTTAGCATTCTATCCGGAATATTAGAATATATAGAATTCTATCCGGAATAGGTAGAACATGTAGAATTCTATCCGGAATAGGTAGAATATTTAAAAATATTTCCGCAACAGGTAGGATATGTAGATTTTTATCCAGAATAGGTAGAATATGGAGAATACTGCCCAGAATAGAAAGAACATGTAGAATTCTATCCGGAATAGGCAGAATATTTGAAAATATATTCCGGACAGGTAGGATATGTAGATTTTTATCCCGAATAGGTGGAATATGTAGATTTTTATCCAGAATAGGTAGAATATGTAGAGTTATGTCCAGAATAGGTAGAATATGTAGAATTCTTAAACATTGCCTACGTACGAAATTGCGACGAGGAGGAACCGAAGAAGCAAAGGAAGAAAAGTTCAAAGATCACTGTCAGCAAATTACCGGTACTCCGGGATATGGAAGTGGCCCGTCTTTCGAGGACACCGCGTAGATTATGTAAGCGGACTCGGAGAGGAAAATGCCCATTTTGTTCCTCGGTACACTGATTGCTCGGAGTCCCTAAGCAAAAAATTCAATTAACATCGATGTGCACGTCATTGAGCGATCTTGAAAAAAAAAGAAATTTCGAAAAAGCAACATACCTCGATCCTCCAGACGAGGAAGGCGTTTCGATTTTTCAGAACGCTCCTGAAGACATCGCTCCCGGAATCGTCCGAGCACGAGCTTCTGTCGTCCTGCAAAGAAGAAAAACATTAGAAGACCTCCAGATCGACGTACGAAAAAGAGAAAGAAAAATCCCCAGATCGATCAATGACGAAAATAATAGCCCAGATCGATCGATAATAATTTAAAAAAATCGTCAATTTTATTGCCAATCGATCGATTTGTGCCGGGCTCGCGATCGTCACAGTACCCACTGTAATCTGGATAAGCACACTCTCGCGCAGATGCAAATTTTCTCCGAAGAAAAACTATGGCAGGGTTATTAAGGGGGCTCGAGTCGACCGGCCGTAAAACGTTCTTCGAAAAAAGGAGGCTAAAAAAATTACTTCCTCATCCGAAAACCCAAACCTCTTCTTTTTCGCTACGTTTTTTTTCTCTTTCCAGTTTACCTTCGCCACTATTTCGAAGATCATCTCGGTGTCCGGCGACGGGATATCGCTTGGAGCCGAGGGATCCGGAAAGCTCCAGAACGCACCCAGCTCGAACGAGTATACGAAATTAAAAAAATGAAAACAAAAAAAACGCCGAAGTCGTCTCTCGGCGGAGCCGAAAAATTGTCAAAAAAATTATGCAAAGAAAAAAGAGAAAAATGCTAATTGAAAAAGGGAGGGAAAATAAATAGATGAAAAAATACAGTACGAGAAAACCACGGTCCTTGCGCGACTGACGTCCGTGGTTACCCGCTGAAAACTAGCTCATGAGAAAAGCAGGAGAGACCAAGCATAATACGATCTCTCACGAGGACTTAATCACACCGCAATATATATATATATATATATATATATATATATATATATATATATATATATATATAGGTATATACCTATATCTATGTATATAAGTCATCCGGTCAGGTAAAACACACACACGATGTACTATGGGCATATAATCACAAATACATACAACGCGCGCGTATGCGCATACACATTCAATTGAAGAACAAGTACACTATACTGTTATAAGTACGGGATTGAATTGAGCGCGCTATTTTACGAACGTGAAGATTCTAAGCACGGAAGTAGCAATCTTGCTTAGTGTATACGCGTTCTCCAGAAGAGAGAGAGAGAGAGAGAGAGAGAGAGAGAGAGAGAGAGAGAGAGAGAGAGAGAGAGAGAGGTGGAGAAAAGGAGAGAGATGGAGAATGAGAGAGACCATAATTCGGAGAGAAAAAAGAAATAGGAGCGAGAGGAAGCCCACAGTCCATCGAAAAAATAGAAAGAGAGAGATCATGACTCGTGGAACAATAGAAAAAAAGCGAGAGAAAGAGGGACTGTAATTCGGGGAAAATAAAGGACAAAAGAGAAAGAGTGACAGAGAGAAGCTATAATTCGTAGATAAAGGCGAAGGAAAAAAGCAATGGAGCATGATTCGTAAAAAAATATTTAAGAGGAAATAGTAGAGGGAGGAAGACTATCACTCGTAAGAGAAGTGGAAAAAAGAAAGAGAGAGAGAGACCCTAGAGGGGTTAGAGAAATCGTAGAAAAAAAGAGAAAGAAAAGAAGAGAGTGTCAGAGCGCGAAACTCCATCCCGTATTACACATATAGTTACATTATGGATATTCATTATATCTAAGGTAGGCGATACGCTTTTACCGCGCGATCGACAACGATCACCATACACTCCAGTAGCACACTTTTCACGCAACAAGCGCACATAGCTGGACGATCGAGTATGCATGTGCTCGAGATTGCACATGTACCGCTGATGATGATGATGATGATGATCATGATCATGATCATGATCATGATAATGATGATGATGATGATGATGATCATGATCATGATCATGATAATGATGATGATGATGATGATGATGACGATGATTACGATGATGATGATAATGATGATGATGATGATCAATATGATGTTGATGATGATGGTGATGATGATGATGATGATGATGATGATGATGATGATGATGGTGATGATGATGATGATGATGACGATGACGATGACGATGATGATGATGATGATGATGATGATAATGATGATGATGACGATGAGAATGACGATGATGATGCCAATGACGATGATAATTATGAGGGTGACGGTGATGTTGAGCATGATGTTGATGATTATGATGATGATTATGACGACGATGATGATGGTGATGATGAGAATGACGATCATGATGATGATGATGAGAATGATGAAGATGGTGATTATGAGGATGATGATGAGAATGACGATGATGATGACAATGACGATGATGATTATGAGGGTGACGGTGATGATGAGCATGATGTTGATGGTGATGATGATGATGATGATGATGATGATGATGATGATGACGATGAGAATGACGATGATGATGCCAATGACGATGATAATTATGAGGGTGACGGTGATGTTGAGCATGATGTTGATGATTATGATGATGATTATGAGGATGGTGATGATGAGAATGACGATCATGATGATGATGATGAGAATGATGAAGATGGTGATTATGAGGATGAGGATGAGAATGACGATGATGATGACAATGACGATGATGATTATGAGGGTGACGGTGATGATGAACATGAGGTTGATGGTGATGATGATGATGATGATGATGATGATGATGATGATGATGATGATGATGATGATGATGATGATGATGATGATGATGATGATGATGATGATGATGATGATGATGATGATGATGATGATGATGATGATTATGATGATGATGATGATGTTGATAATGATGATGAGCATGATGTTGATGGTGATGATGATGATGATTATGATGATGATGACGATGATGATGATGATGATGATGATGATGATGATGATAATGAGAATGACGATGATGATGATGATGATGACGATGATAATAATGATGAGGATGATGACGGGAGCTAGTTTCGCTGGGGAAAGACAATTGTTCACTTCGCTTGGTCGCGCGTCCAGTGTGGTACCATCAAGTGGAGTCAGGGGGCCGGGATAAGGGACGAGGAGAGAACGTTGCACTTTTCGCACGAGTGACAACGCGATAAGGATCGTGAATCGAACTGGGCCATTGGAACGAGGACAAAATATCGCAGGGATGCAGGTAAAAGGGCAAGGAAAAGGAAGAGACTGTAGCGGTACGGAACGAGGCTGAAGAACCCAAGACGGTGAAAAACACGAATCGCCATTCGCCGGCGAAATTTTAAGCTTCGGCCAAAAACTTCGCGATCCTCGTGATCAGCGGAAAATTTCCTATCGGATAGACCCTCGAAATGCAGGAAAAGGCGAAATTTTTTTTTCACCATTTTGGCCATTTTTCTCGGATCGCAAAAATCGAGGATTTTCAAATGGCCGTAGCGTCGGTCCTATTAGAGTGAGAGGATAGAATGAGAGGATTTTGATAGACTTATGTTAGAGGATCCCGATATCTCAATCAGTTTTCCGGAAAATGGTGTTTAAAAAATGGCCGAAAGAGAGGCGCAGGGGTATGAAAAAATTCACAAAAATCGATGGTCCCTCTTCGAAATTCTGCCAAAAATCGAAAAATCATCGTAGCTCGGTGAACGAAGTGGCATTCTGAAGACCAAACGATAACGAAGAGAAAGAGCACAGAGTGGGTCTTTAAATTCGAATACAAAAAAAAAGATCGTCGATTTAGTGAAGCTACTTTTTTTTGCCAAGATGCGAAAAATATGTGGATCTTTAATATCTTTTTACAAATCGACATCAATGTATTTTTACCCCCTGAATACGAATTCATTTAAAAACGCGTCAAAAGTATATAAAAAAACTTTTTTCTCGCCCTCACCAGCCCTTCCTTCGATCCCCAGGCATAAGATCCCCGATATTGGAATCGCCTGTCAATTATCCTACACATCAACAAAAATGGCGTCCACCCGGAAGTGGCAATCCAAACAAATCGAAGAAAAAAAAACTTTCACGTTCTTCCGTCACTTCGAAAAACCACCGTTGATCACACCACTGCGAAAAAATAAACGTGTATCGCAAAAAAAAAGAAATAATATTCACTGACCCTCCTGGACAATCCCATTGTCCCAGTTTCCGCGTCGTATCAACCTGCGTCCGTCCTATAAGTATTTATATATATACATATATAAATATATGTATATATATATATATTTTTACTTCTTTCTTGACGTTACGGTCTTTTCAGGATCATTTGCAAACCGGCTTCTCCTTCCCATGCATACATGAAGAAGAAGAAAAAATTAATCCGTCTATAGTGCGGTTAGTGAGTGCAGAGTGCGATTCGTGAAGACGACGATGACGAGCAGGACAACGCGATCGACGCCCTCGTACAACACCGTCCTGGCTAACTGTTCACCGCCGACTGACACGTATTATATATTTTTCAAAGTATACTAAAATAAAAGAGAAAAGGGAAAAGAGCAAGAGAGAGAGAGAGAGAGAGAGAGAGAGAGGTGAAAAGAAAAAAAAAGAAACCATAGCGGTGCGTGTAGAGAGGAGCAAAAGGCTCGTCCGGAAGTGGGCCCGGAACTCCGTTCGGCCAACCGTGACCAACGGGACAGCCATATATATATATATATATATATATATGGGGCATTCCATACCAATTCGACCTGGGTCTGACCCTCGACCCCTCAAATCTGGTTCCCGATTTTTCCTATCATTACTCTCACTCTATCAAGCAATTACAATTTTTTTCAGATTTTTCAAAATAAATTTGAGCGCGTTATGAATTTTTGAATTTTCTTTTTTGAACACCTCGATGGCAGTAATCGAAAAATCTGAAAAAATTCCCAAAAATACAGTATCAGATATAAAAAATGTCGGTATAAAATTCATAATGTCTGGGCTTTTGCTTCAAACCGTTTTTTAGCTTTTTGAGAAAAAAAAATGAAAAAAATAAGAAGCAGAGGTCAATTTACTGTAGACTGTTTCTCGAAATTTTGTATGCATAAGACCAGATTTTTAAAAAAAATTCTCCGATTTTTCTAAAGTGTATTTTGTAATTTACGATTTTTTTTATCATGGTTGACAAAAACCCTAATTAGGGATTGAAGCAAAAGCCCAGACATTATGAATTTTACACCAACATTTTTTATATCTGATACTGTATTTTTGGGAATTTTTTCAGATTTTTCGATTACGGCCATCGAGGTGTTCAAAAAAAAAAATTCAAAAATTCATGACGCGCTCAAATTTATTTTGAAAAATCTGAAAAAAATTGTCATTGCTTGATAGAGTGAGAGTAATGATAGGAAAAATCGGGAACCGGATTTGAGGGGTTAAGGGTCAGACCCAGGTCGAATTAGTATGGAATGCCCCATATATATATACACACACACATACATACATATATACAGGGTGTCCCTCTTATCTCTGCCACCCGAAATAACTCGGTAATTATCGACGTCACAAAAAATTGTCCCAGACAAAAGTTGTACGATGTGAAGGGGGCCATCAAATGCGACCAACTTTTATTATTCCGGTGGAAGCACTGACGCACAGTGAAGGTCACCTCGACTTTTTGAAATGGAATGGTACATTTTTTTCAACCATCTTGTGGAGCACCTCAAGCAGCGTAAAAAACATTAGGGGGTCAAAGTCGTTCAAGGTCATTCAAGGTCAGTATCAATGATACAAATCTAAATATCTCGGATCACTACCAAATATTTGGTAGTGATTAGATTTGTATTTCATTTTAATAAGTGACCTGGAATTTCAGTTTAGGGCCTTATATACGCGAGAAATTTCAAAAATTTTCATTTTCGAATTATTTTTTATTCCATTATCCTGAATGGTTAAGAATATTTTAAGCTTTGCAGAACCGAAAAATTCCAAAAATAAGGTAAGATTGAATTTAAAATAGATACTGCGCGGCGCGCCCGACCGCCAACTTCAAAGCCGTTTTTCCACGATTCACTTTTTTGAACCTCGTGAAAGTTTTAACTCTCGAACGAAGGTTCAGATCGCTTTGAAATTTTTACAACATATTCTTAGTATCATCACCTATCGTGTGAACCACAGAAACAAAAATTTCAATGACGCAAAAAAATATAAAAAATAAAATACCGACAGAAAATTGAGTAAAAAAATTATAAGTTTCGAATTTTTATTATAATAATTTAAAAAAATAATATTGTTGGTTCACACTGAAGATACACTCATTATGCAATTATAAATATGTTCATTTTTTTCAGACACCCACATCGATGCCGAGAACTTTCACCACCAACGCGCGGGCAAAAAAAATACATTGCTTTATTATATTATATCTCCGTCATTTGTTAATATTTCTGATTTTTTTTGTTACATATACTTAACCCTGTGCATAAATGATCTTTAACCCCTAGTAGTCACACTTAGCTAGAATCACGTAATAGTCATACTGGGTCCGAGGGACCCAGGCGTTTTTCAATTGTTATAAATAATGAAATAATGCATTAAGCGATATGAAAGAAAATAGTGAGGTATAATTTGAACCTTGTTTAATAAAAGGATATTGGTTAGAAGTCAAAAATTAAATTTTAAATATGGAAACAAAATTATGCAAAAAAATCGTGAAAAATTACTCTTTTTACAAAAATTGCTGGAACTCTTGTAATTATTGACAAAAGAAAATTAAAAAATGGTTTTATAATCTGGAAACAATGTACTTTGAAATAGCCACAGCGGTTTCTGTGCACTTTTCAAAAAGTATATTTATTTCATCCAACGCAAGTGCGATTTAGAAGAAAAGAATGAAACGCTTACGCATATAAAAAAATGTATGTTTTATTGGAAAAAAAAGTTGTACGGCATCAAAATAATGTTTGGGTCCCATGGACCCAGTGTGGCTATTAAGGGTTAAAAAAATATCGTCAATATATGCGGCATTTTTTTTTAACCGCGTCTAGAAAAGTACCTTCGAAAATCGGCTAAATCGCGTATATAAGGCCTTAGTAAGTCCCACGGTTTTCGATACATTGGGCTTTTTTGAAAAAATTTTGGGACTTTTTTGTAATTTTTGAAAAAATCATTTGCTTTTCGTTTTTCGCATGCCATTTTTGCAAATGATGTGAATCGACAATAACTGAGCAACTTTTTCAAGTAATTGGCACGATGTGCGTAGTACATTTTTTTTGACACCGCAGACTATCAAAGTCAGATGTTCGAATTGGTTTGTATGAAAATTCTGCATAAGATCTTTCATAAAGTCACCTTAACATTTAAGGTTAAAAAAAATACTTTTCCAGACAAAACAAATAACAATGAGTATTTTTTTTAACCGGGTAAAAAAAGTTGTCATTTGTAGAAATGGCATAGGAAAAACCGAAAGCGGATGATTTTTATCTCGAAAACCGTGGGACTTTTACTAAACCGAAAATTGAAATGCAGGATTATCCATTTGTAACTGGTCACCCTGTATGCATATATATATTGGACAATAGCGGAGGGAAAACACGAAGCCGATCGAGGCCTCTTCCCTTCTCGTCTTCCGCCGGTGTGCAACACCCATGTATGCGGGTACAGAGAGAAAAAAGAAAAAAAATGAAGAAAAAAAAGACACCCGAGTGTATACGTTATCTAACGCACCTGCTCGGCTGCTGCTTCCCTTTTCTTCATGCTCAGCGCCTTCACGCACACGCATCGTCGCCGACGCAATGACAAAGAAACAATCGGCCGGAGAGAGAGGGAAAGCTCGTCCTAAAATTAATTCAATTTTCGTTGTGAATCTATTATACGATATATATTAGGGTGACCGTTATTTTGGCTTCGGTAAAAAAATGTTAACGTCTAGCAAAAAAAAAAACTAATCAAGATATGATAAAAAAAATCTGTGTAAAATTTGGACGCGCTGGGATGAGAACACGTGCCACCGAGCAGTTCAATTTTCAAAAATACATGCATTTTTTTAATGGCCGCACTAAAATATTCATTAGTCTCATAATATTAATTGAAAAATCTGGAATTGGGTTTATTGATTGTACATATTAAGAGGTACAAAATATATTATTTACTGGTTTTTCCCATCAATTATGTACAGTCGGGAGTAGATTGAAAAATTGATAGAAAATTTGAAAACGGACGTAGCGGTTTGGTCACATTGTGGCGAGAAATCGAAGCTGTGAATTAATTATCGGAGCGGATTTTTTATGCAAATAATAATATAATAATCGTGTATTGAATGCTTCAAAATGATATTTTTTTTCTTGAGCCTGCGAGAAGATTTTCAAACTGTAGTGGCGATAATACAAAATATAGTGCAGACAAATAGTTCGAAATTTGGTCGTGGCGCTTCGTCCGCTCATTTTTACCGACCGACCATTACCGACCGAGTTGGTTTGCCATTATTTCACATAGAAAAAAAATATAACACGTGAAATCTTTACGTTTGTGTACATTTATTTCGATTTTACGATGTGCTTCCAAACGGTATCAGGTTTTCCAGTCAGACTTTACTTTTCTGCTCGATAAAGACATTGATTTCTTTATTAGTCCCGAATCTATGGCGTTTTTTGAACGATTTAAAATTGATTGTACTTTTCTCGACACCGATGTATCTGTTTGGGACTCGAACGAGAGTTATCAAATGGGCGCGCAATTGATAAAAAAAAATAAGAGTCTGTAATGATATAGCGGAGCGAGGGATCAAACTTATCACCGATTCTAAAAATCGATTGACTTATGATGAAGATCAAATACAATTTGTTCGTCAAGTTGTCGCCGAATATCAAAAAAAATTCCGAACGTAAACAAATGTACTCTACTTCAATCATTTCATAGATGGACTGCTATTACTTATGTAATATTTCATGTAAAGGTACGAATTTGCTGTACATAATTGATGGGAAAAAACCAGTAAATAATATATTTTGTAACTCTTAATATGTATAATCAATGTACTCAATTCCAGATTTTTTAATTAATATTATGAGACTAATAAATATTTAAGTGCGGCCATTAAAAAAATGCATGTATTTTTGAAAATTAAACTACTCGGTGGCACGTGTTCTCCTTATCCCAGCGCGTCCAAATTTTACACAGATTTTTTTTCCATATCTTGATTAGTTTTTTTGCTAGACGTTAAAATTTTTTTACCGCCGCCAAAATAACCGCCACCCTAATATATATATATATATATATATATATATATATATATATATATATATGTTTAAATTAATAATTATATTTATGAATTCTTCAACATGGAATATATTCCAAAAAGTGTGTCATTAAAATTATATGTATAGAATACGTACTATTGATTAATTTTATAAAATTAATAGCAGTAATTTATAAATAAAAATATATTGTGAATATACTAATAAAATTGAAAATCGATCATTAAGGGGTTATATACAGTCAGGAGGCTCAAAATATCGATTTTCAAGAATTTTTCTTGAGAAGACCTTTAAATCTATTAACGTAAAAATTGGTACACATATTATGGTAACTTTTAACTGTATCTTAACATTTTTTATTTGTAAAAATAATTATTTTGAAAGCTGCTATAGCTGATCTCCGGAAGCACCTCTAAAAAAAGGCGTCTTGCGGTGAGCACGATATCTCTGGACTGGATCATCGAAAATGAAAAAAAAAACCAAAAATATTTCGATAATATAATGGACTATCTTGTAAAATGGCGGCTTCTAAAAAAAAACTTGATTTTTGACAAAAATGTAGGTCTTAAATTGTTTATAAAATGAAAAATATTTATCGGTGAGAAAAAAACCTTCGATTGATTACTAAAAAATATACTTGAAAAGATTGGGTTAAAATTTGAGACTGATCGGTTCAGCCGTTTCCGCGAAATCTTGCTCACCGACTTTAAAAACACAGTTTTGAGAAAAACGTGTTTAAAGTTTCATAAGCACTTTCGAATGCTCTGACACGTAATTACAAATGTGCGTGTAACTCCGAGAATATTCGTCGGATTGAGAATAAATTTTCTGTGTGTGTACGTAAATATATGTACATTACGAAAATTAAATAAAAAAGAAATCGATTTTTCGAAAATTTAAACTGTATAAAACCCCTTAATCATTAATTTTCGAAAATTAATAATGATAATCTACAAAGATAATGATCAAATTAATGATCAATTTTATAAAATGATATTTATATTATACATTTTATGGAACTTTTTATATGTTGAAGAATTCATAAACATAATTTATGCTTACATGGACATACAAATATATATATATATATATATATATATATATATATATATATATATATATATATATATATATATATATATCGTAGGAAGGTTCATTTATTTGTAAGGTATCCCGGAAGGGCTCGAAGCCAAATCGTTGCGATCTCACTATCCTCCTATTCACCCAAAAAATTCCAACCCCACTTTCACCATACCCACATTTGTTCGTCCCCCTGTTAAAACCATCATTATTTCAAAAAAAAAACACGGAATAAAAGCGTATTGTCTCTTGAGAAAAAAAAAGAGAAATCAGTCGCGATCTCGCGATAATTTCACACGTCTCGATGACAGGCTATTGCGAATATCGGACAGGTGTGAAGAGGAATAAGAACGAGGAGTAATAAATTCCGTTCAATTCCTGTTCTTTGCGTGTGCGTTTTTTTTTTCATTTTAGTTGCCGCCTCTATCTCTCTAGAAGTCTCGTGTAATGAAGAAGAATACCTGATGGATTGGCGAAATCGGGACACCGATTACACCAGCGGTAAATCGTGATTTTTCCCATTCGAATAATAATAATTATCCTTATAGCCAAGAATAATAATCACAATGATAAAATAATAATTCTGATGCCGAAAATAATAAAAAATAGTAATAACAATAACCAAATCATCGTTATCGTGTTAGTAATTATCACTCGTAATAAGAACATCAAAAAAGAACTATGAAAATAATTACAAATAATCATTATAATGATAAAATAATCATTGTGATGATAATAGTAATATAAAATAGTAACAATAATAATAAAACATCGTTATCGTGATCGTAATTATCACAATCGCAATAATAGCAAAGAAGAATAAAGCAAATAAAAATTATATTTATCGTGATAGTAATTTTGTTTACTTAGCTTGTGGAAAATCTTCGAAAAGACGTTTGGAAGGGTCGGCCTTTCTGAAACGCATGAGATTTTTTACCCACTAAAAGCCACACTCTAAACAAGAGGAAAAATAATATGAAAACGGAAATGATACCAATAATAATACTGATGGTGATGGTGATGATAATAGTAATAATAACAATAATAAAAATAAATTTGTACCTTAAAAAAATCTCCCATCAACGCAAATTATATTAATAAAAAAGCAGAAAGAAATAAAAATGTTTTAATCCTTATGAACATGCGAATAAAAATAAAAAACGATATATATATATATATATATATATATATATATATATATATATATATATATATATATATATATATATATATATATTTATCTTATACATATCTGATTTATCTCGAAAAATACTAGTCCCATCAAGTATGGAGTATAATAAAACTTTCAGGGTTCAAAGGGAGACGTTGAAAAAGTCAGATCATGTCTTACTATATGCTGAAATTTCAGTTTAGTAAAAGTCCCACGGTTTTCGAGATAAAAATCATCTGCTTTTGGTTTTTCGCATGCCATTTCTACAAATGATAACGTTTTTTTACCCAGCTAAAAAAAAGACTCTTGGTTATTTGTTTTATCTAGCAATCTTCTTTTTAACCTCAAATGTTAAGGGGGGATTGTCTTTTTTTTCGCAAAATTTACCGCTTTTTGGGAATTTTTTTGTGAAGAAAGTATACAACGGAAAACTTGTGAAACTTGGCATATAGTTTTAACGATCTGTTTACTACATACAAAAAAATGTTTAAACAATTTCATCAAAAAATCCGCCTCCCACCCCCCTCGACGCGCGATGGTCCTTTTTTGATGGTGTGCACGATTACAGCCTTCACGTTCATCCTGCAACAAAAACCCAAAAAGCATTTTACTTTAGACACATATAGCTATCGTTCGATGAAGGGGAAAAAAAATTTACGATTTGGTGACGTTTTGAACTTGAAGTATCGATTTTTCGAAAAAAATTCATCGATTTTTTGTTATAAATAAAAAACTATTAAGCGTATTGCTTTTTTGCTTCATCAAACGATAAAAGGATGTCAGCTGAGCATTCTGTCCAAATTTGACGGCAATCGGTTGAATAGTTTTTGAGAAATCGTGCACACCATCAAAGAAGGACCATCGCGCGCCGAGGGGGGTGGGAGGCGGATTTTTTGATGAAATTGTTTAAAAATTTTTTTGTACGTAGTAAACAGATCAATAAAACTATATGCCAAGTTTCACAAGTTTTCCGTTGCATACTTTCTTCACAAAAAAATTCCCAAAAAGCGGTAAATTTTGCGAAAAAAAAAGACAATCCCCCCTTAAGGAAACTTTATGAAAAACGATGTTATGCAGAATTTTCATACAAACCAATTCGAACGTCTGACTTTGATAGCCAGAAGTGTAAAAAAAATCTACTACGCATATTGTGCCAATTACTTTAACGCGGTCCTCTAGTTTCTCAGCTATTTTTTTACGGCTTTTTCAATAATTTTTTACGGGCATAGCATCAAAATAATCAATTTCATTGTTTTTGAATAATCTTTATTAACATTTAAATAAGCTTTACAAATTTTTTGAAGTCAAAATATATAATAGAATAAAAGTTATAGTGGCCGACAGGAAGACATCAAGTAAAAGAGGTGCTTGACGGTGACCAAGATTGCGGCTGTTCTGCTTATCTGAAATTAAAAAACCAAACGGCATTTTAATCTTCATATTTAACACTAGTGATTGAACTAGAGTGAATTCTAAATTACAAAAATTGACTTTTTTATACACTTTTGAAAATTACATTCTATTTTTACTCATTTTTTCTTAAGTTTTTCGCTCGTACAAAAAAAACTGTCGAAGCAATCATGATAATCCTAGTTCAATCGCTGGCTTATAACATCTTAAAGATGCTGTATAAATTTGAACAAGATCGGTGCAGTAGTTTCTGAAATATCGTGGTGACCGTTTCGAAAAATGGTGTTTCGAGAAAAACGCGTTTGAAAGTATACCTGCTCCGTATACCTGCTCCGTTCCAGGGCCGTAACTTGTGAACCACTTCGAATATCGTAAAATCCTTTGGCACACATTTTCTACACATGTTGTAGATGTGATTTATGAAGAAAAAAAATCGATTTTTTCGACTCGAGAAACTAGGGGACCGCCTTAAGGCGGGATATACATTTACAACGAAAAAAAATCGATTTCTTTTTTTTTCTTCTTTAGACGATAGAACTATATATGTAGAATATTTTTCCATAGTTTCAAAGCGAAATTCGAAAAACTACTTTTTTAATCCACATTTTACAGAAATGTTGCGTGAAATGTTGATTTTTTTTTGTAAATGCGTGCCATTTTGTTAAATTTGTATTTTCTTCATTTTAATTACCGTCACATGGAAACTATACATGTTCTAACTGAAAAAAATGTTTGAACTTTTTTGCAAATCAAAGTCTACGGGAAGCCAGACTGCACGCCGACTCGCAACTTCCGCGGCGACCTTGCCGTACCACAGCTCCGTCATTTCGATGATGAATTAACTTTAAGCAATTGTTTTGTATACTTAAGGGGAGATATACACCTAGAAGCCGGAAAAAAGGTCATTTTTGTGAATTTTTTCAAGGAAAACTATTTGAAATTTCGGTTTTGGGTTTTAATTATCTAAAAGTATATGGGGCTAAAAGTATATATTCCATACCAATTCGACCTGGGTCTGACCCTCCACCCCTCAAATCTGGTTCTTAATTTTTCCTATCATTACTCTCACTCTATCAAGCAATGACAATTTTTTTCAGATTTTTCAAAATAAATTTGAGCGCGTCATGAATTTTTGAATTTTTTTTAACACCTCGATGGTGTTAAACCCAAAAATACAGTATCGGATATAAAAAATGTCGGTGTAAAATTCATAATGTCTGGGCTTTTGCTTCAACCCGTTTTTTAGCTTTTTGAACAAAAAAAATGAAAAAAAAAATAAGAAGCAGAGGTCAATTTACTGTAGACTGTTTCTCGAAATTTTGTATGCATACCAGATTTTTCAAAAAATTTCTCCGATTTTTCTAAAGTGTATTTTGTAATTTTCAATTTTTTTTATCATGGTTGACAAAAACCCTAATTAGGGGTTGAAGCAAAAGCCCAGACATTACGAATTTTACACCAACATTTTTTATATCTGACACTGTATTTTTGGGAATTTTTTCAGATTTTTCGATTACGGCCATCGAGGTGTTCAAAAAAAAAAAATTCAAAAATTCATGCCGCGCTCAAATTGATTTTGGAAAATCTGAAAAAAATTGTAATTGCTTGATAGAGTGAGAGTGATGATAAGAAAAATCGGGAACCAGATTTGAGGGGTCAAGGGTCAGACCCAGGTCGAATTGGTATGGAATGCCCCATATACATTCAAAAATATGTTTAATTTTCTTTATTTAAATATATCAAAACTAAACAAGGATATTATATGATCCTTGGAGCGTCGTAAAAAAATCTGCGTATACGGTACCCACTGGCGTTTCTTCAAAAATCATCTGAAAAACAAAACCAAAAAGATTATTAAATTAGATACTATAATCTAGTACTGGTCATAGCCGATTTTGAAAATATCGATTTGCTACAAAATGGCGGACGTTTGAACATAAATAGTGATTTTTGGGCCAAAAATTAGTTATTATTTTGCCTATAAAACAAAAACTAAGTAACGGAAGAAAAAAATCCTATGACAAGTACTAGATAATGGTGTATGGAATAACCACAAAAAACCTCAAGGCAATCGGTTCATTGGTTTTCGAGAAATTTTGGGTACCGATTTGAAAAACGTGGTTTTGAGAAAAACGCGTTTGAAAATTTGGGAATGAATAAATCATGAAATTTGTCATCTTACATGGAATCATCGATACCAGGCCCATAGTGTAGGTCTTCTACAGTCGACGGAATGTTCATAGCTTCTAAATCCTCAACCTCGACCATCTAGCTGTATATCTCCCCTCAAATATCCGATAAAAGTATACCTAAAGTTTGCCAATTGCAGAATAATTATTTCTCAGTTTAAAAAATCCCTCAATATTGCTTATTTTTTCCTGTGAAATGTGTATCTTCTTTTCTTCCTGAAAAAAGTCGATGACCTCCAGCTGGAGGATAAGGGCCTCCTGACGAAGTCCCGAAGCGACGCGAGTATATTCAATCTCGGTGGTTGCGACGTCTGCACCGAGGAGACCGAGGTAAAACCTTCCGAACTTCGTATTATTATCGTCATCGGTAAAATGTGGAAAAAAAAAATAACGTTAAAAAACGTCAAACAACAATAAAGCAAGATCGATTTTTTATAGATCGATCTCTGCGACTCGGATTCGAAGGATTTTGCGCTGGCGTTCGATCGTCTGAGGCTCGGCGCCTCGGACGACTCGAGGGCGGCTGATCTGATCGTCGGTGCGCCGAATTTCGGCGATCGGGGCACGCAGACGTGTCCGTGCGCCGTTTGCACCGAGGAAAACGATTTGAAGAATTCGGGAGCGATAAGGAGCAGGGAAATTTCGTCGATGCGACTCGTCGTTCAGGGTCCGGAGATACTCACTTATCAGGTAATATTGATACAGAGAAAGTCAGTAGACGTCACTAGTCAGGTAATATTGACACTAGAAGTCACTAGACAGGTAATATTCACACTAGAAATCACTAGACGTCTCTAGTCGGGTAATATGCACACTAGAAGTCACTAGACGCCTCTAGCCAAACAATATTCACACTAGAAGTCACTAGACGTCACTACGGGCCACTAGACGTCACTAGAAGCCACTAGAAGTGACGATACGCCACTAGAAGTGATTATACGCCACTAGAAGCCACTAGAAAAGACTATTCGTCACTAGAAGTCACTACCAGCCAGTCGAAGTTACTAGAAACCACTAGAAGTGACTAGACGTCACTATCAGTCACTATAAGTTACTAGAAGCCACAAAAAGTCACTAGAAGTCACCAGAGACTCAGAAACTGCTGAGAATTTTTTCGAAAAATAAATCGATTTGCCGTCAAAATTCAACGCCCCCTTCGTATTGTGAATATTTACTTGGTTTTTACGCATTATTGACTCATAAATTTCCTGAACCTTTTTCGGGTCTTTCACACAAGTTTTGCTATTAGTAGGACTAATCTGAGAATGTCGACATTTGCACGATTATCCATTCATAACAGGACACCCTGTATATTAGATAAAATTAATTAAAAAATATAATTATTTAATAATTATTCAAAAAAGTTCAATTTTTTAACAAGAAAAATAAAGAAAAATAATGAAAATGCATATATATATATATATATATATATATATACACACACACACACACACACACACATGAGAAAACGGGTATTTATTTTGACCGACACAAACTCAAACAGCAGCACAAGACGTCCGATTCCACTATTCTTTTATTCTGAAAAATGAAATGAGTTACAGTCAAAATTGGACGCGAAAATGTGGCGATTTTGAATATTCAACATCAAACAAACCCAAACAAAAATACGATTTTCCTAAAAAAAGATCGAAAAAGAATGCGAACAAAAATGGAAAAAGCATCATCCAATTACATGTATGAGAAAATTTATTTTCATCGAACTCAACCCAAACAGTAGAGAAAACATGCATTTTAGTTATTTCCCTTCTTTTTGTTTATTCTCGTTTTTAAATATTTATCGTACGTATCTGTACAATTTTTAATATCTATATGTACATAAATAAAGAAAAAAAGGAAATCTATTTTGACCAACTCAAACTCAAGTAGCAGCAGAGACGTCCAATTTGACGATTTGTTTATCTTTGTTCTTTTTTCCTCTCGTTTCTAAACATTTATCCTATGTGTGTGTGTGTATATATATAAGGAATATGAAATTTATCTTCACCAAAAAACGAGATGCCGTCAAAATTAAATGCAAAAATGTTGCGATTTTGAGTATTTGATATCAAACGAAACAAAAAAAAATCGCGATTTTTCGAAAAAGATGGAAATTTCCAAATCGCATGCATAAGAAAGTTTATTTTGAGCGAACTAAACCCAAACAGCAGAGAAAACATGCTTTTTACAAATTATTTTTGTTTTTTTTTTCTTCTCCTTTTTAAATATTTCTCGTATGTCTGTACAATTTTTTATTTCCAATTTTTTTCTAATTTTTTATTTCTATCTTTCCTTTTTATTCTATTATACCAGGTGTGTAAGTATGAAACCGGAATTTTTGTACCGAAAAAACACGTTTATTGTAATGATATGATACAAATAACTGGAGATGGCTTCTCGGGTCACCTTTAACTGATCCGCCAGTTGTTGTTGTGTTTGAGCGTCGTCTTCGTCCAACAAGGCTTGCAGGTCAGCGTCTTCAAACTTTTTCGGTGGTCTTCCACGTTCTTCGTTCCTCACGTCAAAATCGCCACTTTTGAACCGCTTGAACCACTCGAAACACTGTGTTTTACCGAGAGCATGCTCACCAAACGCCTCCACAAGCATTCGATGCGATTCGGCTGCGGTTTTCTTCAGATGAAAACAGAAAAGTAGTGCTGTCCGCAAATCGTAATTTGTTGGCACAAAACTCGACATGTTTATCTCTGATAAACTAATGCTACTGAATGAAACTCGTGTTATTGTGAGTTGGAAATCTTTGTCGGATATCAATACAATAACAAGACACCGCTGACGTGATGTGTCGGTAACTGCATCGACATCTAGCGCCACCTATGGGCAAATTCCGGTTTCATACTTACACACCTGGTATATATATATATATATATATATATATATATAAAAGAAATTTATTTTGACCGATTTAAACCCAAACAGCATCGATTTCCATTTCCCCTCCCCTTACGTCTCTTCTTTCTCCCTATTCTCGTTTCGTCGCGGGCAAAAAAGGGAATTCAGTACACTCCGGACGACATCGCGCGTTACTGGAAGAAGGATTCGCGTATGTGGCTTTGGAAATCGGTGCGTCTGGCGCGCAAGAGAATGAGCGAGGCGACGAACAGCGCGCCGATAAACTGCGCCCCACCTCCGCCGACGAGCGACGAAATTTGATAGCAACTTTCTCGCCCGGCGATTTTTCTATTATTTTTCCGGCCCTGTTTTTTTTCCACTTTTTTTCTTCGTCTCAAAGTAAAAAGTCAAAAATAAAGCGTTCGGGACGCTCGTTTATTTACAATGACTCGATACAATTTGACGTTTTTTTTACCGTTTCTTTCTTCTCTCTCTCTCTCTCTTTCTCGACGATCGAAATAAATGTCGGGCTCAACCGCAAGTCTCGACGCTGTCGAGTTCCTGTCCAATCTCGAGACTTTCGCCAACTTCGAACCGCGCGAAATCCAACATTTCCGCCTGGCAATCGATGAGCACTTGTTGCACGTTGACGCTCGGATCCAACAGATATTCCTGATAAATCATCGCGGTCTCGTTGTCGGGAATCTCGGCCGGCTCGTCGATCTCCCGGTTGCCGATCTTCGTTGGATTCATTCCTGCAACGATTGCGTCAAGAGCTAATATTTTGTTTTTTTTCGTTTTCACGACGAAAATGATTGAATCAAACAGATAGATTTATGCAGCCATTCACGCCTCTCGGGCTTAAGGGGAGGCCAGGCGTTTGCACTTTTTAAAAATCGATTTTTTTGTCTTTTCTTGTAGTTAAACAATTCGAGAATATAATCCCAAAATTTCAAGTCAATCAGAGCAAAACTCTCGAAGTTATTCACTATTTAGTCCCGCTTCTCTAAACTTGAAACGCGTTTTTCTCGAGTTATTAATTGTTAAAGTTGGCGAATTAGTCACACGTAGACGACAAAATGTGCCTGTCCTCTCGTATATCGATTTTTTTGTGCTACTTGGAGCCAAGAAGCACGTAAAAACAAACTGATGGTTGCGTTCGTTGAATCTTTGCGATCGATGAGGCACCTTGAATTGGAAAGCTCACCGCAGAAATAAGCAATAAATTTTGAAATAAAGTCGCAAAAACCGAAGTTTTCGGAGAGCGAGACTTCTCGTGACGTAACAGCAGCCATCTTGCTCGACGTGTGGCAACGCCGGATACCCGCGCAAATTTGATTCGTCTATCGGATATTTTCAACGCGAATTAAAAATATGATTGTACGAAGCCGTACATTTTTTAATGGATTATAAAGGGCCTTTCGTCGATATTTACTTGAAGTTCTTTTACGTACAGCAAAGGCATCTCAATTTTTCTGGCGACATGTACCTACACAACGCATCTACATATAAATTCAGCATGGGAGAACCGTCATATAAAATAAACGTTCCTCTTTATACCTGCAGATATTGTGAAAATTGGGAAAGGGAAAAATAACATAATCGATGAAATATGTTTTGACTTTGGACAGATTGGACATTGGACATTGAGGTTAACGTCAACGCGACGTTTTTTTTATTTGAAATCGCAATATTATCTTTTCACTTTCTAATTCTTGTCCGTCAGAATCTACATTTGTCTCTAAACTGGACTTCAGGTACAATCCCGTTACTCTTTTGATAAACTTCCACAGTATTTTCATTCTCCATGTTAACCGGCTACAAAAAATAATAAGCCGGGCGCGTGGAACCGATGACAGCCACCGAAAATGCGACGATGCTAAACCTCAACGATATGGCGTACTACTGAAGTCGAGTAGTAGATTATTAAGGTTGTTTCCATATTATAAAAATAATAGGAAACTCGAAATTCAATACTTAAAAAGTATTTCTCGAAAAATAGGCCATATACATACATCTAAAACGTGGCGGTATTGCGGCGTGAAATAGACTCTAAGTTTACTAGCATGGTCATCACCGTACCTCGTTAACAGGCTGCATCTACCTAGGCGGGTCAAAAAATTGCATTTTTCAAAAACATTTTCATCCGATAGTATCACCTTTCAGCTATAACTGAAAATTTAATTGAAATATTCCTAAAATTGTCGCGAAAAAATGTCACCATCTGCCAGCGGCCATGTTTTTGTTGTTTTTCTGTATTCTTTAATCGTTTTTTAATCCTCTACATGTGTACCTTTGTGTGAAAAAATAGTTTTTTTTCTTCACCAGCCGTTGTCCAGAAAAAAGTTCCTATTTCGGCCGATTTTTTGCAGGCCTCTAGGAAGATGTAGCCCCTTAAGGGGTCACAGTAACGGGTATAAAATCACGACCGAATTTAACAATTTTTTTTTCGTATGAAAAAGTGATTCACTCATAAAATTAATTACACATCTGTTTAGTATGAATACCAAGCTGTTAGAAAAAATATATATTTTTTCGGATGTACAAAATGGCCCCCCTTAAGCCCCTTAAACATTATTATCGAATATATCTGCTCTTCGCGGGGATCGATGCTTGTACTGTCTTACCGATGATATGCTGGCATAGTTGGGTGCCGAGCGAGTCGTCGTTGATAGCCGATCTGTAGGCGAGAATAGCACCGTACTTGCCGAACGACGCAGGCAACGGCTCGGACGGAGACGGATGAGTGCACCCGGCCAATCTGACGTCGGCGTCGACTCGAATGCAAAGAGCCCTCCTTAGGCCGATGTTCTCAGCGACGCTGCCTATAATGAGGGCCGAATGGTCGCCGAGAGACTTTCCGTCGAGGGCAGGCAGCGCCTTGAGTGCCTCTGCGTCTAGGAAAGTTTTGCGTGTCGCCTCCGTGCCGTCCATCGAAAGGGACTTTTTCAGCACCGCAGCCACCACCGTCTCCGCCAAGCCCTGGAACTGCTTGTTCCTCGCGACAAAGTCAGTCTCGCAATTGATCTCTACCAGGGCGCCGTGGTTCCTGTCCACCATCACCGCCACGAGACCCTGCATCGTCGCCCTACCCTGGAGCTTCTCCGCCTTGGACCAACCCATCGCTTGCGCCTGCTCCCGCAGCCATTTCTCCGCCTGCCGTCAATGCGAGATATTGTTTTTGGCAATTCTTTGCATGCGGGTGGGCTTGCTTAGGTCGAACGCCTCAAGGAGCCTGAGTGAGGCTCAGCATTTTGATGATGTGCTCCCAAAATACGATTTTAGAAAATTTAGAAAAGAAAAATTGAGAAAATTTAGAAAATGAGAATTTAGAAAATTTAGAAAACAAGAATCTAGAAAATTTAGAAAAAGAAGAATTTAGAAAATGTAGAAAATAAGAAGTTAGGGAATTTAGAAAGCAATTTTAGAAAAATGTATTTCCCGTTTTTGAGATCTCTAAAAGTTTTTTGCGCTTGTTTGGGTCAAAGATCTCAAAAGGCTTGCGTAAGGCTTGGAATTCTGAAGATATACTCTTGGAATAAGATATTAGAAATTCAAAAACATTATATTTCCTTTTTTGAGACGTTTTCAGTTTTTTTTTTTGTTTGTTGGGGCCAAAGGCGTTGAAAGGGCCTGCATAAGGCTCGAAATCAGCAAGATATACTCTTGCAGTAGGATTTTAGACATTTTAGAAAAGTTGTATTCTCTTTTTTTTTTCTTCGTTTGGGTCGGAGGCGTTAAAGGGGCCTGCATAGGCTTGGGATTTCAGACAGATTTTTAAAATAGGATATCAGAAATTTTAGAAAATTATGTTGGTTATTTTTTGGTTTTCTTTGGGTTGAAGGCATCAAGGCGTTTTTGGAAGCTTGAAATTTTACAATAAAATTTTTAGAACGGGATTTTAGAAACTTGAGGAAACGACGGTGGCCAGTGCAGGCTTGACAATGTAGAAAAAGATTTTTAGAATAAGTTTTTAGAAATGTTAGAAAACATTATTGGCCATTTTTTGGGTTTGTTTGGGTCGGCTGCGTTAATAGCTCTGTGTAGGCTTGAAACTTTGAAATAAGATTTTGCTAAAAGGATTTTTGAAATGTTAGAAAATGTTGCTCGTTTTTTTGGGATTTGTTTAAGTTAGTTTGACTCAGAGGCGTTGAGAGGTCTGCGTAGGCTTGACATTTTAGAAATAGATCTTCAGAATACAATTTTAGAGGATTTATCGAATTTAGATTATAGAAAATTGCAGTCAATTTTAACCGTTTAGATTTTGGCAAATTTTAGAAACTTCGGCCATTTCTATTGTAACAAGTTTTAGATACTTTGGAGATTTAGATTCTAGCAAATCTTATTTACGTATTCAGAACGTAGCAACTTTTAGAAACTTAGAGATTTAGATTTGAGCTGGTTTTAGAAATTATAGAGATTTATATCTGAGGAGATTTTAGAAACTGTGATTTAGACCTGAGCAGATTTTAAAAACTGACATTTAGATGGTAGCAAGTTTTAGAAGCTTTAAGAATTTGTATACAGATTTTAGCAAATTGCGAACATTTTGGCAATTTCGATTTCACAAACTGTTATAGTACAACTTCTAGAACAGGACTTCTTTCATCGCGTAGTTTCATAGACGCGGGTCTGGACTCAAATTTGCAATGAGGATTTTGTCAAAATTCTTGCAAGTGTCGACGTGTCTTCCTCTACGAGCCAAAATAATTATAAGACGGGACAAAATAATTTTTTTTCAATTTCTCAAATGTCCTCTGACAGATTCAAGCTCGGAAATTCACGCGAACATTTTTTATGATCCTCAATTTAGCGTTCTGCATCGTGCAATATCCTTGTATATTTTTTATATTTTTAAATAAAGAAAATTAAACATATTTTTGAATGTATATACTTTTAGATAATTAAAACCCCAATCCGAAATTTCAAATAGTTCTTGAAAAAATTCACAAAAATGACCTTTTTTCCGGTTCCTAGAAGGATATCTCCCCTTAAGAATGATTTTCGTTGGGTACCAAAGACGCAAGCTTGGACTTCCGAGTGCTTACCTTGACGAGATCGTTATCGTGTAGTTCAAGGGCCTTCTTGCAGTTGGTAAAAGTGTAGCCGGTCTTTTTGCGCAGCTTGGCGAGCAACGATTTGTTGGACGAGTGGCACAAGACGCTGTTGGAGTGAACGAAGCGATGCAGGCCCCGGGTGATCATCTGCCGAGCAGGGAAAACAGCAGTTAATTTTGAGGTTAGCTGTGGAGAAGCGTGACGCTCTCGCGCTACTCGAGAGCGTTCCTTTAGGGCGAAAAGAATTTTCGTCCTGCCGGCTTTGAGGTTAAGCACAGGGGAGCTTCGAGATTTTGAGGTTAAACGGTACGGGAACGCGCTTGACGAAAGTTTTCCACGCGGTTCTCGGGCCTGAGGATTAAACGGCGACTAACCGTGAAGATGCAAACTCTTGAACGAATAACTTTATTTTATTAATCGATTGATCGGTTGCCCTGGAAACTCCGGACTATCGTGTCGCGAAACTTCGCGATCTCGTTTCGTAAGCCGATTACGTGAACGTACGTTTTTTATCGCCCCCCGAGAAAGTGTCGATAAAAGTGCAAGATTCCGAGTGAAATCGTAGTATTGCATTCGAAATTTCGCGAGACTCGAAATAAAACGCGAGAAAAGTCTCTCACCGTTTCGCGTGATTGCGTCGTGCCAGAGCAGAAGACACAAAGTGTCAGAAGCACTGCGCGTGTCGTGAAAAATTCTCGGACCCTCGAAAAAAAAATGATCCCGTAAAAAGAATCATCGAAAGTTTGAAAAAAAGGCCCAAAAAGGTCAGAGAGTACAGAAATGTCGAAAAAGATCGTAAAATCAGCCGAGGGAGTGAAAAGGCCGTGTCCGATGGCGGAAGTGAAGGTCTCGCCGCTCTTTTCACTTCCGGAAGTCTTGTCTACGAACGGTCCGTGCACCAAGCGTTTCCGGCAAAAGTTCGACGATCCAGTGATCAGCGGACGACGCGAATTTGCGAAAAATTCCTACACCGGAAGGCGAGTTCGAAAGGAGGCGTTTCGTCGACACTTGATCGATCTTATAGTGCAACCGGAAGTGGCGACAGGGGAGCTTGACGATCGCAACGATCGCGTGAAAAAGTCATATTGTTATTACGTGAAAAATGGTATCGACACGATTCACGTGAGATCGATCGACGACGAGACTATGGCAAAAATTGTTTCCCTCGTTCCTGAAAATTACCACCGGAAGTTTCAACGTCACGCCGACGCTCTGACGAACGAAGTCAGGCAGGACTTTGTCTTCGCCGTGAAGAAATCGATCGTCGAATTTGTCCTCGCTGATCCTGATCATCCTGACGTACGTTTTCTTTTAATAAGTTCTTTAATAATCCAATTTCTCGAATAATTATTTTTTCCATCGTCAATTGCAAATTTGTTCGCAGGACGTCGCGACGAGCGAGCGATCGGAGATCGAGCTACTTCCGGTTGAGTGTACGCAACGTTTCGCGCAATCGAGACGCGCCCTGGCCGACAATCTTTACCTGTTGAATCCCTGCATGAGGCTTACCTTGGAAAATTGGATACGCGATTGGCGGTGCGATATATTCTCGATAATCTTACCGATCATTAACGATCTGTGAACAATTACAAAAAATCATAATTCACCCTTGTAAAATGTTCAAAACCATTTTGAAAAAATAGAAATTTCCAAGTTTTCGCGTACCGATTTTTCTACCGGTCTTTCTCAATGATCGACCGAAATCGATCATTTATAATGATAACAGTATATTGTTAATTAAAAATGAACAATAATAATTTATAACAATACTAATATATTGTTAATAAATAATTCATAAAAATATTATACATCATTCTTTATAATAATGTATAACACTGTTATGAATTATTAATTAATAATAATAATAATCAATGAAACATTTTTATAATTCATAAATAAAAATAATTGAGACATAAAAAGTATGAACTAATAATAACAAGTACAATTATCAATAACAATTCATAATAACAATGTATTGTTAATTAATAACAATGTAGATCGTTCCGTCTGATCGATCTCGACGAGATAAGAGACAGCGACGAGAGTTGGGATTTGACCAATTTTCAAAATACAATTACTCGACAAATTCGCACGAGACGAGCGATCCTCAAGACTTCGTGGTTCGGAAATATACAAAATATATTTCTCGTGGTAATTACACACACACATATATATATATATATATATATATATATTTGTAAAAAAAAATCACAGCGTATTGCATAATCCCTTCGTAAAAAAAAAATGTCCGCTTCCCCAGAACAGCAGAAAAAAGCTCGTACCGAGTCCCCTCCTCAAGAGGCGCTTCAACCGATTTTTCGATTGCGCCTGCACCATAATGGAGTCCCAACTCCTAGGAATATGCAAATTCACCCTCGAGGATCTCATGCGTTACATTCTCGACGAGCGTTACACGAATCGGGGATTCAGGCTGAACGTTGCCGTCAAGTCCAAGGCACTCGCCTACGAGCCACCCGTCAAGTATTTTAACGACGTTTTCTGCAGCATCGTCGACAGTGTGGTCCAGGCGGTTGCCGGCTTCGATAGGCTCGAGACTCAGTTGTATCTGGATTGGTCCGGTTCACGAACGACGATTAAGGTGGATACATGAAAAAAATTGTCCGTAGTCGAGCAATTGTTTTTTACAGTCTCATAAAAATAATAATAATAATATTAAAATAATTAATTATGATTATTACTAAAATAACTATGATATTCATCATCAAAATATCGTGTTAATTAATAACAAATAACATTATTAATTGATAATCAATAACAATAATTCATAAGAATATTATGCATTGTTACTTAATAATTAACAATAACAATTTATAACAATATTATATATTATTATTTAATAACTAACAAAAATGATTAACAATAATACAAATATGTTGTTCATTTATAATTAATAACAATATTATACATTATTAATTACTAAACAACAACAATAATTTACGATAATAATAAAGTATTGTTAATCAATAATTCACAATAATATTATACATTATTAATTACTAATAAACAACAATAATTCACAACAATATTATACATTATTGCTTAAGAATTAACGACAATAACTTATAATAATAATAATGTATTTTTAATTAACAATTCATAACAGTCTTATACATTATTATTTAATAACTAACAATAATAATTTATAATAGTTAAAATATATTGTTCATTTATAATTAATAACAATATTATACATTATTATTTCATAATTAACAATCGTGATTTACAATAATAATAATATATTGTGAATTTGTCTTACGATTTTTCTTATAATAATGATAATAATATATTGCCGATAAAATCGGCGGAAAAATCGATCGTTGTTTCGCAGCCCAAAGTATCGACATCGATGATAACGCGTTACAAAAACGAGATCGCCGATTTTCTGAGTTTTCAGCGAATCGAGCCGGAGAAAAAATTAAACGAGCTTCGCAAGTATGAACGAAAAATTACCTGACCATAAAAATTTCAAAAAAAAAGAGGAAAAATGAGGCAATTTTATTTTTATTTTGCATCGTTAGGTACGCGATATTTTACAACGACGAGGAGAGAAATAAAGTAAGATCAATTTTGTCATCGTTGGACGAGGCGAAAATCCACGAGGAGGAGTATCACGAGATGATCGAGCACTATGAAAGTCTCGCGCGTAAAATGCCCACGGAGATAGAAAAGACCGTATTCTCGGGTTTGTTCGAGATTAATCTCGGAGATTTTATCGAGACGATAGTCGAGGCGATCGAATCCTTCGTTAAATCGTTAATCGATCGGTTGCTCACTGACTACCGGAGTAAATCGAAATCGTGAGTTACTTTGAATAAAAAAACGTCCCTTTTTTTATCGTATAAAAGTGAAAAAATAAGAATTGTTCGTGAACAAAAAAAAATTATCAAAGGGTCGGTGAAGAGTATCAGGCGATCGCCGATCGTGCACTCAGCCAACCAGCCAACACCTCCGCCCTCATGGATCTCATTGAATTTATGAAGAACGCCGAGATCTTCACCATGAAAAATCTCGAGTACAGGCTCCACGAGATTTTGGACTCCATCGTCTATCTCTCGGATTATTGGCTCCTCACGGAGGCCGAGATCAAAATTAACAACATTGCCTTCCAGTGGTATCACAGAATGCCCAAAATACTCGAGAACAATAGGCACATCGTCGACACGAAAACTCAGGAATTTCAAGACTCCCTTCGAGGTACACGAATATACGTTGTGGATTTTTATTATTGCGTTTAACTGCATGTTTAATGTTTTTTTAATTAACATTAAAAAGTATCGTTCGATATATATATATATATATATATATATATATATATATATATATATATATATATATATATATACATTATATTATATAAATCAATATTTTAATTTGGTCTTTTAATTTGATATTATTATTCACTGGACTTATTAAAAAAAATCAGTTATAAAAATCACTTTATCGTTAAAATATTTTTTTGTTATAACAATAATAAAATTTATTATTTTTAAAAAATTCTGACAATTGTATTTCATAAAAAGTATACATTTACTGACATTATTCATTTATATATATATATATGAATAATGTCAGTAAATGTATACTTTTTATAAAATGCAATTGTCAGAATTTTTTGAAAATAATAAATTGTATTGTTGTTATAACCAAAAAATATTTTAACAATTAAGTGATTTTTATAACTGAATTTTTTTTATAAGTCGAGTGAATAATAATTCCAAAGAAAAAGACCAAATCAAAATATTAATAATTTTCGTAGAAATTATATAACATAGCAAAAGGATAATATAAGTAAATATAAACGATATAAAGATAACTTTTTAAAAGATATAAAGATAACATTTTTTTATAAACTAAGTACATGAAAATTCTAAATTGAAAAAACTAAATTCAAATATTAATAGTTTTGATATAATTAATGTGAAATAATAAATGAAAAATATTAGTAAATATGGACACTATAAAATTATATTTATAATTGAGGCGATTTTTATAAGAAAAAATGGTGAGAATAATTTTATAGTGTCCATTTTTACTGATATTATTCATTTATTATTTCATATTAATTATATCAAAGCTATTAATATTTGTATTTTTTTTTATCTACAATTCTTATATACTTAAAAAAAAGTCAATTATAAGAATTGCTTCATCTTATGTATATTCATTGATTAAAGTGTATATACAATATATATATATATATATATATATATATATATATATATATATATATATATATATATATATATATATATATATATATATATATATATATATATATATTGTAACGTTGCACACGAATATCGAAACTATCCGAGAACGGTGAGGTAAACGGGCTGGCGTAGCTCAGTGGTCAGGGCAGTCGACCGGCAAACGAAAGTTCCGGGTTCAAAACCTGGTCCAGAAGCGTACTGCATTTTTTCTCGGATAACTCGGTAATTATCGACGTCACAAAAAAATGTTCCAGACAAAAGGTGTACGGTGTGAAGGGAGCCATCAAATGCGACCAATTTGTTTTATTTCGGTGGAGGCGCTGACCTACAGTGAAGGTCACCTCCACTTTTTTAAACGGAACGGTACATTTTTTTCAACCATCTTGTGGAGCACCTCAAGCCGCATAAAAAACATTCGGGGGCCAAAGTCGTTCAAGGTCATTCAAAGTCAGTATCGATGATAAAAATCTAAACATCTCGGATCACTACCAAATATTTGCTAGTGATCCGAGATATTTAGATTTGTATTTTATTTTAATAGGTGACCTTGAACGACTTTGACCTCCTAATGTTTTTTATGCCGCTTGAAGTGCTTCACAAGATGGTTGAAAAAAACGTACCGTTCCATTTAAAAAAGTGGAGGTGACCTTCACTGTGCGTCGGCGCGTCCGGCGAAATGAAAAAAATTGGTCGCGTTTGATGGCCCCCTGTATACACGTATATATAAATTGCCAGGTCGATACGAAAAGTTCGAGGAAGAGTTAGAGTCGTACGCCCGTCAAGTCGAGGAGTTCCAACACTGGGGTGACGTCGACGAGGTTTACCGTTATCAGAAGAAGGCGCAGAATCTGGAGAACCGATTGATCGGCGCGATGGAAAAGATCGAAAAGTTCAACGAGGAGGAAACATCGTTTGGTTGGGAAACGACGCAATATCCGCTTCGCAAGAGGATAGCCGATCGTTTGGTGCCATTCAAGAAGTTGTACGACTCTACGTGCGAGTACCTGATGAAGCACGAGAAATGGACAAGTTCGATGATCGGTGCCTACAGTCCGGAGGACATAGACAACGACGTGGGTATCGCGTACAGAACGATCTTCAAGCTGGAGAAATCGTTCGTCGAGGCAAAGTCGAAGGAACTGGCGGGTGTGGTGCGCGAGAAGATCGACAAGTTCAAGGTGCACATGCCGATAATAGCGAGCCTCGGTAATCAGGGTATGAAGCCACGTCACTGGGAGGAAGTCTCGAGGATCGTCGGCTATCCGATCAAGATCGACACGGAAATGACACTTGGGAAAATATTGGACATGGGCCTGGACGATTACGTGGAGAAGTTCGAGGTGATCGGGGAGACGGCGACGAAGGAGAGCAGCCTCGAGAAGAGCATGGCAAGGATGCAGAAGGACTGGATGAACGTGGCCTTCCTGGTGAATCCCTACAAGGACACGGGGACTTTTGTCATCGCGAGCGTCGATGATATACAATTGATGCTGGACGATCACATAACGAAAGTCATGACGATGAAAAACTCGTCCTACATAAAACCGTTCCTCGGGCAGATCACGTAGGTTGATACTCCTCGGGCTTGAGCCTCCGTGAAGCTTCCTCGGTAGGCTTTGGAAATGTTCCGTCTGTTTTTCGTTCGGCAGAAAGTGGGAGCACAAGCTCCATCTGCTCCAGGACATTCTCGACCAGTGGCTGAAGGTTCAAGGTACCTGGATGTACCTGGAGCCGATATTCAGCTCGCCGGATATCCAGCAACAGATGCCCGACGAGGGACGAAGATTCAGCGCCGTTGACAAGACCTGGAGAGACATAATGAAGACCGTATACGGCGACTCTAGGGCCATGTCGGTCGTCGAGATCGACAAGATGCTGGAGAGACTGAAGAAGAGCATGGGCCTACTGGAATTGATACAGAAAGGCCTCAACGATTATCTGGAGAAAAAGAGATTGTTCTTCCCGAGATTCTTCTTCCTGTCCAACGATGAGCTACTCGAGATCCTCTCCGAAACGAAGGATCCCACCAGGTGAGCCAAACAAAGCCCTGAGAAACATTTGGGAGCCTCGCGATCTCGATGTGACTGTCAAATCGCTGCTTCAGGGTTCAGCCTCACTTGAAGAAGTGTTTCGAGGGCATAGCCAGGCTGGAGTTCGACTCGGAACTGGAGATACGGAAGATGAAGTCAGCGGAGGGCGAGGAGGTCGAGCTGGTCGACGTCGTCTCGACTGCCGCAGCCAGAGGCCAAGTCGAGAAATGGCTCCTTGAGCTCGAGGCCGATATGCGCAAGAGCATACGTCAAAAGGTTCACGACGCTATCGAGGCCTATCCGATCAAGGAACGGACAACCTGGGTGCTGGAGTGGCCCGGACAGACCGTACTTTGCGTCGGACAACTCTACTGGACTCAACAGATCGAGGAAGCCATGCAAATTGGACTGAGCGGACTCGAGGCTTATTTGGATCAGTGCGAGAACGAGCTGCACGACGTTATTTTGATAATACGCGGAAAACTTTCTAAGCAAAATCGCATTACGCTAGGTTCGTTGGTGGATTATGGCTTTTGAAGGCTTTTGAATCATCTAATCTAGTCGCTGATGAAAATACCACAATACCCTAGTCCTACCGATCACCTAGTCCAGTTACTGTTAAAAATACCATAATGTTCTAGTCCATTTTCTTTGAATGCTCCAGAAGAGCTGACCATATAATCCCGTTGCTGATAAAGATACCACAAAGTCTTAGTCCATTCTGTTCGAATGCTCTAGAAGAGCTGAAGACCTACGCCAGCAGTTGTTAAATGCACCACAAAGTTCTAGTTCATTCTGTTCGAACCTTCTAGAAGAGCTCATCACCTCGTCTAGTCGCTAAAAAAGATATTACAAAGTCCTAGTCCATTCTGTTCGAATGCTCTAGAAGAGCTGGACACCTAGCCTAACTGCTGTTAAAGACACCACAAAGTTCTAGTTCATTCTGCTCGACTGCTCCAGAAGAGCTGATTACCTAGTCCAGTTGCTGTTCAAGACACCGCAAAGTTTTAGTGCATTTTCTTCGAATGCTCTAGGAGAACTGATCACCTAATCTAGTCACTGATAAAGACACCACAAAGCCTTAGTCCATTCTGTTCAAATACTCTGGAAGAACTGAACACCTAGCCCAGCTGCTGTTGAAGACACCACAAAGTTTTAGTTCATTCTGTTCGAATATTCTAGAAGATCTGATCACCTCATCCAGTCGCTAAAAAAGACATCACAAAGTTTTAGTTAATTCTGTTCGAATACTCTAGAATAGCTGATCACCTCATCCAGCCGCTAAAAAAGACATCACAACGTTTTACTTCATTCTGTTCAAAGACTCTAGAAGAGCTGATCACTTCGTCCAGCTGCTGTTGAAGACACGACAAAGTTCATTCAGTTCGAATAAGAGTATTTTTTGTCTTTTTTAGCGACGTGATGAGGTGATCAGCTCTTCTAGAGAAAAGAGCTGATTAGACGGAATAGGTGGTTAGCTCGTTTGGAGCATTCGAGCAGAATGGACTAGGACTTTGTGATGTCTCTTTTAGCGACTGGATGAGGTGATCAGCTCTTCTAGAGAGAAGAGCTGATCACCTCATCCAGTCGCTGAAAAAGACAAAAAAATATTCCTATTCGAACATAATGAACTTTGTACATTCGAACAGAATGGACTAGGACTTTGTGATGTCTTTTTTAGCGACTGGATGAGGTGATTAGCTTTTGGGGCATTCTCTTTGAATGCTAACCACCTATTCCGGTCACTGACGAAGGTACCACAAGATTCTAGTCCATCTCTTTCAACCATTGCAGAAGCGCTGGTAACCCTCGACGTGCACGGCAAGGACGTCCTTACCGGGTTGTGCAAGGAGAAGGTAATTAAGAATACGGATTTCAAGTGGCTGTGCCAGCTGCGCTACTATTGGCAGGTAAGTCAAAATCGCCAAGTTCCAAAGAGCCCTAGAGTTCCAGCCCGAGCAATCAGCGGCCAGCTTCCGATCGATCTTGCAGACCGAAAACCTGTGGACTTACATGATCAACTCGTGTCTCCGCTACGGTTACGAGTACTTAGGCAATTCGTCGAGGCTGGTGATAACACCTCTGACCGATCGTTGCTACCGTACTCTCTTCGGGGCGTTGAGTCTTCACCTGGGTGGTGCTCCCGAGGGTCCAGCGGGAACCGGCAAGACCGAGACGACGAAGGACCTGGCGAAGGCTGTCGCGAAGCAATGCGTCGTGTTCAACTGCTCGGACGGTCTTGATTACATCGCCCTGGGCAAGTTCTTCAAGGGTCTAGCCTCCTGCGGCGCGTGGTCCTGCTTCGACGAGTTCAATCGCATAGATCTGGAGGTTCTGTCGGTCGTCGCGCAACAGATTCTCACGATACAGCGTGGTATCAACTCCGGCGCGGATAAGCTGATGTTCGAGGGTACGGAGATCCTGTTGGATCCAACTTGCGCGGTCTTCATCACGATGAATCCCGGCTATGCCGGCAGATCGGAACTTCCTGACAATCTGAAAGCGCTCTTCCGCTCGGTCGCCATGATGGTGCCCGATTACGCCCTCATCTCCGAGAACACACTCTACTCATTTGGCTTCTACAACGGACGGCCTCTGGCTGTCAAGATAGTGACCGCGTACAAATTGTGTTCGGAACAATTGAGCAGCCAGTGCCATTACGATTACGGTATGCGGGCCGTTAAATCGGTCCTCACGGCCGCTGGAAACCTCAAGCTCAAGTATCCCCAAGAATCCGAGGATGTATTGATGCTAAGGAGCATCAAAGACGTCAATCTGCCGAAATTCCTAAGCCACGATCTTCCACTCTTCCATGGAATAGCCTCCGATCTGTTCCCCGGTGTTGTTCTACCCGAGCCCGACTACACGGATCTGAACACTTGCACTTGGGAAGCCTGCGCGCGTGCCAACATCCAATGCACACCGGCCTTCCTGGAGAAGATCCAGCAGATCTACGAGATGATGATAGTTCGCCACGGCTTCATGATCGTCGGTCCTCCGTTCGGTGGCAAGACAACCGCCTACAGGATGCTCGCCGAGGCACTGAGCCTCCTTGAGGAAAGCGGCGTCTCCAATGAGCACAGAGTCGAGACGATCGTCATCAATCCTAAATCAATCACGATGGGACAGCTCTACGGTCAGTTCGATCCAGCCTCGCACGAGTGGAGCGACGGTGTTCTCGCCGTCAGTTATCGTTCATTCGCAACTTCCACCAACGAAAACCGCAAGTGGCTCATCTTCGATGGACCCGTTGACGCCATATGGATCGAGAACATGAACACCGTGCTTGATGACAACAAAAAGCTCTGCCTCATGTCCGGAGAGATCATCCAACTCGCACCCACCACCAATCTCATCTTCGAGCCCATGGACCTCGAGGTAATTGAGGGATCGGTAATGCGGAAGCTGATGTTTCTTGATAGACCCTCATTCGGTTTCTTTCCCGCAAGGTTGCTTCGCCGGCTACGGTTTCTCGGTGTGGTATGATCTACATGGAACCGGTCGCCTTGGGCTGGACGCCTCTCCTCGATTCTTGGATGAACACACTTCCGGCCAAGCTCAGCGAACACGTCAAGTATCATCTGAGGGACACGTTCCTCAGATTTTGTCCAGCTCTGCTGCACCTCATTCGACGCTCCGGTGCCAAGGTTCATGTCCATTTTATCACCGCTCCATTGTCACCACATCTGCCGGATTCTTTTTTTATTTACGCAGGAAATGATCAGCATGCCGGACGCTAATCTTGCAAGATCGGTCATGTATCTGTTCGACTGCTTCATCGACGACTTCAGGGACGCCAAGTACTTGGAGACGATCACGGATCTGGAAATGAGGGCCCAGGTTGAGGTAAGCAACTGTAGAGATTTTTCGAACGAACGGCGTTGGGAGTAAGCTACAAAATGAACTCGCTTGTCATACAAGGGTTCGTTCTTCTTCTCCTGCATCTGGGCAATGGGAGGTACCTTGATGACGACCCACCGTGAATGGTTCAGTATCCTCTTTCGCGGCCTGACCGAGCCTGAATTTTCCGATGAGATTCGCGATCGTTTCGGGCTTCCGGAGGATACGAAGGGTCCGAAAAAGCCCTACGTCACTCTGCTTCCGAGCACAGGTCTGGTCTACGATTACAAGTACGTGAGAGAGGCCAAGGGAAGATGGACACCTTGGGCCGAAGATCTCCAAGGGGTGCCAGCGATTCCTCACGATATCCCGGTCAATCAGATCATCGTATCGACCGTCGAGACCGTTCGATACTTCACTCTGTTCCGCTACCTCATCGGTCATCACAAACCCGTACTCCTCGTTGGTCCAACCGGCACCGGCAAATCCGTCTACATAATGGACTTTCTCCTCAAACGAAACGATCCCCTGGTCTTCAAACCCCTCTTCGTCACATTCTCCGCCCAGACGACCGCCAATCAGACCCAAGACATGATCATGAGCAAAATGGACAAAAGACGGAAGGGCGTTTACGGCGCACCACCCGGCAAGCATTGGGTCATCTTTGTGGACGATGTTTCGATGCCGTCAAAGGAGGAATACGGGGCCCAACCGCCGATCGAACTCCTGAGACAGTGGCTCGATCATTCCATGTGGTACGACAGGAAAGACGTAGCACCTGTTAGCCTGGTCGATCTGCAACTCGTTTGCGCCATGGGCCCACCGTTCAGCGGCAAAGACGTCACTGATCGCTTCAAAAGACACTTCTTCACTCTCGCCATCTCGGAATTTGAGGATGACGTCATGATTACGATTTTTTCGAAAATATTCATCTGGCATCTTCAGTCGCGCGGCTTTTCAAGCTCATTCGACGTTTGCGTTGATCAAGTGGTTTACGCGACACTCGACATCTACAAGGAGACACTCAAGCATCTTCTACCGACTCCGGCGAAGTCTCACTATCTCTTCAACCTCAGGGATTTCTCCCGGGTCATTCAAGGAGTTCTTCTCTCCACGCCGGAAGCGGTGCCGAATGGGGTGAGGATTATTCTGCGAATCGTATTGACCCTAGTCACTTGCACCTCTGGGAACTTCCACATTACTTGCACGGGGTCACTCTGACCCCAGCCAACTTTGATAAGCTGTCACGCTAATTCTGTTGGAAGTTGCGTCATGAAAAAAATGATGGAAGTACTTTGGCATCTCCTGAATGGGGTCCAATTGGTTATTGGAGACAAAATTAAATTCGAGCCTTGTAAAAAAATCTCGAAGCGAAGAACATGAAAAAAGTCAATTGTTTTACTGAAAAAATCACAACATTCACAAGTTTTTACATTTTTGGCAATTTTATTTTGATGTTCTTGAGATACCGTGCTTGAAGAAAAAACAGTAGTGACCTTCTACGAAGTATAATTATTTTGAAGATCGTGAAGGTTTTCTTGATCCACAAAATACTACGTATTTTTCTATCGGCGGAAAAACGGTTCTAAGGGATGAAACGCACCCTCAAAAATGGGGACGTTTTTCGTTTTTCGTCGACAACGTTTTAGCGGTACGAGATATTAAAAAAATTCGAATTGCAACAATGTTTATTTTCTTGTGGAGATGAGAACGATAACGTTATCGACGAAAAACGAAAAACACCCCTATTTTCGAGGGTGCGTTTCACCCCTTAAAACCGTTTTTCCGCCGACAAAAAAAAATACGTGTCTCTTAGTTTTTGATACACTTCCACATAAGAAAGTTTCATCAAAATCGGAGGACACCAAAGTGATGTTCCTTGTCAAAGCTTTGTCTCCAGAACTGCCACTCGTCATCGGCCAAAGATCCTTCATCAGGATCTTCCGCCTGATTCTTTTGTGTTCCCAGCTGAGCATGAAACGCCTGTGGGTTCACGAGATATTGCGCGTGTACGGTGACCGTTTGGTGGACGAGGCCGATACGGCCTGGCTCGTTGGTCAAATAAAGGCAACCCTTGTGGATCGCATGGACGAGGAAATGGACGAGTTGTTCGGTGACTTCGTCGAGGCCCAGGGTAGCCGGGTGACCGAGGCGCAATTGCGCAATCTTCTCTATTGCGACTTTCAGAATCCTCTGGAGGATCACAAGCGTTACAGGGAAGTAGAGGATCACGCCGAGTTGGCGAACGTCGTCAAGGAATACCTCAACGACTACAACTCGATCTCGAAGAAGCCGATGAATCTGGTGCTATTCGGATTCGCGATAGAGCATCTCTCGAGGATCTGCCGGATAATGATGCAGCCCCGTGGGCACGCGCTGCTCGTCGGTGTCGGTGGTTCGGGTCGTCAGTCTTTGACACGCTTGGCCGCCCACATATCCGACTACGAGATCTTCCAGGTGGAGATATCGAGGCAGTACGGTGTCCACGAGTGGCACGAGGATCTCAAGGCTATCCTGAAGCGCAGCGTCGCCAGTGATCTGCACACCTGCTTGCTCTTCACCGACATGCAGATCAAGGAAGAATCCTTCCTGGAGGACATCAGCAACCTGATGAATTCGGGCGAGGTGTCGAATCTATTCGCGGCCGACGAGAAAGCCGAGCTCTGCGAGAAAATGCGCGCCATTGATCGCCAGAGGGACAAATCCGTCCAAACGGACGGCAGCCCCGTCGCCCTCTTCAACTTCTTCGTACAGGTGGTCCGCGAACAGCTCCACATTGTAGTCGCTATGTCACCCATCGGTGATAACTTTCGCACCCGAATCCGAAAGTTTCCGGCCCTCGTGAATTGTTGCACGATCGATTGGCTGCAATCTTGGCCCGAGGATGCTCTGCAGGCGGTGGCTACCAAGTTCCTCGGTGAGATCCAATTGGCCGACAACGAGAGGCTCGCCTGTATCGAGATGTGCCAGTTCTTTCACACCTCGACCCAGGATCTCTCGAAGGAATTCTTTCAGCGGGTTGGCAGGTAAGCTCATCCAGGAAAGCCCGAGGTCCTCCAAGCCCAACCGGCTCTTCATTGTCGACTCTTTCCGCAAGACCAAACTACGTGACGCCAACCTCATATCTCGAGCTGATAAACACCTTCAAGGATCTTCTGGCTAAAAAACGCACCGACGTGCTCGAAGGTAAGAGGCGCTACGAGGCTGGCCTTGGGAAATTGGACTCGACCCACAAGCAGGTGGAGAAGATGCAGCACATCCTTGTAGCCCTGCAGCCCAAGCTGATAGAAGCCGCTAAGGACGTTGAAGGTATGCTGGCCAACGTGGAGACCGAGAGCCTTGAGGTTGCCGCGATTGAGAGGCTCGTCAAGAAGGATGAAGAAGCTGCCATGGTAACTTACCGACTTCCAGTACCTCGTCATACAGCCCGAGTAGAAATTGTGCTAGCCTGCCTTAGTTACGACCTAGTAACTGGCTCGCCTAATTGAGTTCATACGAACTGACCAATCGTTGATTCGCTATGAGCTAGTAATATTGTGAATGTTTTGTTATCCAGCCCTTGTCTAGTCACTGCCCAGCTGATCTTGGTCACAAATGACAAAGTGAGGTTATGTGACTACGTTGACTACAATGGTTGACTCGTTATGAGCTAGTGATATTGTGAATGTTTTGTTATCCAGCCCTTGTCTAGTCACTGCCCAACTGATCTTTGTCACAAACGACAAAGTGAGGTTATGTGACTACGTGTCACTGCCCAGCTGATCTTGGTCACAAATGACAAAGTGAGGTTATGTGACTACGTTGGCTACAATGGTTGACTCGCTATGAGCTAGTGATATTGTGAATGTTTTGTTATCCAGCCCTTGTCTAGTCACTGCCCAACTGATCTTTGTCACAAACGACAAAGTGAGGTTATGTGACTACGTGTAGTTCCATCGAGCGATTGGCTCGTGGCTGGCTAAGCAACTCGAGTTACAGATGGCGTTGCGAATGAAAACATTCCTAAGTAGGTATCTCGCCATGACCAAGGCAGCTAACTGCGGCTATGCACCCCTTGGCTAGACACTGCCCATCCGATCTTGGTCACAAATGACAAAGTGAGGTTATGTGACTACGTTGACTACAATGGTTGACTCGTTATGAGCTAGTGATATTGTGAATGTTTTGTTATCCAGCCCTTGTCTAGTCACTGCCCAACTGATCTTTGTCACAAACGACAAAGTGAGGTTATGTGACTACGTGCCACTGCCCAGCTGATCTTGGTCACAAATGACAAAGTGAGGTTATGTGACTACGTTGACTACAATGGTTGACTCGTTATGAGCTAGTGATATTGTGAATGTTTTGTTATCCAGCCCTTGTCTAGCCACTGCCCAACTGATCTTTGTCACAAACGACAAAGTGAGGTTATGTGACTACGTGTAGTTCCATCGAGCGATTGGCTCGTGGCTGGCTAAGCAACTCGAGTTACAGATGGCGTTGCGAATGAAAACATTCCTAAGTAGGTATCTCGCCATGACCAAGGCAGCCAACTGCGGCTATGCACCCCTTGGCTAGACACTGCCCATACGATCTTGGTCACAAATTACAAAGTGTGGTTATGTGACTACGTGTAGTTCCATCGAGCGATTGGCTCGTGGCTCGCTAAGCAACTTGAGTTACATATGGCGTTGCGAATGAAAAAAATCCTCAAATTGGTATCTCGCGATGACCTAGCCAACACTTGCCAACTGTGGCCGCACTAGCCGGAATAAATGATCGGACAAATACAATTTGAGGTTATGTAATTCTATGCGATTATCGCTCTCAATGCGAACGCAATTGAGTCATTGATCCAATTGATCCAATTGATCCACCCATTTATCAATAATATAACATTGTGAAGTGTAACATGTGTAGACGATAAGAAAATTCAGAAATTAAACAAGTAGAACTGGCTCAGTGGACAACGTCACAACTCATCACCCATAGGTCCCAGGATCGAAACCACGTTACGGCGTGAGCGTTTGTCTGAGATAATTTAAAATTGAACCATTAATATATTTACAGCGCAAATATCATAACCCTAATTAATGAACAACGAAGAATATCGTAAAAGGGTACGATGATGTAAATAATGTTGAAAAAAAATCACGAAAAAATATGCATATAGTCGAAAAAAATATTTATCAATTCGCCACCTAATTCTTTCTTCCCAGTCACTAGGTGAAAAAAAACTAGGTAACGGCTAGGTCAGAAATATTATACAGCCGTGAGATATTTCTTTCTATCTAGTCGCCATCTAATTTTTTGTATTCAGTCACTAGAGGACCAAAGCGTTACAAGGCTGTTTAGTCAATAGCTAAGGCGGCTAGCTAATGGCGATTTGAAACATAACTTTACTAGCTTGTGGCTAGGAAGTGATGAGTTACGTTTTCCACCCGGGAGGCTACTTTCTAGCTGGCTCCCTCCAACCTACCCACGCCTATCGGCTGTGGATTCCTCTTGGCCATTCTCCCTATTGAGCGATCTTAAGGGAGACTGTGTCCTTGAAATTTTCAAAAAATCAATTTGAGCTCAACATGAGCAGCTAGAAGAAGAGGAGGGATGCCTCTATGGACCAGGCATTGCCGATTAGCGGTAATTATAAACACATTTGTGTAAACACATTACAAAACTTTAAACGCGTTTTTCTCGAAAACACGTTTTTAAAAATGGCTGACATTCTCCTGACCGCTGTAATTAACATATCGACCTGAAATTTGGAGAGCATACTCAGAAAATATGTCTTCACGGAATGACGGATCGTTTTTTCGATAGATACATTTTTGCATTTATTATTTATCTTTTTATGCGAAAAAAAACGCGAAAATTCGATTTTTTTTTTAATTGCCGCCATTTTCCGAAATTTGTACTAAACGAAAAACCCATCCGTCATTCCATGACCAAAGGGTCACAGATTGATAATATGCTTTGAATTTGTGTTTCAGATTAACAAAGAGGGGGCAGTGATGTCAGCCGTTTACCTCCCGCGATTTGAGGACCTGTTTTCGCGGAGCTGCAACGGCCGCCATTTTTGTTTTTTTTTTCAAAAAAAAAATTTTTTTAACGTTCTGTATATCATGAATAAAAGCAAGAAAAAACGCACACAAAAAGCTTTACTCGTTTCCTTTAAAAAAAATAAAATGTAAACACCTGAAATATGGCACTCCAAGGACAAAGTCTCCGTTAACGCGCAGGTAGTGGCTGGAGCAGCCGAGGAAATTCGGCTCGAGTGCAACGCCGATTTGGAACTGGTGATGCCGATCCTCAACGCGGCGAACGCAGCCCTCAACACCCTGACTCCATCGGACATCCAGATAGTCAAGACGATGAAGAATCCCCCGGCAGGTGTCAAGCTGGTGATGGAGGCGGTCTGCATACTCAAGGTGACTGAGGATATAACGCCAAGTGGAATATGCCCTTCCGAGTGATCTTGACCAGTGTCTCTCTTCCGATTCCAAGGACGTAAAGCCCGATCGAATCCAATCTGAGGGTGGTGTCATGGTAGACGACTACTGGAAGGCATCCCTGCGCGTTTTGGGTGACATGAAGTTCCTCGAGAATCTCCTCAGCTACGACAAGGACAACATACCCGAGAGAATAATGACGAAGATCAGAACGAGCGTGCTGACAAATCCGAGCTTCGACCCGGACAAGATAAGAAACGCCTCGACAGCCTGCGAGGGTCTCTGCAAGTGGGTCATTGCCCTGTCCGAGTACGACACGGTTGCAAAAGTCGTTGCTCCCAAGAAGATCGCGCTGGCGAAAGCCGAGGCTGAGTACGCCGGAGCAATGGCCGCCCTGGAGATCAAGAGGCAACAGCTGAGCGATGTTCAGCTCCGGGTGCAGCGACTGGAGGAATTGCTGGCCCGCAGAAAAGCAGACTATCAGGCGATGATAGACGAGGTGGAGGACTGCGAAAAGAAGCTCCACCGAGCGGAGGAGCTGATCGGTGGCTTGGGCGGCGAGTACCAAAGATGGTCCGAGACCGCTAGCAGCCTTGGCGAACGTTACCACAAGCTGACAGGTGACGTTCTCGTAGCTGGCGCCTTCGTTGCCTATCTTGGTGTCTTCACTACCCAATACCGACAGCGTCAACTGGACCAGTGGCTTCGCGCCTGCGATCGGCTAGGACTCTTCTGCACCCAAGACTTTCAGCTCAATCAGATCCTCGGCGATCCGGTCCTCATCAGGTCCTGGAACATCGCCGGACTCCCGTGCGATCTCTTCTCCATCGACAACGCCATCGTCGTACGAGAGTCCAGAAGATGGCCGCTCATGATCGATCCCCAGGGCCAGGCCAACAAATGGATCAAGAACATGGAACGTGTCTCCAATCTTCACGTCATCAGACTCGTCCAATCCGACTACATGAGGATCCTCGAGAACGCCGTGCAATTCGGACAACCTGTACTCCTGGAGAACGTCGCCCAGGAACTCGATGCCGCTCTCGAACCACTTTTGCTTAAGCAAATCTTCAAAAGTGGCGGCACGTGGTGCATCAAACTTGGCGACTCCGTGGTCGAGTACAATGACAAATTTAGGCGCGTTTCTTAATTACTCGCTTCGTCATTGTTGTCGACACTTTTAATTATTTGTCGCTCGTCAATGTGACGTTTCCTCGCAGATTTTACGTCACGACGAAACTTCGAAATCCTCATTATCTGCCGGAAGTTGCGGTCAAAGTGACCCTGTTGAATTTCATGATCACCCCGGTGGGACTTGAGGATCAATTGCTGGGTATTGTCGTCGCCAAGGAGAGGCCCGATCTCGAATCGGAGAAGAATCAATTGATCGTCCAGGGAGCGGCGAATAAAAAGTATGATAAAATTAACAAAATTAACAAAGTACTGGCTTACCTGGAGGGCACATTGATTTTATTATGTAGACAACATTTAGGAAGGGGTCTTTCGAAATTCAACCCTCAAGGGGAGAACAGGAGTGGCTAAGGTTGTATGGAAATTTGAGAAAATCTCGTCGGATTTACTTGAAATTTGGTATTCGTGCTTTTTGACACAATTAACGAAACACGTATTTGAGCGTTTTTGGAAATTCAACCCCTACGAGAAGGGGTGGCAAAGTTTGGACGCAAAATAAAAGTATTTGATCGGAAGATTTATTTGAAACTTAGTGTCAATGCTCTTCAACACAATTGATAAAGTATGTATTTCGGCGTTCTTCGAAATTCAACCCCTAAACGAAAAAGGGTGGCAACGTTTGTACGAGAACAAAAAATTGGGTCAAATTTACTTGAAACTTTGTATAACTGCTCCTAGTCACAATTAATGAAATTTCAGCGTTTTTGGAAATGAAATCCTTAAGGGGTAAAGGGGGTAGCAAAGTTTGTATAGCAAAATAAATATCTGGTCAGATTTACTTGAAACTTACAAGGGAAGGTTTCGAGGTCGATCTCTCCGATTTCGATTGAATTTGGCATGCTTGTAAAATGGGTAAAAATAGCTGACACGTATTTTTTTATATCTGCGGAAGCCGATTTTTAAGGGGTGAAACGCACCCTCGCACATAGGGGTGTTTTGCGTTTTTCGTCGATAACGTTATCGTTCTCATCTCCAATCTACATGGAAAAATTAACTTTGTCGCAATTTGAAATTTGTTCACATTTCGTATCGTTGAAACGTTATCGACGAAAAACGAAAAACACCCTTATTTTCGAGGGTGCGTTTCGACCCTTAATAATCGGGTTCCGCAGATATAAAAAAATACGTGTCGCCTATTTTTACCCATTCTACAAGCATGCAAAATTTCATGTTCCTTGATAAAACATTTCAGCAGCACATTTACATTAAGGGACAGTAAGAAACAGGTAGTACTAAAATATAATAAATGTAATATTATATATCGATGTAATATTAATATTAACGTGAATTTTGCTTAATTCTATATGAAAATTAATATAGGAGCTTATCAATTTAATTTCGTCGAATTAATTAATGTTAATATTTGAAAAAAAAATTGAAAATTCGTAAAATGTGTTGTTTTAAAAAATACTCAAAATATAACTTGCAGAATGTTGAAAGAGATAGAGGACAAAATCCTCGAGGTCCTTTCCGAGTCGGACGAGAACATTCTCGAGGATCAAACCGCGATTGGCGTTTTGAGCTCCTCGAAGCTTCTCTCGAACGAGATCCAAGCGAAGCAAACCGCGGCCGAGCTCACCGAAAAGTCCATCGATGCTGCTCGTCTTCGTTACACTCCTATAGCGGTTTACAGCACCGTTTTGTTCTTCACGATTGGTAACGAAAAAAAATATTTTTTCGTGTTTTTTTTTAATTGAATTTTAATTTTTTGTCGAAGACAAAATTATGAAAACATTTTTTGACTTTTGGACGTCTTTTGTTAAGGACTTGAATATTTTTTAATTGGAGACAACGGTGTTTGAACTTTTTTAAATCTTGGATAATTTCTTTTTAAGCATTTTGATATTTTTACATTGAAGATCATAATGTTTTCATATTTTTTAAATCTTGGACATTTTTTTAATGGATTCAAATATTTTACAGTAAAAAATGACCATATTTAAACATTTTTGAACCGTGGATATTTTTTTTATAGGATTACAATATTTTTGCACATTTAGAAAAAACAGAAATATTGTTTCTAAGATTGCACGATGTTTTTATTTAAATTTTCCCAGCTGTTCTCGCAAATATCGACCCGATGTACCAGTACTCGCTGGTCTGGTTCGTCAATTTGTTCAATAGCACGATAAGCAATACACCACCAGTGGAGGACGTTCAGCAACGCTTGAAGGATCTGACAAAACATTTCACGTACTCGCTTTACTGCAACATCTGTCGGTCCCTCTTCGAGAAGGACAAGCTCGTATTCTCCCTCATTCTCGCGGTCAATTTGTTGAACAAGCAAGGAAAAATATCAATGGCCCAGTGGATGTTTCTACTGACCGGTGGTGTAGGCCTGGAAAATCCTCACGCCAACCCTGCCGATTGGCTGCCCATCCGTTCGTGGGACGAATTTTGCCGCCTCGAAGATATTTCCGGCTTCTCGGTGAGCTCGCCATGATATCAATTATATTTATTATCCATGACAAAAAAAATCATGAAAATGATTAATTTTAAAAAATCATAAAAATTGTTTACCAAAAAGTATACAAAAATTGTTAATAAAAAATACTACTTATTTATATTTTAGAAAATAGCAAATAACAGCCAAGTAATTATTTATTATTCATAAACTTTATTCATGGAACCATATTATCAATTAAATATTTTTTATTAGAATTATCAAAAATCAATTTTATCAAAAAATATACAAAAATTATTAATTAAAAATACTACTTATTTTCATATTACAAAATAGCAAACGTCAACCGATAAATTTTTATTTCTTATTCATTGAATTTATTCATGGAACAATATTAAAAATTAAACAGCTATTTATTAAAATGCTTTTTCATCATTTAAAAAAGTGCATAACAATTTTTTTAATAAACATTATTTTTACCGTATTGAAACATTCTTTTTTATTTCCAATTACATTTTAATTATTTTCGATTTGGGAAGATGAAATTCTCGGTCGGGTAAATTAGAGGCTATAAAATTGTAGAATTTTTTTGACTGAAGAACAAATGGATCGTGTCATTTTACAAGCTTTTATTTAAGGTACTAAAAAGTAGAAAGTAATTTTTTTCACCAAGTCCTCTATATGTGACTATAAATAAAAGCTTGGGGCGCTCAACATTCAGACATATAATCTTTAACTTACATAAGTCCGTTAACACATCAACTGTACTTAATTTACTGTGAAACAACCTTAGATTTCTTCAATAAAAATCCCGAAACAGAGTATAAACGTGTGATAATAATTTCTCTAATTACTATTTTGCCAAATTAAATATGGTTAATGACACTGAATTGAGCGAATTTATTAAGAATTTTAAAGGTTGAGTGCCCCAAGTTTTTATTTATAGTCACCTATAGGTAACTTGGTAAAAACATTATTTTCTACTTTTTAGTACATTAAATAAATCTGGATTTAAAAAAAATATTTTTTAAACTTAAATTCATTGCTCTTTGGTAATTAAGGGGATCCGCGAATCGCTGAAGCGCGACACGAGACTCTGGAAATACGTTTTCGATCACAAAGAGCCCCAGTCCCTCGCGTTTCCTGCGCCCTTTGACAAAACGAGTATCTTCGAGAAAATGCTCGTACTGCGCTGCCTCAGGCCCGACAGACTCGTATTCGCCGTGCAACTCTTCGTCGAAGGTAAAACCCGCGGCGAGAAGACAATTTCCATTTAATTGAAAATATTTAATTAAAATTGAATTTCAATGCTCCTTCGCGCTGCAATTTACGGAGATTTTTTTTTCGCGTTTCATTTCCCTTATTGACGTTTAGGAATGATCGGAATTATTTTTCTGTTAGTAATATTGATATTTAATTATTATTTTGTTAAGTTAATTATTAATTATTATTAATTAAATTAATTATTTATTAATTATAATTAATTATTATTAATTAAATTAACAATTATTGATTCAATTAATTATTAATAATTATTTTATTATTTTATTAATGGGTAAACAGTCAGGAGGCCCAAAGAAATCGATTTTTCGAAAATTTTAACTGTATATAACCCCTTAACGAAGGGTACAAGACAAGTTTATTTCGCCATTTGTGTGCTGAGAGAATTTTTACGTATTTTTATCGATTTTTAGAAACGACCAATATCGAATTTTTTTTTTTGCAACATTTCAATTAATTTTGTCCAGTCGAGCTCGGAAGGCAATACATCGAGCCGCCCCCCTTCGACTTGGCCTCCTCGTACGCCGACTCTCACTGCTGCATCCCCTTAATATTCGTTCTGACGCCGGGGGCCGATCCGACCGCGATACTCTTGAAATTCGCGGACGACCAGGGCTTCGGTGCGAACAGATTGTTCTCACTGTCACTCGGCCAGGGTCAGGGGCCCATAGCTGTCAATCTCATCGACGAGGGTGTCAAAAATGGCACCTGGGTCGTATTGCAGAACTGTCACTTGGCCAAAAGTTGGATGGGCACCCTCGAAAAGGTTTTTCCTTTCGTTCATTTTATCGTTTATTTTTGCTCAGCGGGGTCATCCCATGTGACATTTTTTCTCGCTTAAATTTTTTTTTTTTTTCGACGAGTCATTAAAACCCATTATTTTTGAATTTTTTCTACACATTCATTAACGCTTTTACAGTCCCTCGGAATTTTATCAAACAAAAATAACGAGTCGAATCGACTTTACACGATTTGGAAGACACTCGTGTGTAAAAAAAGTTATTTGACAGCTGCCATGATTTCGGAGGATTTGCTCATCTGAAAAAAAATCAACCGGCATTTTAATTTGCAGACCTGAGGCCGGAACTAGAGTAATGTAAAAATATCGAAAATTGAATTTTTGGCACGGTTCTAAAAGTTAAGTTCCAAGTTACGTCATTTTTTTCGACTTTTTCAGCTTAAAACATAAACTATGGCAGATTTCGGAAATATTCTAGTTCGGGTGGAAACTATAGATGTGTTGACTATATCATAAAAAATTGAGCGAAATCCGTTCAATCGTTTTTGAGATATGGAAGCCAATTTGAAAAACAATTTGTGCAAACATTTATTTTCGATTTTTTGGACCTGTCAAATGGGACGATCATTCCTTGACACATTTATATTTGGCTACGAGTTTGGCACACTGGGTCAATTTGACCCGGTTAGTACTTTACCCACCGGCCCTTACCTACCCTTTGGTCGGTTTTTATCGAAAATAATCCGGGATATACTTAAAAAAAATTTTAATACGTGAGCATAATTAAAATTCGGAAAGTATAAAATTGAATTGTCCTAAAAAATTATTGAAAACTTTCGGTTTTGGGAAAGTGAGCATTTTATTTCAAATTCGTCCGGGTCAAAATGACCCAGTGTGACAACGAAGGGTAAATAATTGCTTTTCCATCACTAGGGAAACATTTGATGGCAGAATCAATTGTATTTTTTTGTTATAAAATTTTATTATTTTGTATTAAAAATATATATATATATTTACAAAGCCGCCAGATCGACATTTTTATTGCTGGCAAAATAATTCACGAGGTGTCTAATTTTTTTTTTTTTTTTTTTTTTAAATTAAAACCTTCAATAATAATAGATACAATTCTGATTTGTTCGGTATCCAAAAAAAAATGTTTAAAACGTTAGATCTGCGAGGCATTTACGCCGGAAACTGTGCATCCGGATTTCCGTCTATGGCTGACCAGCTACCCGGCGGAACATTTTCCCGTGAGTGTTCTCCAAAACGGGGTCAAGATGACGAACGAGCCACCGAAGGGTCTCAGATCCAACATCGCCCGCTCTTTTTTGCAGGTACGACTGTCGCAATATTCTCCAAGTTGTCTCCACCCTTGTCCGCGCTCCCAAGTCGTTTTTTTTTCGTATTTTTTGTAGCTCTTATTTAACTTGCTTCGTATGGCTTTCCGGTTCAAAAATTTTAATCCATTTTTCAAGCACTTGCTGGCATCCGATTGAGCTGAAAATTGAGCTGAAATAGCTCAAACTTATAAAAAAATTATCTCATATTTTTCAAATATGAAATATAACTTTAATATTTTAATATTTTACATGATATTTTATATGTTTTTCAATATTTTTATAATATTTTATATCATATTTTATATGTTTTTGTATTATATTGTATATGTTTATAAAACAAATTTAATATATGTTCATTTTATATAATAAAAATATACATTTTATTTTAATATTTTATATTATATCTACTTTTTACGTAGTTGCACCTACGATGAGTGACCAAGTAATGACTTTTATGTAATGACACAGTTTTGTTTTTCAACATCACCGAGCATTATTGTTCACATTTTGGTCCGGTACCTTTTAAACGAAAGCTTATTTTCCAAAAGATTTTTCACGTTCCGTTTTCCCTCTCCTTCCTGTTCCAAGGATCCGATATGCGATCCCGAATTTTTCGGGGTTTCGCGACAGCGGGACTCCTTCAAGAGGATGCTGTTCTCGCTGTGCTTTTTTCACGCGATCGTACAGGAGAGACGGAAATTCGGACCGATCGGTTGGAACAATCCTTACGAATTTAACGAGACGGACTTGCGTATTAGTGTACTCCAGCTGAAAATCTTTCTGGATCAGTACGAGGACGTGCAATTCGAGGCACTCAAATATCTCACAGGTGTGTGCTATCGATAATTGTATCATTCGATATGATTATAATAACAACAAAATTTCGTCATAGTAAATGTTTTACAATGAAATTATTAATTTGAATTATACTTGTAATTATTTAATAATATGACGGACAACAAATTATCATTAGATGAACAAGCGTATCAACAATTACATGAATATAATAACAGTAGTAGGAATGATTATATATGTATATACATATATACATATATATACACATACATACATACATACATATATATATATATATATATATATATATATATATATATATATATATATATATATATATATATATATATATATATATATATATATATATATATATATATATACATATATATATATACATATATATATATACAGGGTGTCCCATTTTAATCTTACACCTGAATTTTCTCGAAAAATATTGCTCGGACGAAATATTGTGTGGAACAAAACTTCTAGGGATTGAAGGGGGACGTTTGAAAAAAATTTATTTGAGGAGCCAAAATTCAAAATGGCGGCGTTACAAAGGCTGACATGTTTTTTTCAAACGGAAACATAACTTTTTTTTATTGCCAAAAAATTTGTCAGCTGAAAACTAAAAACTTTTGTTGAACAAATTTTTTGACAAAGTTCATAGTTTTCAAGTGAGAACATCATTTTCAATTATTTCAGATGTATCCAGGATTTGTGTGTGTGTGTGTGTGTTTTTCTACCCATCGTGATCAAAGTTCGTCAAGGATTTAAACAAACACGTTTTTGGGCCTGAAAATGGCACAAACGCTATTAAAATGGAAAAAAAACTATTTTTCATCGATTTTCCTCCGAAATTTTCTCATGAAATATCGTCCAAAGTGAAAACAAAAAAACAAAAAAAAAACAAAAATTTTCAACAGTGTTCCACACGCGCACACACACACACACACACACACACACACACACACACACACACACACACACACACACACACACATACACACACACACACACACACACACACACAAATCCTGGATACATCTGAAATAATTGAAAATGATGTTCTCACTTGAAAACTATGAACTTTATCAAAAAAAATTTTCAACAAAAGTTTTTAGTTTTCAGCTGACAAATTTTTTGGCAATAAAAAAAGTTATGTTTCCGTTTGAAAAAAACATGTCAGCCTTTGTAACGCCGCCATTTTGAATTTTGGCTCCTCAAATAAATTTTTTTCAAACGTCCCCCTTCAATCCCTAGAAGTTTTGTTCCACACAATATTTCGTCCGAGCAATATTTTTCGAGAAAATTCAGGTGTAAGATTAAAATGGGACACCCTGTATATATATATATATATATATATATATATATATATATATATATAATCATAATTATGAATATTATTATTATTATTATTAAACGAAAACGGGTAAAAATGAATAATTTCAATTTCCCAATTCCTCGTCCCATTGAATCAACAACGATCCAATCGTACTTCATTGTTTTGGATACGAGGCGAATGCAATTACGGTGGTCGGGTGACCGACGAGTGGGATCGAAGAACCCTCATCACGATTCTTGGCAAATTTTACTGCGAGCAAGTAATTCGTGATCCGAATCATCCCTTCGATCGTACGGGCCTCTATTACGTGCCGAGTGCAAGCGAGCACGTTGAGTTTCTCGATTACGTGAAAAACTTGCCAATGATCACTGCACCGAGCGTCTTCGGTATGAACGAGAACGCCGATATAATAAAGGACCAGCAGGAAACGCAGCTGTTGCTCTCGTCAACTTTACTGACACAGGTGAGAATTGAAAAATAGCGAAAATTTGTGGATGTACGCGTACAATGTTTTTTTTTTTGGGTCTGTGGATCGTGACGATCAATAGCGCAATGTCTGAAGTAATTTTGAAAATTATCGTTAATTATTTCAATGATAAAATACGATGTGAATAAACGTGACACAAAATTTGATTTTACCCTCGCTGCTGTCAGGAAAATGGGGTAAGTCGTTCAGCTCGTCCGAAGTGTCTTTTTTCGTGACGGAGAATATGCGAAATTATCCGCGGGTTGAGAATTTTCGAGGCGGAAATTTCGGTCGAACCGAAACTTTAGGCCGACGTTTATGGAAAAATCGATCTATCGGGACGTTGAATAAGTTCTCGCCGTTTTCCAACAGATGGCGTTACCAGAAGTGCGTCGGGAAACTAGCTTGGATGACTCAAAAAATCGATTTTTTTTTTCAAATTCGTAAATTGTTGGTGCAAATAATTGATTACCGACTTGGATTTCTTTTTTGGTAATTTTTTTTTTCGAATGCATTTTTCTCGAGACTTTTTTCTATTTGTGCACACTCTAGCTCAAAAAGTTTCTAACCTATCATTTTATAAAGTGTTCGTTAGTTTCTTTATATAATTACGCTCTGTGTGAACCTACATTTGGGCAATATCATTGTTTAAAGTATATTTTTATAGCAAAAAAGGTCATAAAATAATGGCAAAAATTATACTTTTTTAAAACCTCTGAAAATGCAATTTTTAATTTTTTCGGTCAGAGTTAGGTTCATATAGAAGGAAAACATGTTATTAAAGTAATCTTTAAACAGTATTGACTTCCGATGAATTTATTTCAATAAACCAAATTGGGGGCATTTCATAAAATCAAATTGGGCCCATTTCAAAAATCAAATTCGGCCCATTTCAGTAAATCAAATGGGGCCCATTTCAATAAATCAAATTGGGCCCATTCCAATAAAGTAAATTGGGCCCATTACAAAAATCGAATTGGGCCCATTTCAATAAATCGAATTGGGCCCACTTCATAAAATCACATTGGGCCCATTTCAATAAATCAAATTGGGCCCATTTCAATCAATCAAATGGGGCCCATTTTAATAAATCAAATGGGCCCATTTCAGTAAATCAAATGGGGCCCATTTCAATAAATCAAATTGGGCCCGTTCCAATAAAGTAAATTGGGCCCATTACAAAAATCAAATTGGTCCATTTCAATAAATCAAATTGGGCCCATTTCATAAAATCAAATTGGGCCCATTTCAATAAATCAAATTGGGCCCATTTTAATAAATCAAATGGGGCCCATTTCAGTAAATCAAATGGGGCCCATTTCAATAAATCAAATTGGGCCCATTTCAATAAATCAAATAGGGCACATTTCAATAAGTTAAATTGGGCCCATTCCAATAAAGTAAATTGGGCCCATTTCAAGAAATCAAATCGGGCCCACTTAAATAAGTTCAATTGGGCCCATTTCAATAAAGTAAATTGGGCTCATTTCGATAAACCAAATTGTGCCCACTTCAATAAATCAAATTGGGCCCATTTTGATAAATTTAAAAGGCCCAAAAAATGCCAATCTGGCGGTCCAATCGAGCTCCCGACACCCTTATCGAGGCAAATATCGAGGGAAAAAAATCGTGTTTTTTTCCAACCGAAATAGGACACTGGGTCAAGTGAGATGGGTGACGGGAAAACGCCGGACGAAACGGTCTACGAAGTGTCGGCCGACGTGCTATCGAAATTGCCGATAGACTACGATCTCGTAGCTGCACTCGAGCGTTATCCGACCTCGTACGGTCAGAGCATGAATACCGTGCTCGTGCAAGAAATGGGCCGATTCAACAAGCTATTGCGAACGATACGCGGCAGTCTGATAAACGTTCAAAGGGCCATACGAGGTTTCGTCGTAATGGACACGAGCCTCGAGGAAGTTTACACGTCCGTGATAACCGGCAAAATTCCAGCGACATGGAGAGCCCACTCTTATCCTTCGTTGAAGCCCCTCGGCAGTTACGTTCAGGACTTTTTGCGGAGACTGAAATTTCTCGAGGTATAGGCACGACGCCGAAATTTCGACTATTTCGAAAAAAAATGCGGTCACAATTATCATTAGTTGTTATTTTTGCCGCTTTAATTATTACTGCTTAAAATATTATTATTATAAATATATTTTTCTAAATATATGAATATTTAGTCTAAATATATAAATATATGAATACACGTCATATAAAATTATTATGAATTTCAAGTGTTTAATTATTAATATTATTAATATTATTATTATTATTTACCATAACAGTAATAAATAATAATAATAATCATTAGTATTATTATAAGATGTTCTTTTCGTGTCTAGTATTTTTTTATGACTAATTATTGTTATTTTTTATTATTTGTAATATTATAACTATATCATATAATAAATATATAATTATATATTATATTATATATAAACATATAATACAATTTAATTAATCCAAACTAATTAATATCAGTCATTATACAATAATAATAACAATTCTTATTGCAGTGTTGTTTTATTATTATTGTATCCTTCCGGGGTCATAATAATGTTATATTAATATCATCAATAATTTCATGAGTTTCGATTTTGTTCGGAAAAAAAAATGAAAAAAAAAAAACACAAATTTCCGTAGATTTGGTACAACGAGGGACCACCAGCCACATTTTGGCTCTCGGGTTTTTACTTCACTCAAGCATTTTTGACGGGTGCACGTCAGAATTACGCCCGAAAATATTCGATCCCCATAGATCTGTTGATCTACGATTTCGTGCCACTCCGCGAGCAGAACTTTTCGACAGCCCCGGACGACGGGATTTACGTTTACGGTCTGTTTCTGGACGGTGCTCGTTTCAACATGACGACGATGAATCTCGACGAGTCCTTGCCCAAAGTCTTGTTCGACACTGTTCCTTACGTAAGTACAAAGCACCGTTTCAAGCCTCGAGAAAAAAAAAAATTTTGCCCAATTTCTTCAACATTTTGGAATTCTTCAGCTGTGGCTACTGCCCACGACGAGGGATCGTGTGGTCGAAAAATCGGTTTACACTTGCCCGGTGTACAAGACGGCCGAGAGACGCGGCACACTGTCGACCACCGGGCACTCGACGAATTTCGTGATCGCCATGTGGCTGCCGACGATCGAAGCCACGGAGCATTGGATTATGAGAGGGGTGGCGATGCTCTGCCAATTGTCCGAATAAAAGAAAAGCAAAAAGAAATAAGATAAATAAAAAAAATCAAGAAATAAAATAATGAAAAAAAAAAACACAAATTCGAAAAAAAATTTAACAAAAAGATTCAAGAAATAAAACAATTAAAAAAAACAACACGAAATCCCAATCAAATTTTTTAAGGGTCACGTAAATCTGACCAGATTTTTTTCTATTTTCGGTACAAACTTTTCCACACCCTTTCATCCCTTAGGGGTTGAATTTCTAAAAACGCTGGAACATGTGTTTCATTAATTGTGCCAACATACACGAACACCAAGTTTCAAGTAAGTACGACCAGATTTAACAATTTCCATACAAATTTTGCCACCCCTTTTCGCCCCTTAAGGGTTGAATGTCGAAAAATCCCTTCTTCAATGGTGCCTACGTAATAAAATCAACGTGCCTTCCAAATTTCACGTTTCTACTTTTAGCGGTTTAGGCTACGATGAGTCAGTCAGTCAGGACTTTGCTTTATATATATATATATATATATATATATATATATATGTGTATATATGTATATATATATATATATATATATATATATATATATATATATATATATATATATATATATATATATATATATATATGAGGTATTCCAAGTGTTTTCAAATTTTTGAATACGTGGCATTTTTTTAAGATTCTTATCGGCTCGCTAATTCGGCTAACTCGGAGATAAGATTTTAGGAAAAATTTCCTCTACAAAAAAGATGCGTTTTTCTATGAACTATTTTGGAAAAAAAATCAAAACTTTTGAAGTACCAAAAAAAAGAAAAATATTTTATTTTTTCATTTTTTAACCCCAATGACTAGGTTGAACCTGCTGAAATTTACACTGAATTTTCATTTATCAGTGTACAACAACATGTGTAAGTTTCATCATGGGCCGGGCTTGCATTCAGTTAAAATCGTCGTCTTAAATTTAATGGGAAATGGTTTTTGTTGAATAACTCGGCGTTTTACAATTTTTAAGTAAAAACAGCAAAGACTAAACTTGTAGGTAATCGAGTGCTTTACAACTTTGGTCATTGCAGTTTTTTCGCTACCATCGATATTTTTCGAATTAAACCTGAAAAAGCGGCTATTGCATCATCTCGTTATTTTTTTTACTTTAGGGCAAAAGCGAATATGGACAAACTTGTAGAGAATACATTTATACAATACTGATATACATATACAGGGTGTCCCTCTTATCTCTGCCACCCGAAATAACTCGGTAATTATCGACGTCACGAAAAAATATTCCAGACAAAAGTTGTACGGTGTGAAGGGGGCCATGAAATGCGACCAATTTTTTCTCTATTTCGATGGAAGCGCGGACGCACAGTGAAGGTCACCTTCACTTTTTAGAATGGAATGGTACATTTTTTCAACCATCTTGTGGAGCGCCTCAAGCCACATAAAAAACATTGGGGGGTCAAAGTCGTTCAAGGTCATTCAAGGTCAGTATCGACAAATCTAAATATCTCGGATCACTACCAAATATTTGGTAGTGATCCGAGATATTTAGATTTGAATTTCATTTTAATAGGTGACCCTGAATGACCTTGAACGACTTTGACGCCCTAATGTATGAATATATATATATATGAATATATATATATATATAGATTCATTTGCGCATAATTGTGATCATTAATAATTCTAAACGGTATGAATAAATAAACAATTATATATTTATATGTTTATAATTACAATTCTGTTAGAAAAAGTGACGGGCCCGAAAGAATTTTGTTTCTTTTAAAAGTACATATCTGATTTTTATTTATTTATAATTTTATCATTTTACTCATTTATTAATCTTCAATTGGTTAGTCCTTGAAAAATCTCCAGCGGCGATCCACCTCGAAAAGGCAAAGATTTTCATTTGTTTATTCGTCGCGGAGGGGGTGAATATGCAAAGAAGAGGGGGGAGGGGTGGATGTAGAGGAACGTGTATTCATCCCTTACGAGGACACGCGACTCGGTGTGCGAGCGGGTGAAGTTATGTGCGGAGTAAATTCCACGTCGCGTATTTGCCGAGAGCCGGATGGAAAATTGGATTGATCGAAGCTCGAGTGCGGCGGGGCGGGGGGGGGGGGGGGGTGGTCGACGTTTCAAAGTTCCTCGGCAACGAGAGGAATCACGAGAGAGAGAGGAGGGGAGGAAAGCCACCTTGGATGTGCGAGTGTGTCGAGGGGTGGTTTTTGGGGGTGGTCGGGGTGAGGGATAATGACGACAGCGATGGCGAGAGCGGGGTGAGCTTGCGAGGGGTTGAAATTTCGCCGGTTCTGGTGGCGGCACTCGGTCTACCGAGGACCGAGATCGCCGGAGGCTCGTTGCCTAGCGACCTCGTATTGATCTCGCCCCCACACGCATCAATCTCTCTCTCTCTCTCTCTCTCTCTCTCTCTCTCTCTCTCTCTCTCTCTCTCTCCATCCCTCAGAGAGAGAGAGAGAGAGAGAATTTTCCTTGCGTCCCAGACTCAACAGACTTCGTCTCTCGCAGAGCCACCCTCCTAAAAGCGAGCTGCTCTCGCTCTGCCTTAGCAAGAATGAGAGGGCGCGAAAAAGGTACGAATTTTTTTTCTCCCTCTCTCGTGCAAAAAATCCGCTCTTCGAGAAGAGAAGATTTTTATTAATATTTTTATCTTCAAGTTATCTGTTATCTATTATCTTTTATCTGTTATCTCAAATCATTTATCTGTTATCTGTTACCTTTTTCTATTGAAAACTTTCTGTCCAGGAAGAGAAGATTTTTTTCACTCGAAAAAAGGGGAAGTGAGTTCAAGAAGAGAATCTTTTTACTATTATCGTTATCTTCAAGTTATCTGTTATCTTTTATATGTTATTCATTATCTCTTATCTGTTATCTTTTATCTCTTATCTGTTCTCTTTCATCTGTCGTCATTCATTCGTTATCTTTCATGCGTTATCTTCTATCTGATATCTATTATCTTTCATCTTTTATCTATTATCTTTCACTCGTTATCTCTTATCTTTTTTTTTAATCAAACATCATCTTTTATCCTTATCCTTTTCGTCGTTAACAAAAAGGAGATTTTTCGCAAGGGCGAGAAGGCGCGAGAGGTTTGTTTTCACTTGGGCCTTTCGGAAACTCGTGCAATTTTTTCTACCCCCAATAGCGTCTCCAAATCATCTCAGTATTGTCAGTTATGAATTTTGTCAAGAGCTTCTCTGAACATCTTATCAATATTTCAAGGCGAAAAAATATATACGTATATTAACGATCTCCCGAGAATCTCTCGTTGGAGGACCTGCATTGGCATACAAGATAATTTCTTGTATCTCTTGCGCCTCATCTTCCGCACCCGCAACACAGCATCCCGAGCTATCCCGGATCTCCGTCGGGTTCCGGGTTTGTGGGAATGGCGCTGAGGGGCAGGGGGGGGTGGAATGCTTGGATGCTCCGGTCTCTCAGGAAGTCTCCGGGATATTGGGGCGTGGCATGTTTCCTCTCTCTCTCTCTCTCTCTCTCTCTCTCTCTCTCTCTCTCTCTCTCTCTCTCTCTCTCTCTCTCTCTCTCTCTCTCTCTCTCTCTCTCTCTCTCTCTCTCTCTATATATATATATATATATATATATATATATATATATATATATATATATATATATATATATATGTATGTATGTATGTATGTATGTATGTATGTATGTATGCACTCTCCATATACATACATACATACATATATATATATATATATCGAATGCACTTGATTTACTATGATTTTCGAATTTTACTCATTAATTACCTCATTACACGTATATATGAGTACCCACATTATCATTTACTATTATTATTTGTTAACTGGGTCTCGAAATTTCGTAACGATTTGCGTGCAGAGATGTGCGAATTTCGGGCTCGGAAAACTGCTCTCGTCGGGGGTAGAAAATCAACCCCGCGAATAGGGGCGCTATTTCTGTATCGAGGGGGAGAACGGACGACAAGACGAAGAGAGAAGAGAGAGAGAGAGAGAGAGAGAGGGCTGGAGAGTCACAGACCGCGAGTCTCGGATGCTGGATGCACCCCCGCGCGAAGGCTGGGGTTGCCGGGCAACGAACCTCCACCCTTAAACTTTCGAACCCCTGCACTCGCTCTGTCTCTTTCGCTCGCTCCCTCTCGCATCCCTTTTTCCTCTCTGCTCTCTTCTGTTCGTGTATGTGTGTAGAATCTGGGATATATCTGTATGAGCGATATTTCGCGGTCGATACAAGCACGAATATCAACCCCCCCCCCCTGTCGTATATTTATCTAACTTCGATGGTTTCACGTTTTCACACCCCGAAGTATCTTAATTTTCATGACATATCTTAATTTCCCCCACTTGCTTGTTTATCGATTGTTATATTAAAATAAAAGAACTGTTATTTAGTGACATTTTTTTGATAAAGTGGAAAAAAAATTGAGAATAATGTAAAAAGTTATTCAAAAAACTTTTCATCAAAATTTGTATTTGAAAAAACTTTTTAGTATTCTTCTCGTTCGAAAACTAATTTTTATTGAATAATTTGTACACAATTCGGGAGTATCTTAATTATCCCCCACTTGAGTGTTTATCGATTGGCGAAGTTTTATTTGTGAAAATAATGAGAATAAAATAAAAGAACCGTTGTATAACGACATTTTTATCGATTGGAATTTTTTTCAAAGGATAAAGTAAAACTTTTTGTTCAAAAAAATTTTCATCTAAATTTGGATTTGAAAAAAAAATTTAGTAATATTTTCGTTCGAAAACTAATTTTCATTGAATAATTTATACATAACCCGGCAGTATATTACTTTTCATCCCCCACTTGCTTGTTCATCGATTGTCGAAGTTTTATTTGTGAGAAAAATGAGAATAAAGTAAAAGAATTGTTATATGACGACATTTTTTTGATCATTTGGAAGAACAATTTAGAGAATAGTGTGCAAAATTTTTATTAAAAAAAATTCTTCAAAATTTCTATTGGAAAAAACTTTTTTGTAATATTTTAGTTTCAAAGCTATTTTTTATTGAACAATTTGTACGTAACTAGTAATATAATACCAATAATTACGATGATAAATATTAATTGATAGTATAATAACAAATATTAATCAATTGCTGAGAAAAAATTAATTATCATCAGCTGCCTCAGACATTTTTTTCCTTCGATCTTTGATACAAATTAATTGTCTACTAATCGACAAAGGTCAATTATTATTTCAAATAAAATTGAGAATAGATCTTAGAGAATTATTTTAAATTGCAAAACAATCTCGTATCTCCCAATGAATTCAGTGCGTCAGTCTGGAACGTCGATAAGTTACCTGCAGAAACGTGGCTCCTCGTTGGTCCCAAAGTTCGTCATTGACGTGGCATTCTATCGATTCTTCTTTCTCATCTTTTTTGAACATTTAATTTTATTCCCGTCGAAGACGTTTTCGAAGTTCCATCGGTCGACTATGGTCCGCTCTTAGCATTCACCGCGTGCCTTATGAATTTTGAAAAGTTGGCACATGGAAGCCCGCTGTGAACGCAAGGAGCGCAGACTCACGTGTTTCTCCCTCCGAATATCCTTTGACTTGTTTCACGTGTCCTCGCGTCTTTCTCCCTTGAATACCCGCACCCAAACATATACCTGAACGTTTTTCACCGTCCGATGCTCCATCGAGGATTTTTTCCAAAATCGATTTTCGATCCTCAAACAAGTTTTTTTTTCCGACCGCCATCCACAAAACTCGCCATTCAAAATCCTCTGAACGTAGATTTAAAAAAAAATCACACCAACGCACGATTCCAAAAAAAAAACATTTTTTACACTTCTCAAAAAATCGTACAAAAATTGAGCGACGAAGAAACGGAAAAATCGAGATTTCTTTGTTTTCCTCGCCTCTGCGAAGTGAGACACGAAAATTGCACGCGCGCACTGACAATTGAGGGATGAGAGTGGCTGGAGAGAAAAGTAAATAGAGTTACGCGAGGCAAGAGAGAGCGAGAGAGAGACAGAGAGAGTCACGAAGGGGGATTCCATCCCTCGTGAGGATTGGATCGAGAGTACGGTCCTCTTCCACGATCTATAGTGACGAGAGGCTGCTGCCCCATGACGCTTCAACCCCCCCCCAACCCACCCCCTTCGGCCCCGCCCCCTGGATCCCCACCCCACCCCGCAAAATATTCCAGTTGGGTTTTTAAACCTAATGACCGTCGAAGGGTCGAGCGGGATAAGGGATGAAAAATTGGGCAGGGGGTGGGGGGATGGAGAACGGACATGTAAAGCGATACAATGCGATATATATATATATATATATATATATGAGCAACGGATCAAAATTTAGTCGCCCCGTTCATGATTTTTCTACATATGCACCCCTGGGGGTGGCACCCCCCCCCCCCCCCCGGGGGGGGGGGCTGGGGGGGATATGCACGTAAAAATGTACCGTAACTTATTGTCCTTATTTTGCGTAACAGCGGGGTGAATTTTACGATCACCCTTCATCCCTCGCTGCATTGGGGTGTCGCCATGGTGGATGACGGGGCGAGGGGGGGGGGGGGGCAGGGGACGCTGAAGGGCCAAGGGGGGCAGGGTATGCTATCGATATGTCTGGTTTTTAGGGTCTTTTGGGACGCAGCTGACGCTAGGAACTCGTCCATTGTCCTGGGGGGGGGGGGGGGGGTGATGGAAAATCTTCCGATTGGGAGAGCGAAAGCGAGATTTGAGACGATTTGACCGGAGGAATGAACGATCTGGGCTGTCCTTTTTGGTATTTTTTGTTTCAATTTTTTGGGGGTGAAAATGGTGGGAAAAAATTGACTCCAAGACGTGAACTTTTGGAACGACGCAATTAGTGTGACAAATGTGACGTAAGGGTTGTGAATTTTCGTGGCAAAATAAGTGACAAATTTGCAGGAAGGGAGAAGATTTTGGAGACCTTGTTTTGGGACCGTTGCGGCAAGAGGAAATTGGCCGGGGCTTTGACGGAAGAATGGGGGTGAGAATGAAAAGTTTGCGGAAGGAAAAAGAACTGCTATGGGTCAGGGTTCCCACAGCAGGGTGCCTTGACTGCCTTTTAAATTCACCCCTCGCCCCCCCCCCCCCCCCCCGGCCTTGGCACATGCCATTCCGGGCCTTTCAGGCTCCTTTAATCCCCGAATAACTATGGGACGAATTTAATACGCCCTCGGTTAAATCCCCGCGACGCCATCTGCAGCAGCAACAAAAATGTTTCACCCCCCCCCCCGGCTCGACGGGTGAGAAATAAAAATCATCCTTCTTCCCCCCTGATCAATAATGATATTTCTTCTCGAAAGCGCGATGGAAGTTGGTCGCAAGGGATGACGTTTTTTGGGGGATGTTTTTCTCGAAGTTGCCCCTTACACTTGGGGATTTGAAGCTCGGGGAGAGGAGGAAATTCGTCCTCGGAAGAGTGACGTAAAACTAATAAAAATAAAAATGCGGATTGTTACCTAACCCCTCCGCCCCTTTACTTTTTTTCTCACCCCGGCCAAGCACGACGACCGAAGAACAATTGGCATCCTGTGGTCTCGGTTAAAGCCCCTCCGAGTTAAAGGGCCGTGAATTTTCTCCCTCGCGTGACGTAATCGCGAAGACCACGTGGATCCTCTCGTGTCGTGCAGACTGCGCGTCGAGGGTGCGGGACAGCACGACTAGACGTCACGTATAGCTCCAGGCTCAGGTGGACGAAGCACTGTGTACAACAGTCGCCGAAAAAAAAAATCATTATATTAATAGATTTACATGAGAACAATAAATTATTAATATAAAAAAATTATTATTAAAAAAAAAATTTACATGAGAACAATAAATTATTAATATTAAAAAATTATTATTAAAATCGATACAATTGTTAATTAGTCGTGAGAATATTCTACGAGATGCTAAATTCGCCTGAGCGCGAAAAAATAATTTATGCAGGTTGTGGATTAAAAGTTATTCATTTTTGGTGATCCTGAAGTGAGCAAAAATGCATAATATACAATATAACATAATATAATATTATATATTATATCATATTATATTGTATTACATTGAATTATATTATATTATATTATATTATGTAATATTCCATCATATTAAATTTATATGTCAAAATTAAACGAGATTTCAAAGTGGTTTTTTAAAATAATATTAGTACAATAATATAAACTAAAACAAATTTTATTTTCTTTCACGATTTTTATAACTGGCAATTATTAAACTACCCTTGCGAGCACACCACCCTATCTCCTGCTTATCTTGCACCCTTTTTACCCCGCACCAAATCGATGAGGGACACCCTCTTCATTCATGATCTCTCTCTCTCTCTCTCTCTCTCTCTCTCTCTCTCTCTCCAGTCGTTCTACCTGGTATCTGGAACAAGCCAACGACTTCAAAAGGAGCATTCTTGCAACTCGACTTCCCCTTTACTTCCTCCCCGAGGAAAATTAAACGAAAATTGACAACGAGCAAAAAATCATCCAAGGGTTGAAAATTAAGGGTAGTTTTTTATTCAGCGCGTTTTGACGAAGCCTCGAAATTTTTTTCGCGCAATTATCTTGTTCCTCCGTCTTTCCTGACTCTCTGGCCATCAACCCCCTCCCCCTTTTCGCCACAGCTGATTACATATTGACGTAACGATAAGCGCACGATCCTCGAAGGAGAGGACTTTCTCGCGTTTCCTCGTTGTGTGTGCGTGAGGCAATCACAGTTTTTTTTAACGAGAAATCATTTTTTTTTCAATTCGGGGGATGCGTTTTTCCGTCGATTTTACCATCCGTGAAATTTTCATACGAATTTCTTGTTATTTTTATTTAAAAAATTCTAGAAGAATGAAAATGATGTTAATTTAAGAATAAAACAACGAAAGATAAAAAAAAATGTTATCAGAGCACACGAGGTATCATTTTGACGCAGACTTGTCGTAGTCATGACGATACTGCACTGTACTGATAAAACAACACGCCGGTGAATTGACTTACGAGGAAAAAGTCATCGGACAGACAAGCTCGAGGGAATAAATTTGACGAAAATATTCGATTCACGATTTTTTTTAACTCAACATTTTTAAGTCCTTTCTTAATAGCAAAAAAATGCAGAGTAACATTACACGTTCTTAAAAAATATCGATAAATAAAAATGGCAAGTTTTCTTTCAATATCTAAATAATAGGACAAATAGTACATTTATTTTAATATTTTTTTTTAATGTCTACTGAGAGTTCAAGTCCTTCGAAAAAAACATTAAAAAAGGACTTGAAGAATGTAGAAATACCATAAATAATTGTTACAGATGCATCTCAGTATTTAAAAAAAATGGCAGATAAAATATAGAACAAATTATTACGAGCATTTAAAATAGAGTGAAAAAAATTATTTCTAAACTTCGATTTCTATCGATCTCTTTAGTGTCGAATTGCTGTCATCTTTTTTCCGATTCGGAAAGACCTCATTGTGTTTTTTTTTTTCTTTTTTTTATCCCCGGAGATAACATGTGGTGACTCGCTTTCTCCCAGCCTCGAATCTGCCATATGTCATATATCGAAGTGTTCTACGACGGAGAATTATGTAGGCCGGTTGAACGAGAACGAAACGAAAAAAAAATCGTCAAAAAAATCCCCTTGGCTGTCCGTACCGCGTGGTTTTTGACACCCTTCGCCCTCGTCGAGAATTTTGATCGACACTCTTGTGCATTTCTCTCGGTAAAAAAAAGGAATAAGTAACAATTTTTTTTTCCAATTAGAAAATTAAATATATATGTTCTTAAAATTTAAAAAAAATGTATATAATTATCTTTTTGCTTACATATTTATATTTGTTATGATAAATAATATTTATGGTATATTTTATGATTTATAATATGTAAGTATGATTTTTATGATATTTTTGCATATTTTTCGTATATTTTTTTTATATTTGGGAATAGAAAGAAAAAAGAGAACTGAGCTTGCGAAGAAATCACGTGGATACCCGGTGATTTGCCAACCCATCGTTATCTCATCCCCCTTTCACCCTCCCTGTCTTGCTATTCTCGTGTGGCTATATAATTTATCCTCGTTTGGGACTTGAACGTTCCCAACGAGACACGAGAGAGTGCTCGCAAAGCTCGAAATCGTTATGCCCGGCTGGTACGACCTTCTTACGTGTAACGAGAGATTCAAAAGAGAGCACGATAATTCAAAACCCCCCGTCAAAAGTCGAAAAAAAACATTCATCACGCGAGAAGCGACAAATTCAGACGATGAAAATTTCACGAAGAAATTAATAAAACTTCGACCACCACAATTTCACAGATCGGGAAAATACGAGATTTAAAAAAAAGCCTTGCCACTAAAAAATATAAATCGAAATAAAATTATCGGTAGACTCGAAATTAATTTTTTTACCTAAAAAATACCACGAATTCCACTCCAAAATGAGTAAAATAAAAAATGACCACAAAAATTTTAAATCGACTACAAACACCCAAACCCAGATGACCAAAAATCACTAGAAAACTAAAAAAAAAAAACAAAATCACCAAAAAAAAAACTGAATTCTTAAAAAAACGAATTTTCAAACGTTACCTCGGTCGATCCTCGTGGCTCGATCCGTCGCGAGTCCTGGTCGAAGAGATCACCGGAAGCACGAGGGCCGTTCAGCGAAACCGCCATTTCGAGTTCGCGCATACGAACTTCCGCTTCTCGTCGCTCTTTCTCCAACGGGAATCGCGACGCGAAATCCCGCGAATAAATACTCGCGAAAAATAAACAAAAAAAAATTCAAACCAATACCATTTGTCAATTCCGCGTGTCCGCGAGTCTCACTTCCGTCTGCATTCCGGAAGTGACACAAGTCACGTTCCGTAGCCGCTCTCGGACTCCCTCCAAGCCCGCGAACTACTTCGCTCGCGAGAGCTTCCTTGACCCAAACAAACCCAAACAAAAAAAATCGTACGATTGAGCACGGAGCACCCCATGTACACAAACATAGCACGCCTTGTCGTTTTTTCGCAAATTGCACGATCAATCCCAATTGTACTTTCAAAAATCCTTTATCCCTTTTTCCTCCCCCCCCTCCCGCGACCTCGTTTTATTCGTCTTTCAACCGCGTCCGGATGACGTTTAAGGGGGCTTTTGCGTGGGGAAGACGACGACGGCGACTACGAAGCCGGTTGTTAGTGAACGGAGACGGAACTCGACCACGACGACCCCCGAGAGAATGGAGAAGAGAGAGAGAGAGAGAGAGAGAGAGAGAGAGAGAGAGAGAGAGAGAGAGAGACCCAGAGAGAGAGAGAGAGAGAGACCTATAGCGATAAAGAGATCAAGAGAGAAAGAGAGAGAGATTGAGAGTGAGACCAAGAGAGATAGAGAAAGGAAAACACTGCGAGGGAGAGAGAGAGGGGGTTGAAAAAGCTCTCGGGGCGTCGGCGTCGACGTTACCGGTCGTGCTTAAGCTGCTCATGCGCGTTTTCCCTCACACACACGCGTGCACCCACACCCACACATACACACATGTATATATATGTATATGTATGTATATATATATATATATATATATATATATATATATATATATATATATATATATATATATATATATATATATATATATATATATATATATATATATATATATATATATATATATGTTCGGTTTCTAAGGCTCGAAAGTCGTCGACGTCGTGGTCGCAGTCGTCGACGCGAGCCGCTCGCTTGCCGGGGATGTTGTTGGTTTGATGGTCGCGGGGCCACTGCGCCCTCTCCGCCGTCGCCCGCCTTGCCCTACCCCTATATAGCGAGCAGTGGGAATTATATTCGCCGCACGCTGTAGTCGCGGCGGTGGCGGCGGCAGCGGCGGCGAGATGGAGCCGCCCTTTCTCGCACGAGCCGCCAAGTGCAACCCCCTACTCCGAACCACCCCTCCCGGTATCCCTCGCTCGCTATCCGCCCCTTAAGCGAGCCGAGGATTTTCGAAGCCCCCGGCAAACGAGCTGGGGAAGGGGCGAGTATCTTCTTCCGCGTCTGGGGAAATTTCTATGGATCTGGGGTATTTCTATGGATCTGGGGTATTTCTATGGATCTGGGGTATTTCTATGGATCTGGGGTGTTTCTATGAATCTGGGGTGTTTCTATGGATCTGGGGTGTTTTGATGGATCTGGGGTGTTTCTATGGATCTGGGGTGTTTTGATGGATCTGGGGTATTTCTATGGATCTGGGGTATTTCTGTGGATCTGGGGTATTTCTATGGATCTGGGGTGTTTCGGGGTTTTGGGGATTTTCGGTTGGGACTGTCCGTGTTTGGAAATGGGGTGTTTTGGATATTGGGGATGGAGGGAAATTTTCGTATTTGAGGTTTGGATATTGGGAGAGCGGGGAAAAAAATGTAAATGTGGAATAATTTGATTTTGCGATGTTGGAAAAATAGGCCTTGTTATTGTTGGGGTTGGGTCTTTCAGGGGTGGTATGTGGAGAATTTTTTGCGCTTTGACTCTTGGTTATGAGAAGAGCGTATAAAAAATTTATGAATGTGGAATAATTTGATTTTAGGATATTGGAAAAATAAACCGCGCTAGTTTTGGAGGGTAGCTTGGGTATTTCAGGGGTGGTTTCTGGAGAAATGTTTGTATTTGCGGTTTGACTCTTGGATATTCGAAGAGCGTGTAAAAAGTGTATAAATGTGGAATCGTTTGATTTTACGATATTTCAATAATAACCGCCGGTATTGTTGGAGGGTAGTTTGGTTCGTTCAGGGGTGGTACCTGGAGAATTTTTTGCGGTCTGACTCTTGGATATTCAAACAGCACATAAAAAGCACATAAACGGTCTGTGTTCTTTTCAGACGGTTTTTGTGGGTCTGTATCTTGCAAAATTAAAAAAAGGGGTTCGGCTGTTCGATATTTGTAGAGTGCAGAAAATGCACATGATATGTGGTTTTATTTTTGGTTATGGCAAAAAACAGCAGGTGCTCTGCGACCTTGATGATAAGCCAGCAGAGAATTTTTGATTGCCAATTACTCACTAAACGATTCCGAGGAAACGAAACGAAACGAAAGTGAAGCGAAATTGGGAAAATCTGAATGGAATTGAGGAAATGTGAATAAATTGGGAGAAAGTAACGTAAAGTCTGAACAAGCCTGAAGAATCGTAAAGAAACTTGAAGGACGTTCGATGAACTCAAACAAACGTAGTAAAAGGCAAAAAAAACTCGAGAAAATTAAAAAAAATTGAATGAACCGAAACAAATGCACAGTCGAGGAAACACAAATAAAGCCGGAAATGAAGCCGAAAAAATCTGGATAAACCCAAACAAACTTAAAAAAACCGATGTTGTCTTGTACAATTACTTCGCCCAATTCTTTCGTCCCCCTCTCTCTTTATTTTTATATTGGTCCATTATTTTTTTTATTTCGTCACACCTGCTCGCGCAAATTGTTCGATTAATTATTTTCACGATTAATTTCAGACCGCGCACGATCGTCTGAACACTTCGAATTTTCAGCCACCGCTCCCGTTCGCTCACACGATCAGGAAATGGTCACTCGCAAAGATAACATCTATACATATACGCGAAATTTTCAATATGATCGAAAAAAAAATTCTAATAGTGTTTTTTTTCTTTCCGAAAATTTGGAAAAAATATATTTCTAAGAAAAAAATCCCTTCCTCACTTTCTCTCTCGCTCTCCCTCTATCTATCTCTGTATGAAAAGGGTTCTTTTTTCTTCGCCCAAATTCGGACACGATCTTCTTGTTTCTCGCGTCTACTTTTCTCAAACGTCCCGAGGCCGTCGCTCGTTAAACTCGTCGTGTGTCCTGAAGAGCAGAATCCACGCGTCGCGCGGCCGATTGCACACACAGCCTTCACCTTTTACACTCGTGCCTTTGCGATGCTACGCCGACCAGACGTGAATTTCGAGAGAGAGAGAGAGAGAGAGAGAGAGAGAGAGAGAGAGAGAGAGAGAGAGAGAGAGCAGGGGAGGGGGCCGCGAAGCTCCGAGGTATAATATATATATATTGACAGCTTAGGGAGAAAAGGGCCTCGCCAGGGTCACTCTGTACGTTTGAACGTGTGAGGTGGTGTCCTTTTGGATCGCAACATATATATATATATATATATATATATATATATATATAAAACAATCCGTGTACGCGACCAAATGGAAGGGAGGATGCTGCGTGGAGAGTCGAGTGCTTTCTCTCTCTCTCTCTCTTTCTCGCTTACCAGATGAAAGGGATCGTAGTTGGGAGGGTTGCGCGCGTTGGTCATGATCCTGGTGTGCCCTCGGATCCAGGTTTTTTATATTTAATAATAATAATAATATCAATAAGATATTAGTAATCGTTAATAATATGTTATGATATCAAAAATAATGAAAAACAGTAACCGTAAAATTACATTTATCAGTAATGATAATATTATAATAAATAATGATAATAATAATAATCGGAAATTTGTTCTAGAGATTGGCGCTCCAAATACAACAATTGTCAACCTCAATAAAAAGAAAAGAAGGGGAGTTCTTCCGCGTCTGGGGAAAATTTCTATGGATCTGGGGTATTTCTATGGATCTGGGGTATTTCTATGTATCTGGGGTATTTCTGTGGATCTGGGGTATTTCTATGGATCTGGGGTATTTTTGGGTAACCCAAACAATTGTCAACCTCAATAAAAAGAAAAGAAATATAAAATAATCGTTGCGTTATTTCCCATAGCGAACAACTGACATTTGCGTCGTGCGTAAAATTTTCGTATTTTCCTTTTTCCCCTGTGTTTTTTTCAACCGAATGTCATCTTGTTGGCACTGACAGTGAGAGGAAATCATCCCGAATGTCTGGTGAAAAAACGTTTTTTTTTTTTTTAGAAAGCGAGGAAATTTTTTTTTTTCGAGGGTGAGCGCCATTTCCACAATAACTGTACCGTCGTCCGTACTTTCTCAGTGGGCCCATCGTACCCCCATGCCCTCCGCGCCCCGCCATCGTCACCGTACTGGGCTCACGTCAACCACCCCTTCGTCGGGGTAGGTACGTACTGTCTCCTCTCTCTCTCTGTCTCTTTCTTGCTCTCTCCAGGCCATTTGGTGGCCGAGAAAGGCGCGTGCGCGTGCCAGAAAAAGCGCATGAGTTTCGCGGAAGCTGCGACGTATCCGGGATTTTCATAGATATGTCTATATATCTGTACAGGGGAAGGCGATTTTGAAGATATTCGACTTTGAGGACCCTCCTGTAACCGAGAGCGAAAATTCGGTTGGAAAAAATGTTAATAAAGAGAATGTTGACCTTGAATGGAAATGCCGGAAGTGGAAGTGGAAATGAAATTGACCCAATTTTTTTGATATCTGGACCGAATAACGTTCGGTTTAGGTTTGTTTGGGTTTATCATGGACTCAAAGTGTTTTGGTTGGTTTGGCTTCAACCCACTCAATGGATTGCTTAGATTTAGATAACTGAAAGTGTTCGAGTTTGTTTGGGTTTAATTCACTCAACACGTTTGTGTTTATTACGATTTTAAATTGCTCATTTTGACATGTGGAAATTTGTGGATGAAAAGCCGACGGATAGGGTTCAGGAGCCACGACACAAAGCTCTTATTCACTTTCTCTCAACGTCAGACGTTTTACTACGTACACGTTTTACTACAAAATTTTACGAGGGTCTGCGCGAGGGAGAGAGAAAGTCCCTCCAGTCATCCGAGACACAGGAGAATCCAGAGTCAGCCGTTGAGCCCACCCCAAACCCGGATGAAAACCACCGGGGTGGTTTGCCCCCCGGGAATGTTTTTGGCAGTCGTCCATATACGAGTACACAAAGATTGCACGCAGGGATACGTAATCCCCCGCTTGGCTCACTCCGCGAAGCTCCGCTGTGCTCTGTTCACTTCTCGAGCTCGCGAGGGAAAGGTACGATGGCACTTTGGTGCAACCTTCAAGGTCTCGGACCGATCCTCCCGCCCTTTTTTCACTTCCTCGTGGAGCACACTTTCTTCCGGCTGATTTGTCGTCGCGACCTTTCTGTTAACGTGAACTCGCGATCGTTCGAAACGTTGGACAATAGTTTCTATCGTTTTTTTTTCAATTAATATTAGATTTTATTATTCTTTGAAATAAAGCTATTAAAAATCATATCTATCGTTTATTTCGAAGGCGTACTTTTTATTTATAAAATAATTGTATTGATAATCCCATCGATCATTTTTTAATTTTTTAAATTTCGAGCCTACGGTAATTGTTAACTTTTTATTTCTGAATCAGAAAATAAAAGTGTTGAAAAAATAACATTAATTTTTTCTATTATAAATTCTCTTATAAAAACTGTTCTTTATCTACTCTCAATTTATTCGATACATTTATTTATTCTAAGAATGCATTAAAAATCATAACAAACGACTTATTTAATGAAAAACAATTTAGCACCTTAAGAATTGGCAATTTTCAATGAAGTCCCACTTTTTAATCATTTTTATTCACGTGATACGATTTTTTTATTCGTTTGAATTATATTTGCAAAAAATAGAAATCCCATGGTTCATTTTTAGGTTTATTCAAGACTACGAGAGTCGTTAATTGCATTTCGTATGAGGCGCATCCCTCGTAGTACGTTTTTGCCACGGAGCACTTTTCTTGTTTTGCTCCATCTCGCGCTCTCTCTCGTTCAACATCAATTCCCTTTGGGAACGAGCTCACCTGGGAGCTCCCCTCCCCCTCGTGTTCTTCGACACGCTATTTTTCCCTCCTCGATTTTCTCATCTCGACGTTTCTCCAGCCAGCGGGGTCCTTCCGTTCATCCCTTCTCACTGCCACGAGAAAACGTGAATCATCCCGAGCGAACGATTACGCACATTTTCTCATTTCTCGTTCCCTCAGCAGCCTCGTTTATTCTCGATCTGGACACATTCGGGAACGCCCCCTCGTCATTTTTCCACGCCGATAAATTTCGATACTCTACGATCTTGACATATGTCGAAGAATAAACAGTTTTCAACATTATATAATTAACAGTGTTATTCGGTATCATTAGTTGGGTATAATTTTATTTTCTGTTTTCCGTTGTACGTAGGAGAAAATTGATACAAGAGTCAGCTGTCACCCATCCGAGTATTGGCTTTTTTCCGCCCTTAATCCTTGTTGTCTCGAGAGAAAATGTTGTGGGATCGCAAAATTATTCCGGACACTTCAATATACAGTTCGGGGTGCGAAAAATTCGGATTTTTTTAAATTTTCTTTGTCGTCTCAGCAACTACCCCTATCGTATTCTTCGTTTACTCACTCTCGAGCTTTTCTCCCTAATTATGTTTCACTTGGGTCCCGTTTTTTGTTTTCTCTTCTTGTTTCTCTGCCTCGTTCAGCCTCGGAATACATGAGAAACGGGAAGGAGGAAAATTCTCCGTATGTATAAACTCTCCGTATATGTAAGCTCCTGCACAAAGCGAGAGAGAGAGAGAGAGAGAGAGAGAGAGAGAGAGAGAGAGAGAGAGAGAGACAGAGAGAGAGAGAGAGATCGCACACATTAGGTTTTCCACCCTCGGCCGACGTACGAACTCCAGAATTCCCCACCCTCTCTTGGGCGCCACTTTCCACCGTTATCTCCATCCCCTTATCACTTCGAGTTTCCTCGTCTCTCCTTACTTCGCTCCGCTTCGTTGCCTTTTGTTTTAACATACGGTTGCTCTCTCTCCCACTCTCTCTCTCTCTCTCTCTCTCTCTCTCTCTCTCTCTCTCTCTCTCTCTCTCTCTCTCTCTCTCTCTCTCTCTCTCTCTCTCTCTCTCTCTCTCTCCCTCTCTCTCTCTTTCTCTCTCTCTTTCTCTCTTTTCCGATATCTTTCTCCCCCTTCATCTTGGTCCTTTTACCCTCGCCGTTTCTCCCGATAGGAGAATTTTCGATCACCCCTCCGCCCCTCGACTTCCCGCCGCCCCTCTTATTTGTACTCCCGTTCTCCGGTTACACGTTCCCGGGATTCTCCATGCAGCGGCTAATGCCGCCTGTACATCCAGGAATTTGCAAATTGCGTTTTGACTTCACGGAGGAGCGACGAGGGGCGAGGGAGAAAATAATTGAGGGGGGGCTGGTCCGAGGGGTTGGGTATTTTAAGTAGCTGGTTTTAGTGTCTTGTCACTCAAAGGGCCTCTCTCTTTATGTACATAGGGGGAGAGAGATAGAGAGGCTGGTTTCGTTCAGTTTCGTAATCATTTTTTAACAATAATTAATGTTCATCAACAATATTTTTATAGGATTTTTATTGCATTATTTTATCGGTAATTGAAAAATAAATGAATACTTTATTGTTGATATGGTTGCATATTTTCTGGGATTATGTATTTTTCATTGTTTGAATCTACTACCTTTCGCATCATTTCAATATAAATATATTTTTTTTCAATTGTACTCTTGTGTGTTGAATAATAATATATCTATATTGTATATTTAAACACATTGTCGATTTTAGAATTTATTTATACTGATTGTAAAAAACAATGTATTTTTAATTGTTTATTTGGTTGCATATTTCGTGGGATTTTGCATTTTTCATTGTTCGATTGTGTACTACCTTTAGCCCTGTTTCAATATAAATATTTTAAATGATTATATTACCAAATTATTTATTTGTATAATAAAATCATATCTCACAAAATGATTATATAAATATTTATTATATTCATTGTATTTACATATTGAAATTATATAAATATAATTAACAATCATTCGTAATAAAATGATTATACTAATATCCAGGGTGTCCTGTTATGAATGGATAATCCTGCAATTGTAGATGGGTCAGATCATGTCCTTTTATATGCTGGAATTTCATTTTAGCAAAAGTCCAAGGGTTATCGAGATAAAAAAAATCTGCTTATGGTTTTCGCATGACATTTCTAGAAATGTTAACTTTTGTTGACCCTGATAAAAAAAATACTCTTGGTTATTTGTTTTATGTAGAAAAGTCGTCTTTTTAACGTGAAAATGGTGTAATAAAATGTACTATGCATATTGTGCCAATTACTTTAAAATGTTGCTTAGTTATTGTCGATTCATATCATTCGTAGAAATGGCATGCAAAAAACGAAAAGCAGATGATTTTTTTTTTAAATAACATGAAGCCCAAAATCTCGAAAAGGGTGGGACTTTTACTAAACTAAAATTCCAGCATATAGAAGGACATGATCAGACCTATGGACAGTTGCAGGATTATCCATTCATAACAGGATACCCTGTATACTAGAATAATATGAATATTATAATTCTGGGTAATTCTTCAGATGAGTGACTTTTCCGAAAAAAAAATGTTTGCTATTTTATCATTTATTTTCTCATTTATATTATAAATCATGATATTTAGTCGGGGGAAGCTGACATTTTTTATTAACATTTTTTGACGATGAAAAAATCGTCAATACTACTTTCAAAATTTTCAAAAACCCAAACAAAACCAATTACAGGCGTCAAAATTTAAAAAAATGCCCTATTTTATCACGTGTTTCCGCGAACTTCAAAACCCCATAACTTTTGATGGGACGGGGGAGGCGGTGAATTTCAGCTTCCCTCGACTGAATATAATCATTTAAAACCCAATAAATGAGAAAATAGCAATAAAAAAAATGTTAGGCTCATTTTTCGGAAAAGTCACATGCACAGAATTACCCAACTTCATCATCAGATTGCAAAAAATTGAGGGATCCTTACGATATATTTCGTGCCATTTTATTCTTCTTCTGGCGATGCGCTCCTTTTTTTTTCCTCAATGGATGAAGTCAGTCGGGAACAATGAGGGGTTTGATAAAAATGCCGAGAGCTCTCTGAGCGGAAAGGTCCCCGATTTGAGACCTATAGTGAGAGCTGGCGCGGAAATATCGGACAAAAGCTCGACTAACTAAATTCTGACGGGCCGAATTTTCAGTCCGCGAGAGAGGAAAGGGAGAAAGGGGCGAATTCTATCCGAGCTTTGAGTTCTCGATCATTCGCAACGAGGGAGCTTTTCATACACGTAGTCGGCTTTTTCCACGTACAAACCTCCCCCCATCCACCCCTTGGGCCGTGTGTCCCTCACAAGGGTGGCAACCTCCCTTTACCCTCACACGCTCTCGTGTGTGTATATTTTTTTCGCTCTCTCTTTACGCAAGCCCGCCTGTTTTTCTCGCCAACCCTCGATCCCCAAACCTAAACGAAACTCCTGAAAAAAAAAAATCTAAAAGGACTCGACTTTGCGTGCCAGCGGTATAAAACTATTGCCGACGACAATCGGCAGAGCAGGAAAAAATATCGCTGCGCTGAGTTTCAAATATCGGGAACACTCGCTCTGAAAACAAAAGGGTAGTTTTTTTTTAGGGGGCTGGAGGGTATCGTTATCATCGTGAAATAAAATAGACATTGCTGATAGCCAAAAATTGTGACATTTTATTTTTGTGCATCATTTTTTTACGAGACGAAGATGAGGAAACATAAATTGAATTACAATATTGAATTAATCTTTGATATCGATTTTGATTTGCGATGAGAGGGAATGTCACCCTCGCTGCTCGGCCCCGTGAGGTGACCCGAGGACGACCCGCTGAGGGACCACAGCAGGTGGAGAATTTGCAGAGATTCCTTGGTCCGATTTGCGATAGGGACAAGATCTAGGAGAGAGAGAGAGGGGTGAGAGAGAGAGAGAGAGAGAGAGAGAGAGAGAGAGAGAGAGACGACACTTGGACGATTGATCTCCTAAATGGTTAAGGGGGGATTGTTTTTTTTTCGCAAAATTTACCGCTTTTTGGGAATTTTTTTGTGAAGAAAGTATACAACGGAAAACTTGTGAAACTTGGCATATAGTTTTATTGATCTGTTTACTACATACAAAAAAATTTTTAAACAATTTCATCAAAAAATCCGCCTCCCACCCCCCTCGACGCGCGATGGTCCTTTTTTGATGGTGTGCACGATTACAGCCTTCACGTTCATCCTGCAACAAAAACCCAAAAAGCATTTTACTTTAGACACATATAGCTATCGTTCGATGAAGGGGAAAAAAAATTGACGATTTGGTGACGTTTTGAACTTGAAGTATCGATTTTTCGAAAAAAATTGATCGATTTTTTGTTATAAATAAAAAACTATTAAACGTATTGCTTTTTTGCTTCATCAAACGATAAAAGGATGTCAGCTGAGCATTCTGTCCAAATTTGAAGGCAATCGGTTGAATAGTTTTTGAGAAATCGTGCACACCATCAAAAAAAGACCATCGCGCGTCGAGGGGGGTGGTAGGCGGATTTATCGATGAAATTGTTTAAAAATTTTTTTGTATGTAGTAAACAGATCAATAAAACTATATGCCAAGTTTCACAAGTTTTCCGTTGTATACTTTCTTCACAAAAAAATTCCCAAAAAGCGGTAAATTTTGCGAAAAAAAGGACAATCCCCCCTTAACTGATTCTCGTAAAGGGAAAGCCACCCCCTGCCATCAAGGGATCCTTGACGCTCATGATCGTCGTAATACCTGACCTGTTCACCACCCACTCATTGATTCCCATGTATCTTCAATCAACGCCGGGCCATGTAACGAAAAAAAAAACAAATCGAATTTTTTGCAAATTTGTTGCAAATTGAAACTGTCACGATTATATTCAGTGTGACGCAAAAACGCATCCGTCATTTATTACGATTTTTTTTTATTAAAGTACAGCTATTAAAAATCACATCTATCGCTTATTTCTATATCACCTGTAAATAATTATATTAAATCACATTTATCGTGTTTCAGTTTTGTTAATTTTGAGTTTATCATAATTGTTAATCCCCCAATGAAATGAATTTTTTAAATTTCTCACAGTGGAATTTTCAATAATAAGATCACTTTTATTATTGGTTTTCTACTATTTATTTTGTTCTATTACAAGTACTTTTATAAAAACAGTGTTTCGCCTAGTCTTGATTTATTGTATACAATTATTTATTCTGAGAATGCATTGAAAATTATGAAAATTTTTTTGTTTAATGAAAACCAAACACTCATGGATTTCGAAGTATCTTAAATCGAGCCCGGGCCAGACCAGCAGAAACAACAAATTTCGACTTTTTCGTAAATTTTATGCAAATTGAAAGTGTCACGATTGTCTACAGCGTGGCGCAAAAACGCATTCCTAATCGGTGGAGACCGCGAGTGAAAAAAAAATTCGAGAGCACTTCAGGCACGAAACGCCCGCGCCGAAGGTGTTCTTTCCCGGGCGGTGCCACGCCCTCTCAACAAAAAAAAAAACGAAAAAGAAGCAAGAGCTAACCGCGACAAACTGCAGCAGGGCGTGGAAAAATGAACGCCGGAAATGCAATGAAAAAAAAATGAAAAAATGTATACAGGGTGCCCCTCTTATCTCTGCCACTCGAAATAACTCGGTACTTATCGACGTCACAAACAAATGTTCCAGACAAAAGTTGTATAGTGCAAAGGGGGGCATGAAATGCGACCATTTTTTTATTTCGGTGGAGGCGCTGACGCACAGAGGTCACCTCCACTTTTTTAAACGCAATGGTACACTTTTTTCAATCATTTTGTGGAGCACCTCAAGCCGCAGAAAAAGCATTACAGGGTCAAAGTCGTTCAAGGTTATTCAAGGTCAATATCGATTATACAAATCGAAATATCTGGGATCACTACCAAATATTTGGTAGTGATCCGGATGTGTTTCATTTTAATAGGTGACCTTGAATGACCTTGAACGACTTTGACCGCCTAATGTTTTTCGTGCGGCTTGAGGTGCTCCACAAGATGGTTGAAAAAATGTACCATTCCATTTAAAAAAGTGGAGGTGACCTTCACTGTGCGTCAGCGCCTCCACCGAAATAAAAAAAATGGTCGCATTTGATGGCCTCCTTCACACCGTACAACTTTGGTCTGGAACGATTTTTTTGTGACGTCGATAATTATCGATTTATTTCGGGTTGCAGAGATAAGAGGTTACGAATGGATAATCCTGCCACTGTCGTTAGGTCAGATCATATCCTACTACGGTGAAACCTCGTTTTTACGTTTCTCACTCATGCGTCAATTTTTTTCTACCCCCGGCAGATTCCGTTTATCAAGATAGTACATCCACATCTACGGTTTATTCATTCATACGTCAGATTTGATGTCCCCCTCGAAAAACATATAACTTAAGTCTCACTGAACATGCTGGAATTTCAGTTTAGCAAAAGTCCCACGGTTTTTGAGGTTTTCGGCTTTACGTCATCTTTTGAAAAAAATCATCTACTTTTGGTTTTTCACATGCCATTTTTTTTCAATACATTTTTTTTACACCACCGGCTATCAGAGTCGGATTTTCGAATTGGTTTTTATGAAAATTCTGTATAAGATCCTTTTTCCTAAAGTTTTTATTTGAGATTAAGAAGGCGACTTTTCTAGATAAAACAAATAACCAAAAGTATTTTTACAAAACCAGGTCAAAAAAGTTTTCATTTGTAGAAATTACATGCGAACAACCGAAAGCAGATGATTTTTATATCGAAAACCGTGGGCGAGCTCTCTCTCTCTCTCTCTATCTCTCTCTCTCTCTCTCTCTACCTCTCTCTCTTCATGGAAAAAGCGAGAGAAGCGGAAAAGGATATCGTAGTAAAGGAAAAACGAGAAAAAAAGGACCTCGAACGAAAAAACGACAAACAAAAAACGAATAAGACGCGTGCGGGGGTGGTTTTTTTGTTTGATACGAGAAACAGAATCGAGAGGGGGGAGAGAGAGAGAGAGAACGATGAGAACGATTCTCTCGTCAGGTCGCTAGGCAACACTCTGCCGACCCTGGAATCCCCAGCTTGTTGGACCAGCACACAGAGAAAGGACCAAGGACCAACCTACACACCCACAGTCAAACGCGGATGTGTAATGGGAAAAAAAATATTTCGAACCCACTGCATCTATGCAACGTTGACTATCAGCCCAGCCGGCTGTTTCGAGGACGGTCCTTAAATTATTTTTCAATCGAATCGTTGACTTTAGGGACTGAAATATGTATAAAGGTCATTTCAAGGACATTTTGATGGGCCTACATTTATGCAACGGCGATTTTGAAGCCATCGGGTTTTACGTATTGTTGAGTATGGGGACAATTGGCTGCTGTGAATACACTCGAAGGCAAATGTCCTCAAAATCACCCTTCCCCATATATGGGAGAAATAGAGTGAGAGAGAGAGAGAGAGAGAGAGAGAGAGAGAGAGAGGGAGAGAGAGAGATGAAGGAGAAGGCCAACCAGGAGTTGGTCCAGAGCGTAGAGGGTGGCCAGAGAGATAGTGCACCCTCTCCAGTGCCAGCCAGGACTATTACCCGGTCCCGGCCAACTAGTGTTATTGCATTTCGATTTTCGGGGCTTTGGTCTCTCTCTCTCCACTCTCTCTCTCTCTCTCAGCTCACGTTTCCTACCCCTACGTCCTACGTATGCCAAATATACATATATATGTATATATATATATATATATATATTTTGAATCACACTGGCAAATATGGACAGTCTGGACCCGATCAATCCACGATTTCTCGCGAGCATTTGCCGAAAGAGAGAAAGAGAGGGAGAGAGAAGATATACGACGATTCATAAATAAAATAATATTTTTATTAAATATTTCATTCGATTGAAGTAATGATTGCACCGGAATAAAAAAAGAAGAAAGAATAAACATCGACACAAAAGGGGAAGAAACATATGATTTTTCCTTCATTAAAATAAATCGATTGATAGTAAATTAAGACTATTTTTTAGTGCATCAAAAGTTGATTATTTCAATTGTATCAAATATTTATTTAAAATATGTTACTATTACAAATTAACTTATATATGTTGATAAAATAATTCAATTACACTATTGATATTTCAATTAAATATTTTATTAAAATAAAATAATGATTTTTTAAATACATAGCAAACAGTCTCGATTTATGATCAATTGATTTGATTTCATGTAGAAAAAATCATTTTTTTCTTTCCCCTTTTTATCGAGCTCGATCAATACTGTCGTAATTGATTATCAATGTGTCATTCACAATGAACCTTTTTTGAAAAATTTAATTGGAAAAAAAATTGACAACCATCTCCAAAAATACTCAGCTGGTTGGGGACATTTTGGTCCCTCGCTACTACGACTTGGAGTCCCGGCGCGCAGAGAAAGATTTTCTCACCTAAGGGTGAGCTCCGCGATGGGGCGCGCGCAACGCGCGGGTTCGCTGGCCGGGAGGACGACGTCCCAGACAGCTCGACGCCTTAAATCCTCGTCTACAGATACGCGGTTACTCAACCTATACATATATATAATAATAATTCACGAACAAGCTGAACCACAGCCTCCCTTCTCATTCAGCAATAATTCCAACCCCGAGAAACTCTAAATGCGAAGAGACAGATATTTCTTTTACCATACAAACGTTGCTACCCCCTTTTCCCCTTAAGGATTGAATTTCCAAAAAAGGCTGAATTTTCATTAATTATGTCTAGGAGCAGTTATACAAAGTTTCGAGTAAATTTGACCCGATTTTTTAAACTTTCCGTACAAACTTTGCCACCCCCTTTCGTTCAGGGGTTGCATTTCGAAAAACGCTAAAATAGGTGTTTTATTAATTGTGTTGAAGAGCTTTAATACTAAGCTTCATGTAAATATTCTGATTCGATTTTTTAAAATTTTCCATACTAACTTTGCCACCCTCTTTCTCCCCTTGGGGGTTGAATTTCTAAAAAGGCTGAAATACGTGTTTCATTAATTGTGTCAAGAAGCACGAATACCAAATTTTAAGTAAATCCGACCAGATTTTTTATTTTCCATACTAACTTTGCCACCCTGTTTCTCCCTTTGGGGGTTGAATTTCTAAAAAGGCTGAAATACGTGTTTCATTAATTGTGTCAAGAAGCACGAATAACAAATTTCAAGTAAATCCGACCAGATTTTTTTATTTTCCATACAAACTTTGCCACCCTATTTCTCGACTTAGGGGTTGAATTTCTAAAAACGCTGAAATACGTGTTTCATTAATTGTGTCAAGAAACACGAATACCAAATTTCAAGTAAATCCGATTAGATTTGTTTAATTCCCATACAAACTTTGCCACCCTCTTTCTCACCTTAGGGGTTGAATTTCCAAAAACACTGAAATACGTGTTTCATTAATTGTGTCAAGAAGCACGAATACCAAATTTCAAGTAAATCCGACCAGATTTTTTTATTTTCCATACAAACTTTGCCACCCTCTTTCTCAGGGAAAAATCCCTTCTTACAAGAAACATCACTTAAATGTCCGCCGTCGATTTGGCTGAAACTCATGTATGTGATGAAGCATTGAAAACTATTAGACACGTATATTTTTTTATCCGCGGAAAAACGCTTTTAATGTGGAAAACCATCCCTCAAAGGAAGGCGTGTCAAGGGGTGGTTTTGCAGTTTCACCCACAAGCCGTGCACCGATCTGAATGGAACACGAAACAAAATTCTTCTAACGTAAAGCGATAAAAAATCCACTACAGAATAATTCTTTTAAAAAATAATTAAGAGGCGACACTTCTTTGAGGGGTCGTTTCCCCCCTTAAAAACGTTTTTCCGCAGATAGAAAAAAAAAACACGGGTCGAATAATTTTCCACGCTGTATCACATATATGAGTTTTAACAAAATCGAAAGCGGGCACTTAAGGGGTTATCACGGTCAGGAGGCCCAAAAAGATCGATTTGTCAATAATTTTCCTTGAGAAGATCTTTAAATCTATTAACGTAAAAATGTATACACATATTACGGTAACTTTTAACTGTATTTGAACATCTAAAATGGAAAAAAAAATTTAACACTACGAAAAAAAAATTAAACACTACGAAAAAAAAAAATTCAATCAATTTTTCGAAAATTTCAACTGTATACAACCCCTTAAGTGATGTTCCTTGTTAGTGGGTGCTTACGCCAGGAAAGCAACCTACTGTCCAAATTTCATTTCACAGTCTCCCTTTTCATTCAGCAATAATTCCAGCCCCGAGAAACTTTAAATGTGAATTTCAAGATTTGGCATCAAAATCTTTTCCCCATTCGACAGATGCGATGAAAACGGCTTGGGGGGTGGGGGGTTAATACATTATGATTATTTTCCCAATGAGGGTGAATTCGTGCAAAAGTGAGGGAGCTCACAATTGCTCGGGTAAACATCTCGCGCCCAGCATCCGAAAGGACCAGACGTAGCGATGGGGCGTCGAGTGGGGCGGGGGCAAAGTGGGGGTTATCGCGGACGCTACCCACGTCATATTTTTTCTTTCCGGTTCGTGGCAAAAAGGCGTAAGGATCGAGAACCCAATACTCTCCAAACTCCGGAAGTGGATGGATTTCCGTTCTAATCT